>VZQC01000992.1:213727-240486 GCA_009823505.1 Rhizomys pruinosus | reverse complement strand
ATTTTTAGCTATAAGTGATAATCCATGAGTACAAGCATCCTTCATGCAAAACCTATCTGCAGGCTGTTGTGCCCAAACACCTACAGCCCCACCATCCAGTGGGGGGTGACAGGTTGTTTGTTCAATCAAGTTGATCAAATGAGTGTCCAGACTACATTGCTGTAGTTTCACCATTCACCCCAATCGCAGCCCTTACATTCTACCACGCCCCCTCTTCCGCAGGTTGTTCCCTAGGCTTAGAAAAGGGGCACAGGTGGATGAGAGGTAAAACAGTCCACTCTCTCTGGAGCTGTTGACTTGGACTCTGGTCAATTCTGGCTGTTTCCTTTCATGGGCTGACAGTTTGTCCAGGAATAACCTTTCGATCCTACTAATGAAGAACAAGCAATTAGATATATAGGTATTTAAGCAGCACTAATAGTTATGGTAGGTTACTTTAGCATAGACACATGTTTGGATATGTTAATCCATGAATTACAATTTTCCCCCCTGTTAAATATGACAGGGTCTTACTGTGGCTTATAACATCTCCTAACCTGTAGAGGATGTAAGCTTGTGGCATCAGCCATGGGTTATTTCTCCAAGGGGAGAGCCAATAGCCAATTAGATTTGGGATATACAGGCACATGGCTGCCTCTGCTGCACAGTATTTCCAGGCAGGTGAGGTGTAGCTGGTGCTGACGGTGGTTTTCCATTACTTTTTGCCATTTATTTTTGACTAAGAAATTATGTTTCTTCTATATTTGTAACTTGTTTACATGGAGTTTCAGATAATTCTCTTGTGGTATGTAATGTTATATATATAATGTCTTTTTTGAGTCAGGGTCTCCCTGTAATCCCAGCTGCCCTGGAACTCACTATGTAGACAAGGCTGGCCTTGAACTCACAGAGATCTGCCTGTCTTTGCCTCCCAAGTGCTGGGATTAAAGGCATGCACCACCACACTGGTGCTAATTCTCTTATAATTCTTAAGATTCTCTTATGCTGCAGCTTGTAATTGTTCTAATTTAAAATTTTTGTTTATGATTATTATTGTGGATGTGTTTGAACACATGGGCATATGCATGATGTATGTATGGAGGGTGTTACACATGACATGGTGCATGTGTGGAGATCATAGGACACCTCTGTGGATTCATTTCTCTCCTTCCATCTTTATGTGGGATCCAAGGATCAAACTCAGGTTGCCAGGCTTGTGCTGCAAATGCCTTTACCCATGAGCTACCTCCCTGGACCCTCTCATTCTTTGTAATCTGTATTTTTACTTTGCCTTACTCATTTGCAATAGGTTATGCATGATGGTAGTCTTTATTGTCAACTTGACATAACCCAGAGTCAGCTGGGGGATCCTCATTTGAAGAATTGCTTCCATCAGACTGGCTTGTAGGGATCTCTGTGGAACACTGTCTTAATTGCTAATTGATGTAGGGGGGCCCAGCTTACTGTGGCTGCTACTGCTACTGTCCCTTGGCATGTGAACCTGAGCAATATAAGAAAGGGGGATGCGAATGAACCTGAGAAGAAGCCAGTACACAGGGTCCCTCATGGTCTCTACTTCAGTTGCTACTTCCAAGTTCCTACTTTGAGTTCCTGCGCTGACTTCCCTCAAGAATGGACTGCTACCAGAAGTGTGTGTCACCTGAGGTAAACCCCTGCCTCCGTAAGTTGCTTTTGGTCAGAATGTTTTGTCACAGCAATAGAAAAGCAAAGTAGGACATTATACATTTCACTGGCTCTTTCAAAATACTATTTGGATGAATTTATTAGTCTGCCAATTTTTGTTTCTCTTTTGGTTAAATTCAAAATTTATCTCTATAAATTTTCTCTTCCTAACTTGCAAAAAAATAGTCCTGGATAGATATTAAGTTTTTCAACTTTTTATATCTCTTATTTAAAATAATACAAGTATCATGATCTTTTCTTTTCAGCTCTGATTACATCTTTGTTTGCATCTCATTAATTGAAGTGTTCTCTTTCTTCATTGCTTATTGTGAAGTTATAATTTTAGTTTTGAGATCTTCTTAATCAAATGGTTATTTTAAATATATTCTATCTCTTAATTTTCAAATTGTTAATGTTTTTTTAAATTTTAAGTTAATAATTTTATTTTATTTATTTTTTCATGTGGCTTTTGTTGAATAAATTAATAATTTTAAATTATTCTTTTTTTTAAACTTTTTTTATTAATTTTATTTATTTCTGTATGTGTATGAATGTACTGTCTGCATGCAAGTTTGTGTACCCGTGTCGTGCAATGCCGCGGAGGTCAGAAGAAGGTGTCGGATTCCCCTGGAACTGGAGTTCTCCTGGAATTGGAGTTTTAGACGGCTCTCGGCCGCCATGTGGGTGCTGAGGATCGAACCCAGGTCCTCTGCAAGAGCGTCGGCGCTCCTAACCGCTAGGCCATCTCTCCAGCCCCTAAATTATTCTTAATTTCATTGAATTGCTCATAACTTTAATTTATAAAGTTTTCTTTATGATTATATGGATGTATATGTGTGACTGATTTTTATAATATTTTTATTGTTATATTTATTGTTATAGCAAATTTTTATATTTTCACTACGAGACTCTAAAATTATTTTAAATATCTTATTAATTTTCATTTTTCTGTTCTGTTCAATTTCTCTTTACTTTCAGTTGCCAACCACTTTACCTCATTTTAAAAGAGGCATTCTGAAATTTTATACCTTGGTTTCATTTAAAATTGGTTCTAATACCTTTCCTTCATGTTTAGCTCCTGTGTTGCTTGGTTAAGTAGTGTGTGATTATTGTATCTTCTTCACAAATATTGAATATTTCTTTTTGTTTTTTTTTGAGACAGAGTCTCCCTTTAGTCTCAGCTGGCCTGGAACTTGCTCTGCAGATGAGGCTGGCCTTGAACTCACAGAGATCCACCTGCCTCTGCCTCCCAAGTGCTAGGATTAAAGGCGTGCTCCACCACGCCCAGCTGGATATGTTTTAACCACATTATGGTAATCTGTATCCTGCTCAGTTCTTTAAACTTGACTTCTCATCTTGCCAGATTTTAATATTATCATTCATTTTTGATTTTTGTTTCATATCTTTGCTAGTGTCTTTATTTTCTGCATCTTGAAATTGCTTTGTTTGAACTGGTCTCACTAGAGGTGGGACACACCCAGAGCTTTTAGTTATCCTAGTGTGACAATCACTGTCTCTTTTATAAATATTTATTGGAGCCATTTGGCAATACATTTTTCCAATTACATATGCAAGATTATCCAGCAATGCCACTGACATATATTGTAAAATAATACTCATACCAGGCCAGTAATGATATACTTATTGTTTGTAGCCCTGGAAAGTGGGAGCTAATTTAACCTGATGACCATCTGTGGTAGTTTGAATGAGAATGTCCCCCATAGGTTTCAAGTATTTGGACATTTTATCCCCAGTTGGTGTGCTGTTTTGGGGGGAGGGTCTTAGAAGGTGTGGTCATGTTGGAGGAAGCTGGTTACTGGGGGGGCCCCCGTCAAAAATCCTTGCCAATCTCCAGTCACTCTGCTTCCTGTACCTGCTCGAAGATGGGAACCTGGGCTTTCTCCTCCAGCACCTCCTGCCACCACGCCTCCCTGCCATGATGGACTCTAATTCCCCTGGAACCATAAGCTCAAATAAACTCTTCCTTTATAAGTTCCCTTGGTCGTGGTGGTTCTATCACAGCAACAGAAAACTTACCAATACACCATCCTTTAAGGGCTAGACTGTCAAATGATAGTAGATGCATCAGAGAGTCCTGGATAGCAGTTACAAGGCATGGACTATATGCAACAGCTACGCAAACGCATCTTCATGACACTGAGCGTAAAGGGAAATATAGAATATGATTTCATACACGGTTTCACTTACACAAATTAGAAATATGCACTTATAGTCCAGTTACTCCAGAGGCTGAGGTGGAGCTCAGAAACTGGAGACTAGCCTGGACAACATAGTGAAACATTATTTAAAATGTATTATTCTTTTTTTTTTTTTTTTAGACAGGGTCTCCTTGTAGCCCCAGCTGTCCTGGAACTCACTCTGTAGACCAGGCTGGCCTTGAACTCACAAAGATCCGCCTGCCTCTGCCTCCCAAGTGCTAGGATTAAAGGTGTGCGCCACCACACCAGGCCTCAAATGTATTATTCTTTCATTGGTCCAAACAAAGCATATAAAACTTCAATATGTAATTTGTGGTAGCAGACAAACAAAATATATTGGAATGGTTGCTTTTGCCAGGGCAAGGAAATGTGGGTGAGGAATCTGGATAAAAGAAAATAAACTAGCTAACAAACTGGGGAGGCAGCTGATGTGGAGCAAAGGTGATGATATAGATGTATATGAAATATGTATATAGAAGCCAGGCATGGTGGTGCACGCCTTTAATCCTAGCACTTGGGAGGCAGAGGCAGGCGGATCTTTGTGAGTTCAAGGCCATCCTGGTCTACAGATTAAGTTCCAGGACAGCTGGGACTACAGGGAGAACCTGTCTCGAAAAGACCAAACAACAAAAAAAAGGAATATGTATATAGAAATATGAAGGACATGATTCTGCTTGGACTCCCCGCCTTTTCCCAAACAATACCACAACAATCATAAAAAATGACAAAGCAATGAGCAGTTAAAGAGGCTTGGATGCACTTTTGCTTTTTGAATGTCTGTATATGGACATTCAAAATGTAATGGGAGGGGGCTGGAGAGATGGCCTAGCGGTTAAGAGCGCCGACCGCTCTTACAGAGGACCCGGGTTCGATCCCCAGCACCCACATGGCGGCCAAGAACCGTCTGAAACTCCAGTTCCAGGAGAACTCCAGTTCCAGGGGAATCCGACACCCTCTTCTGACCTCCGCGGCATTGCACGACACGGGTGCACAAACTTGCATGCAGACAGTACATTCAGACACATACGGAAATAAATAAAATTAATAAATAAAATTAATAAAAAAAAATTAAAAAAAAATGTAATGGGAGGAGGCAGTGAGGTTTTAAGAAGAGAACTCCAAGGCTCTACAAAGGACGTGGTGGTCTCTGTATGCAGAGATGAGAGGAAGCAGGGAGAGAAGCCGGGTGGTGATGGCTCAGATTAAGGTGGTAACAGTGGAAATGGAGAAGTGAAAAAGACGCAGGTTAAACTTCAGAGAGAAACTTGACAGGAGCCCTTGGGCGAACGTGTGAAAGATGCCATCGATGCCTTTGAATGAGGTGGGGAAGATGGAGATAAAAGGCAAGATAGGAGCTTCCGATTCAAATCATTTATCAAGTTTTATCAAGTAACATTTCACATTCCTATTAGGCATTCAGTGGAGATAGCAATCAGGCAGTTGGCTATAGGAGTTGAAGATACACATTTGGGGCCTGAATCCAGTACACAGACAACTAAATATCTGGCTTCAATACTTGGCAGTTATGTCAACTTGGCCAAGTCACATGATTTCTGGGTCTTTATTTATAAATAAAACGGCAACATTATCTCTTTCTAAAGGCTATTATGAGGGCTGGAGAGATGGCCTAGCGGTTAAGAGCGCCGACCGCTCTTACAGAGGACCCGGGTTCAATCCCCAGCACCCACATGGTGGCCGAGAACCGTCTGAAACTCCAATTCCAGGAGAACTCCAGTTCCAGGGGAATCCGACGCCCTCTTCTGACCTCCGCGGCATTGCACGACACGGGTGCACAGACCTACATGCAGACAGTACATTCATACACATACAGAAAAAAAAATAATTAAAAAAAAATAAAGGCTATTATGAATATTCAGTCAGACAATTAATGCATCAGAACTTGGCTTAGAAGGCAGCATATAATAAATGCTTCTTAAAGACTCCTCTGACGGGAAGAAATGATAGCATCAAGGGAAGGAGGCTGGCAATGGGAAGTCATGGCCACCGTAAATAACTTGCAATAAGTCACCATGGCCACTTTTTATGCAGGAAGTGACATAATTGGGCTATCCTGATGGCATTGGTAAGTCATTTAAGTATGAGCATCTGGCCTTGATTTTTCAGACTATAGATAAGTAAGCTCTCCAGAAACACCAAAACAAACAAACAAACAACAAAACTGTGATTCTATGGGATATGCTTAGAAGTGATAACAAATGGAAATCATTATCTGGAAGGCATTTGTATAGTCTCAAAAGTTCTTGAATCTGCAGTATTCCTCGGGGTTCTCTGCCAGCTTGTGCCAGTCTTCTTTTCTCTTTTGTGTACTGTCTCTGTTCTTGAGTAGTAAGCAATTGGAGCCTCAGGGACAGCTGGCATTTTGTAGCTAAGCAAAGTTCCAGGGCCACAAAGTGAAGCATCAGTATTTTATATTTATCATCACACATTAACGCAGTTGCTGAAGTCAGCCACCATCCGACATTTCAGCAAATACCATCCTTCGGATGCACCCAAGAGCTTACCTGTGATTACAGTGACTCAGCATTTCCAAAAAGCTTGCCTTTCATAGAAGAGGACTATCTAAATATCTAGTTTCTGCAGAACTAGAGAGTATATAATTTGGGGTCAGTTGTACATTGGATCACCCATACTTTGCCTTAAATGAGATAAATAACCACTCAAATCCCAGACAGTATCTAGATCAGGGGATGTTGGTGATTCTGATTTGATATCTCGATGTATTTATAGAATTGATGTGAGGAATGTGAAGAGTGAGGATGGACTTCTGAAATTCTTTCAGCTGTTCATGCTGTCTTAAGCCCATGTGTAGAATAATTATGGCCCCTGATATCATACCTGAAATACTGAAGAAAAGTTGTCTGGGAGCACTGAGAAGTACCAGAAGCAATAGAATAGGAATGGCCTTTGACAGGGTTTGACTTATCTGTTACTATACAATACTAAGTTTTGAAGCAATTCCATTTGTTTATTACTGTCTTGGTTCTGTGCATCAGGATAAAGGTCAGGACTCAGCTAGCTGAGTCTTAGGCTCCATGTGATGGGGGCAGTCAGGTCACTGAGTAGAACTCATGCAGTGGTTGGTCTGGTCTGCAGGCCTGAGGCATCTTTATTTATATAGCTGGTATCTTTTGGTGATGTCAGAAAGCTTGGCTCAGGGAAGCCCCTTTCCTATTCTGTGAAGCCTGTGAGCTTCTTCCATGTGATCTCTCAAGCAGGACAGTTGGACTTATTTTAAGGGATCTAAGAGACCAGACCTCACAGGCCAGGCCCAGAACTGAAACAATTCCATTTCTGCTTGGTTTCACTGGGCCAAACGGTCATAGGCCAGTAGGATTCACCAGAAAGATATCTACATTCCAGGTCCTGAGAAGAGAGCCTAAGAGTATTAACTACAAAGTTCAGGGCTATTCTTTGGGTTCTTAGAGTGTCCCAATAGCATTATCTTATTGTGACAGAACAGATGCTAGAGCTTAACCACCTGGTTCTGCATAAAAGTGCTATGACTTTAACTGTGAGAGTCTCCAAACTTTTCTTAAATATTTTTTTAAATTTTATTTATTTCTGTATGTGTATGAATGTACTGTCTGCATGCAGGTTTCTGCACCCGTGTCGTGCAATGCCACGGAGGTCAGAAGAAGGTGGTCGGATTCCCCTGGAACTGGAGTTCTCCTGGAATTGGAGTTTCAGACGGTTCTCAGCCGCCATGTGGGTGCTGCGGGTGGAACCCGGGTCCTCTGTAAGAGCGGTCAGAGCTCTTAACCACTAGGCCATTTCTCCAGCCCTGAGAGTCTCCAAACTTTTTAAATATCAACTTTACTAAGGACTACTTTATATGTCTTCATTGAAGTGTGTTAATTCATTTTGGTGAATTTATATACCTGTATGAACACTAATAATACAGCTCAAATGAAGACTATTTGTACTCCCAAAGCATTCGACATCTCCTTGTACCTCCTTTTATAGCTATTTTTATCCAAACTGCAGCATGAGAAACACTGACCTATTCATCCCATGGATGAGACTATCTCTTCCAGAGCTTCATACAAACAGAAGTACTCAGCACATACTTTTTTATGTCAGACTGCAATCCACCAGAGCGTTTTTGAGGGTCATCCATCTTTTCTTCCTGACCCAGAATTCCTAGTCATTATTCTTAATCATTCCATTATGTAGTTATACCAAAAGTTGTTCGTACATTTCCCTGTAACAGACTTTTCTCATCATTTCCAGTCTGGGCCATTGTAAATAAAAACTATTAGCAATTTTGTGTACAAATCTCTTTGTGGACATATCTTTGTCTTTTTCTTTGGAAAATACCTAGAAGTAAGAGTGCTTGGCATTATGGTACATAATTACTTAAATTAAATTTATGTATATATGTGGTTGCCTATATGAGTTAATGTGTACCACATATGTAGGTGTCTGTGGAGCCATCAGATCTTCTGGAACTGGAGTTCTAGTCAGTGATAAGCTACCAGATGTGGGTGCTGGGCACTGAATGAACCATGATCTTCTGCAAGAGCAGAAAGTACTCTTAACTGTTGATCCATCTCTCCAGCCTCCAACAACTACTTTTTTAAAAATTTTATTTATTCTTTTATGTGTGTGAATGCACTGTATGCATGCAGGTCTGTGCACCCATGTCGTGCAATGCCGCAGAGGTCAGAAGAGGGTGTCAGATTCCCCTGGTACTGGAGTCAAAGATGGTTCTCAGCCACCATGTGGGTGCCAGGAATCGAACCCAGGTCCTCTGCAAGAACAGTCAGTGCTCCCAACAGCTAGGCCATCTCTCCAGCCCCTCTGACAACTACTTTAAAAAAAAACTATGAAAATGGTGTCAAGGTGATTTTCATCATATGACATCTCATCGCCACCAGTATTTGGCAGCACTTGTCAATGCTTAATATTATCTTGTGTGTGTTTATGTATACATGCATGTATATGGGTGCAGGCACACATGTGTGTTCATGCTTCTGGAGGCTAGAACTCTCAACTTTGGGGATTAATGACCAGGAACTATGTATTTTAAGGCAGGGTCTCTTACTGGAACCTGAGCCTGACTCATTAGGCTGGGCTAGCTGGCTAATGAAAACCAGGGATCTGCTTGTCTCCACCTCTCCAGTGTTGAGACTAGAAAGGCTTATCACCTTGCCGGGATTCTTTCTCCTTGAGTGCCTTGGATTGACTTTATGTCCTCATGCTTATACAGCAAGCACTTTACTGACTGGGCCATCTCCCCAGCCCCTGTCTTTAAAAATTTAGAGACTCAATGTATTTGTAAAGTACCTCACTTTGCTTTAGATTACGTCCCTGATGATCAGTGATATTGAGCCTTACATCTCCTGTAAAATGGCTGTTCAAATATTTTCTCTGCCTATTTCCTCATCACAAAAAGGATAATAATAATTGTATCTATATATCACAGTTTTCAACAAGAAATATGATGTAAATGAAGGGCTAAATACCTGAACTCTAAACAAATATATGATTTCTAGTTAAACTTATAAACACACAAAGTTTTAAAAATCTCTATAGGAACTCCAATAAGGAGAAGGTAAGGGAATCAAATTATGAGAATAAAACATAAACCAGAAAATTGTTTATAGATAGGGGCTCATGATAAAAGGGAAAAAGGACACGGTGATGATCTTGACATAAGATGCTGTCTCTGAGATGTAGATCCATTTCTCTGGCCTAACTCTGGAAAGGCTAAGACATATCTGGGGCTATGGAAGATAGAGATGAAGTCTGAGGACGGAAATCGGGCTAGTGGGAAATCTTAACCTCATGAATCCCTAGCTCCTACTCTGGCCTCTTAGAGAATCTGAGTGACCATAGAATATCAGCAGTTCATTATAAGGAGAAATTGAACCAGAGGTGTGCCCTCCAGAGAGAAAAGAAGAGGAAAGACAGCAGTTTGGCTACAAGTTTTTGCAATAAAGGGCCAACAGGTCTTGTTACTCTGCAATGATATGAACTGCCGAGCCAATCCTCAATATTTCAGTCCTAAATATGAACAGTCAAAGATCATAGACATTTGAAGAATGTTTTCAACAGGAAGGACAGAGAAGAAAAACAACGCATAGAAGAACAAACGTAAAACAGATGAGGTAGAGAGCAGAGCCGAGACCCTTATACGTAAACTTCCAGAGAGCAAAGAAAGCCAGGTCTTCAAGCAGGAAAATGAGCAGACTGTTAAAAGCAAAAAACCAGAGAATAAGAACAAGCTCTCCACTATAAAAAAAATATGATGAGCAAAGGTAGGGCTATGTTGTCATCGACTGAAATTAGAAGTCGAGAGGTAACACTAAGACTTACCAACAGACATGTGACAGCACACAACAAACATGCAGTATGGAAATAGGCAGAAAATATCCCAAATCATCAGCTATTAAGAAATCAGGCAGCTCTGAATAGAAGCCTTTAGATTTCAGACCTGGGAGTTGGACATGGGAGTGGGCGAGCTGTGCCTGATACTTTGCTACAGGTTGACTTTTAATTTTTTACCTCTACTTCTGTCTTCATCTTCTCCTTCCCATCCTCTATCCCTTTTTTTCTTTCCTTCCTCCTTCCCTCCTTCCTTGTCCCCCTCCCTCTTTCCCTCTCTCCCTCCCCCCTTCCTTCTTTCCTTCCTTCCTTCCTTCTTTTTTTCTTTTTTAGGCAGGGTCTTTCCATGTCTTCCAGGCTGGCTTGGAATTCCTGCCTCAGCCTCTCAGGAGCTGGAACTATAGGCATGTACTACTATGACCAGCTCTATATATGTTTTAAGAATTTTTGCCATTGTGGTGAAATATATATGACTAAAATTTTTTAAGGATTTTATTTTTTATTTTTTGTATATGAGTGTATTGCCTACATGTATGTAAATGCACCTGTGCTGTGCAGTGCTCACAGAGGTCAGAAGAGGGTGTCAGATCCCCTGGAACTGGATTTACAGATGGTTGTTAGTCACCACGTGGGTGCTGGGGCTCAAACCCAGGTTATCTGCAAGAACAGCTAGTGCTCTTAACCACCGAGTCATCTCTCCAGCTCCATATGTGATTAAAATGTGCAAATACTGACATTTAGCATGGAGTTCAGTAGTAAAGCTCTCTTGCCTCTCATGCTCCTGGCTCTGAGTTCAACTCCCAACATTGGGGAAAAAAAAAAAAAGCAAAAATATTTTCATTAACATGAAAGGAAACCCTGTGTCCCCTGACTAATCACCCAGGTTCCCCATTCTGTTACCCAGAAACCATTGGTGGGCTTTCTATCTCTATGAATTTGCTGACTATAGAAACAATTTATAAATGAACTCACAGGGAAACATTGTATAACTCTACCACTTTACACTTCTGCCAGCAAAGGATTCTTCTTCTCTTCACATTTGGTAACTTTTCTTTTTGCCGGGTCTTTGGATGGAATCAAAGTTCTGCAATATGCTAGGCAGATGCTACTGAGCTATGTCCCCAGTCCTTTCTTGTTTTCCTTCATTGCAACTAAATATTTACAGAAATTTTAATCAAAGCAAAAACTTGTACATATAATACTGTGACAGAACTATTAAGCTCAAACCATAAGGTAGGCAAAGAAAGAGAAAACAGAGTTTGGAGACTGTAAAGTCTTACCACGAATATTTATTTTCTGTTGTTCCTGTAACACATTATCACAAGCTTAGAGGCAGACAGCAAATTTAGTCTCCTATGGTTCTGTAGGTGCCAAGGCCAAAGTGGGTCGTGTTGAAATAAAGTTAAGGCTTTGCCGTGGCTGTGTTTCCTGGAGGGTCTGGAGGCTGCCAGCCGTCCCTTGCTCGTGGTGCCTCATTTCAGACACAAAGCTGGCATCTTCATTCATCTCTACCCTGTTTCCATCCCTGCCTTACCTACCTTCCTCTCCTACCTTCTGACTTTGGCCTTCAAGCCTCCCATCCACCAGGCACCTATGACTGCACTGGGTTGGCCTAAAGTACTACCCAGAACAATTTCCCCATCTTCTAAGCCTCACTTCACTATATCTGCAAAATGTATTTGTCTGTCAAGCAACATAGTCAGATTGTTGACGCCTTTGGAAGGGTGCCAGTCATCCACTGCACCGGGGAAGCCACGGTGGGCACTGAGCATGCTCCTGGAGAAGCACCTCGTCAATGAGAAAGTGGAGAAGGACTGAACCCACCAAGACGTAGCTTTTCCCTTTCAGGTGACAATGACAAACATGTTGCTTATTGTCCCTTTGGGGGTTCGGGAGCAAAGCAAGAAGATGTGGGTCCCTAATCCCACTCACGTATCTCCGCCTTTCAAACCCAGGAGACTGCAGGCAAAGCTCGTGGTGTGACTTCCAGGCATAGCTTTGCTTTGAAGTCTCACGTTTTCTCCAAGGAACTCATGTAAATTATATATCATATTTAATAATAGATGCGTGTTTATTTAAACACATAAATAACATTTAAATGTCTTGCCAGCAATATCAATGAGTTGGGGCTCTTTGTTCTTTAATCTTATATATGCCCTTGTCAGATCTCTGTTTAATGCTATTTGAGAAATATTATTTAAGTAAAGGAAAACACATTGGAAGTTACAATGAGCAATGCAGACTCACATTTTTTATTAGATTCAAATATCAAATACTGAAAGCATTACTTTGGTCTAAGTTCTGTGTACTGAGTTTCAAAAAGCCATTAAAAAATCTGGGCGTGGTAGAACTCTGAAAAATATTTGATGCCTGGAGTTTAACTTTTATTAATACTCTGTGACCTGTTCTTCAAACTGTCGTGAAGTAAAATTTTCTTTCTGACTGACTGGAAGGGAAATGGAGCTTATTATCAAAGAGAAATTGGTAAAGAGGAATACAAACTACCGTATGTAAATATAGGTGACATTAAGGTCTCTGCTACCCATAATATCTGTAAGATTCTCAAATAGCCGGGCGTGGTGGCGCACACCTTTAATCCTAGCACTTGGGAGGCAGAGGCAGGTGGATCTTTGTGAGTTCAAGGCCAGCCTGGTCTACAGAGTGAGATCCAGGACAGCTGGGGCTACAGGGAGACCCTTTTTCAAAAAAACAAAAAAAAAAAAAAAAAAAGATTCTCAAATATCATTCTCTGAAGTTTTTCAATCTTTGTTGAAAACCTGTTTGGCCTCAAAACAAAATACCCCTCAACCCCTTCTCTGCTCCTCCGGCATTACTTTCTTCGCTCTGATTGATCGTCACCTTCTTTGGCAGCATTACTATTGTCCTCTTTCATTTTTGTGGCACTGGGGACTGAACCCCGGGCCTTTCACATGCTAGACAAGTACTCTACCACCTGAGCTATGATATATCCCTGGCTCCACATCACTAAGTTTTGTTTTGTGGTTTCGTTTTGTTTTGTTTGAGTCAGGTCCTCGCATTACAAGGCTTGAACTCATCATGGCCTTGAACCTGAGGCTCAGACTGGCTTCAAACTCAGGATGTTCTTTCTCAACTACTGGGATTACAGGTGTGGCCACTGTCCTTGGCAGCAAACTCTGTTTTCACATGAAGTAAATCCGTCTACTCTTTGTTGTCTTATAACCTGAGATGAACTTTAGTTTTATTCTTATTCCTGAAATAGTATGCCTTAATTTGAACCTCCATCATCTTGTATGATACACGTTCTCTATTGAGTTTTGAAAGGCTTTGTGCTTGATTCATTAGGAGCAACACAGTTCTCACTAACTGGAGCTTTAACATGAGCACTTCAACATGAGCTTCCATTAATCATACATAACACTGCTTCTAGTGGAATGACACTTCGGATGTTTTTGGAAGGCTAAGTGAAAAACATTAGCAGTCTCACATTGCAGGCCACTTGGACAAAAGGATTTTGTACATGTGACTTCACACAAGGAGAGGTCATCAACTTTCTTCACCTGTGTATGGCATGCTGCCAGAATAAAGGTAAGCTGCTTCCCTATATGATTCTATGAATCTTTTTAGTTCTTACATCTGGGATTCTTTTTTTTAATTTATTTTTTATGTATATGAATGTACTGTCTGCATGTACGTTTGTGCACCTGTGTCGTGCAATGCCGCAGAGGTCAGAAGAGGGCGTCGGATTCACCTGGAACTGGAGTTAAAGACAGTTCTCAGTCACCATGTGGGTGCTGGGAATCAAACCTGGGTCCTCTGGAAGAGCAGTCGGTGCTCTCAACTGTTAGGCCATCTCTCCTGCCCCACATCTGGGATTCTTATACTAAAATATAAATTAGTGTTTAGGAGAACTTAATTTTTTTCAGGGGTTAATATTAAATAGATTTCTAAAATTTTATTTCTACTTTATGTATATGAGTATTTTGCCTGAATGTATGTATGTAAGTGCACTTGTCAGACAAAGCTGGCAGAAGCAGAGAGAGCATTGGATCCCCTGGAACTGGAGTCAAGGATGGTTATTAGTCACCACGTAGGTGCTGGGAATCAAACACAGATCCCCTTTAGCAGCAGCCAGTGCTCTCAACTGCTGAGCCATCTGTCCAGCCCCCAAATTCATTTATATTTTCAATGGGAAAGCTTCCTCTCTGGAAGAACATCTTTGACTTAAATGAACAATTAATTGAAATCCAACTACATGCTTTCTATTCCCAGGGCTTATCTTTTATCTTTTATCTATTCCCATATTATGTGACAACATATTATACAAACTGTTAGGAATGAATGGTATTTCTAGTCTATAATGAAATAATGTTGTTGTATAAATTAAAAAAAGAAATTTCTGCTGGGTGTGGTGGCGCACACCTTTGATCCTAACACTTGGGAGGCAGAGGCAGGCGGTTTTCTGTGAGTTCAAGGCCAGCCTGGTCTACAAAGTGAGTTCCAGGCCAGCTGAGACTAAAAGGTAGAACCTGTCTCAAAAAGACCAAAAAAAAAAAAGAAATTTCATTTAATGTTAACAGGACTATATTTCTGTGGCTCCCAATATGCACTCTACTCTGGTCTTATGTTATGTAGATCCCATTTTCAAAGAGATTATAGTCTTCTAGAGCAATGCAGCAGAGTGAAATCAAGAGAAGTAGGTTAAAGTTAGTACGCGCTGATATTTTGTATCTTGCATAGATTATCCTGTCCACCTTATAAGTAGGAAAAGGAGATTTGGGAAACTGAAGTCACACATCTGAGGTCACTGAGCCAGTAAGTCACAAAGCAGAATTCCCACTTGGGTGCCTCTAGGTTTAGAGGAACAAGTGTTTTTCACTGTATCCAACTGTTACTGGTGATGGGGGCCTAGGGTGGTGTTTCGACGTTCTTGGCCTCTAACCTAAAGAAGTGAAGACAAGGCTCACAGGACTTTGAAAGGATCAAGATACATTTATCAAGAGCAACGTGGTAGTAGAGCTTCTAGAGGGATACACTGCCAAGATTCACAGCACATAATTGAGAGGTTTCAAGGGTTTCCATTGTTTTTAGGGGTTCCTTTCATGGGGTTTGAGAGGAGAAGCTGGTTCCTAAGGATTATAGTTTGGGTGGTTCTTTATTTTGTTTGATAAATTAGGGCATATATTCATTTTTTTCCTACTGCACATGTCTCTTCTCAGAGTGCATCTGATTTTAATTGTATGAATGCCCAATTCGGCATCGTAGGGGATTTTCCTTAAAAGTTTACTGGAGAACACAAATTTGTCATACTGCTCATGCACCTAAACCCAGTTCAGGACAGATGGATCCCTTCTATTCTTTGTGTTTGGATACATTAGAAATATACCTTAAGCTGGGTATGGTGGCACACGCCTTTAATCCCAGCACTCGGGAGGCAGAGGCAGGCGGATCTTTGTGAGTTCAAGGCCAGCCTGGTCTGGTCTACATAGCAAGCTCCAGGCCAGCTGAGACTAACGGGAGACCCTGTCTCAAAAAGATGACAAAAAAAAAAAAAAAGAAAGGAAGAAAGAAAGAAACCTTAATAGAAACTACCCAAGTTTGACTGTTACTAAAGCCAGAGAAACTTATACTATTATTCAGAGATAGGAATATGTGTAGTTCCATGCAGGTGAGGAGACTGAGGAGGGTCTGAAGTGGCTAGGTACATTGTTTGAAGAGGAGTGTGCAAGTGTGTTATAATAAGAGCAGGGTTATACATAACCCAATCCAAATACAGCCCCCAGGTTACTAAACATCCATATGCTCATCTGCATCCCAAACACCACCCACTTTAGTAATCCAAGTACTATTATTCCTGGAATAATTCAGAGTATGAGATTACTAACATAAAATGAAGAGATCTCTTTTCCATGACTTTGTCTTCAGGCTAACACATGAAACACTGAGGCAGGCTGTGAAGGTGGAGCAATGAGAGTCCACACTGAAGACCAGGGCCACAGGTGTGGGCTCACTGTTCAGAGCACCTGTGTCCTGAAGGAAAGTAGGATTCTTGTGGGCACAAAGGATTGGGGGATGGTGGGCAGAGTCATCCAGGCTGAGGGAGGGGCGGGAAGAGAAGCATGAAGCCGGAGCTGGGGTGTTGTGGGGCTTGTTTGCCTGACAGTGGGAGTTTGGAGCGGTGGGAATGAAAAAGGCTTATTCTGCAATGTAACGATGGGGTTTGGTGGGCCAAGATGAAGAGAATCTTGAAGATCTTATTTGTGCTCAGCTTGGAATGCTCAAAGAAGCATTTCAAGACTCACCAAACCACTGTGGAACTATTTCCTGTTTCAGATCTTGAACCTGATAAATTGGGTAGCTGAGGTGTTCAGACCATGTGACAAGGAATATAAACTCTTGACTTCAGAAATTGCAATGATTTGATAAAGATTGGCAAGTTATAGAAACTCACAAGTTTTGGCAAAGGAATGAACAGTGTGTTAGGGACATAAAGATCATTTTAAGTTTCCATTGAGGTTAATAGATTTACTCTGAGCTACCTAATACCACAAGATTCTCAAAGCAGAACTTTCCCAGATCCATGCGTGTAAGAGAGGGCCCCAGCTGAAGGTGCTGGTTGCCATAGTGAATGTCTTCATGTGAGGTGACTGGTCAGTTTACTGCTCAGCCTGCTGTTAGTCTGATGACAGCCAATTTAGAAGGACATAAAAGTGGGTATAACTGTTCAATAATGTCATGTGCCAGTGTTCATGCACTTAGGAGAACCATCGTCTGCCTCGCCAGGAAGGGGTAGAGGAGAAGCCACTGTGTGTGTATAAGGTGTGTGTGTGGGGGAGGCAGCTCTATAGTAATGGAATCCCTGAGAATGAAGCCGACACACCATCAAAAAGCAGATTATTTTTGAGACATTGTCTCCTTGTAGCCCCAGCTGGCCTGGACCTTGCTATATAGACCAGGCTGGCCTTGAACTCACGAAGATCCACCTGCCTCTGCCTTCTGGGTGCTGGGAGTATACAGCTAAAAAAAGCAGATTTTTTTTAAAATGGATGAGCTCTAATGCGAGTGAATAATAATTATCCATAGCAACATTGACTGGATAATGCTTTAGATATGTTATTTCTGAGGCCTTAGCCATTCAAATGATATGGTGTGTTGACAATTTTAAGTTCTTGGGAACTCTTCATAATCAAGCCCAATCTCTTATCTCTTCAGTCATGAGCATCTTTCAGTTCCTTGACTGTATCATATTCTCTTTAGCCTAGAGTTTCCTGTTTGGGGTATTTTCAGTTATCAATTCTCTCTCCTTTTTATCTTATTGAGAGCTTCTTTTCCTTTATATAAGTCAATATGTGTATAACTCTCTGAGGGGAATTACCTGTCCCAGTTTACTTTCTGTTGCTGTGATAAAACATGGAACAAAACCAACTTGGGAAAGAAAAGGTTTATTCCAGCTTACAGGTTATAGTCCATCATCAAAGGAATGGTAGAAAAGTGCTGCTTACTGGCTTGCTCAGCTACCTTTCTTATATGGCCCACCTGCCAGAGATGGCACCACTTGCAGTGGGCAGAGCCTTCCTACATCAATCAGCAGTCAAGAAAATGCTCTATAGAAGTGTCCACAGGGCAATCTGATGAAGGAACTTCCTCAACTGAGGTTCTCTCTTCCAAGGAAAGTTTGTGTCAAAGACTAACCACTATACAGATACAGGTGTGCTTAGGGCTGAACACTTAGGACTGGATAATCTATAGGGGCAGATAACCTATCTGGGCACTCATCATTAGAGAAGACTGATTCTCCTTCTCTTGGAAGCCATGAATGTAGCTAGGGTGTGACCTTATAAAGTTTCCTCATCCTTGTTGACATGTCAGTTGCTGTTGTCATTATACACATCTTGTTTAGGCTACCATGCTGTTGAGATTTCATGGATGCAGCTTACCTGTCATGTCTAGAACACACCATCTCCCATTAGGCATTCTGGTCCTCTGGCTCTTAAAATCCTTCCACCCCTTCTTGTGAGATATTCCTTGGGCCTTAGGTGTAGGGGTTGCATTGTAGCTATAGGAGTTGGGGTTGGGCAACAGCCACTTGACATTGATCATAAGCATCAAGAAACTGAGAAAATGAACAGTTTGAGCTATCCATTTTGAATTTTAACCAGATACTGACCTCATGGGCACACCATGAACCAATCTTAGTACTGTTGACTTAGAGATGTGTGAATTTTCATTATTCAAACTATCCTGTTGCTGTCACTTAATTCTACTTGTTTTTAAAGTTTAATAGTTTGTGGACGGGTATTCATTTCATTTTTCCTCCTAGCTAATATTTGGTTAAGTACTCACTCTATTATCTAAATATTCTATGTGTATGAACCCAGTTAATTTTCATAATTATTCATGAGATATGTACTCTGATGATTCTTATTTTAAAATTAAGAAGATTTTGGAAGCATAGAAAGATCAAGCACATGGATCAAATCACACAGTTATTGAGTGCCTTATGTAAATTTGAAAATCAGGATCGGGGATTTCCCAAAAACATCTGAAGCACAGCAAGGAGCTGGAATCAACCCAAGTGCCCCTCAACTGATGAGTGGATAGAGAAAATGTGGTACATCTACACAATGGAGTTCTATGCAGCAGTAAAGAAAAGATGACATCATGAGCCTTGCAGGTAAATGGCTGGCGCTAGAAGATATCATGCTGAGTGAAGTAACACAGTCCCAGAAAAACAAACGATGAATGGTACCCTCATCTGTGGATGCTAGCACCAATTACCTAATTGTATGGCAAACTGAGCAACATCAATGTGATCTAAAAACAACTGTGCTCTTATATTGTGAATCCCTTAAAATATAATAAACAAATAAAAAAGAAATTAAAAAAGGAAATCAATATAAGTCTCATGAAAACTCTCCTGGTTTTGATTGGAATTGCATTATGTATATAGATCAATTTGAGAAGAAAGAACATCTCAACGATAAGGCCTCTTCTCATATAATTATAGGAAACGTCATACAGATTTAATATTTTATGACATTTCTATAATTTCTCCATAAAACACCTAGATGTTCTTGAACATACTTTGTTATATTTGGATTCTCTCTGGAGCTGGAGTTCCAGGTGGTTGTTATGTGTCCAATGTAGGTGCTGGCAACCAAACTCTTATCTTTGGCAGGAGCAGTGTGTGCTCTTAACTGCTGAGCCATCTCTCCAGCCCCTCTTTATCATTTTTATTTCTATCATTTATATTACTTATTTCAAAATCACATTTCCCAAATGTTTATTTCTACTGGATAGGTCAATCTCCTTTTGTATATTGATTTTTTAATCTATCAAGTAATTTTGATGAATTAAAATCATTCTAGCATTTTTTGAGGAGCTTTCTTGGATTTTCTGTACATGATCATAACGTCTTGAAGCATTGACTCATAATTGAAAGTGGTATTGTTTTGTAAGAGGAGGATTTACCTTGTCTGGAGACAGTTTGTTTATTATAACTGGGGCATTAAAGTTCTGAATTTACTCAGTAGTTTTATTGTATATTAGGCTCTGCATGAGGAGTTGGGGGTTTGTGAATATTAAAACAGACACTTTCCTGTGCACTGAAAAATTTAGAGTCTAGCATATGGTCTGAAAACAGAAAATACAACCTTTTTTGAAGAATTCATGGAATATTTATAGGAAGCAATCATATAAAAAGCCAAACTGGGGGCTGGAGAGATGGCCTAGCGGTTAAGAGTGCCGACCGCTCTTACAGAGGACCTGGGTTCGATCCCCAGCACCCACATGGCGGCCGAAAACCGTCTGAAACTCCAATTCCAGGAGAGCTCCAGTTCCAGGGGAATCTGAGACCCTCTTCTGACCTCCGCGGCATTGCACAACACGGGTGCACAAACCTGCATGCAGACAGTACATTCATACACATACAGAAATAAATAAAAATTAAATAAAAAATTAAAAAAAAAGCCAAACTGAAAACTGACAATGTTCCAAGGTACAGAAATTATATATATCAACATTGTTTTACCAGTGGGTTATAGCTACAGAAATTAATAACAAGTGTTTAAATAAAAAAAAAATCACCTCTTGCCAACTGGAGATCATGTCTTCTTAATTGCTTTATGCATAATTTTTTAAAATTTATTTTATTTTATGTATATAGGTGTTTTGTCTGCATGTATGTTAGTGCACCCAAGAATGCAACGCCTGCAGAGGGCAGAAGAGGGCAATGGATCCTCTGGAACTGGAGTTATGGATGGTTAGCTGCCATATAGGTGCTGGGAACCAAACTTGAGTCTTCTGCAAAAGCAGCCAATGCTCTTAACCTCTGAACCATCTCTCCAGTCCCACTTTACATATTAAAAATTAACAATAAGTAAACTTGGGATGTAAGAAGTGAGGCAAAGAAAAGGAAATGAACTGTAATCATGATGAAATTAATTATAAAGCAGAGAGATAGTAGAACTAAAAAATAGATTTTAAAGAGCTTTTTGTTTATAAAACAATAGACAAGGCATGAGAAAAAAAGTACAGGGGGAAAAATGGATGCACACTACTTCATCCAGGTGTCAGAAATCGGTGTCAACAACACTAAAACACCTTGGCGGACGTATGCTTGGAAGGATGGGACCACAAGGGAACTCTGCCTCAGTGATCGTCATCTCCCAAATCCAGAATCCAGTTCTAGTCATGAGAAAAACACTACACGAGTCCCAACTGAAGGGAGTTTCAAACAATTCCTTTGTTTGTCAAGATCATCCAGAACAAAATCTGAAAGCCTCCACAGCTAAGGGGACATAATGACTAAATGCCGTGACATAGTAATAATGACATAGTAATAATGACATAGTAATAATGACATATTAATAATGACATAGTAATAATGACATAGTAATAATGACTAAATGCCCCGACATAGCCTGAAGAAGGCTCTGGAGCAGGGAAAGAGCCTTGAGCAAAAATTTAGTTTTTACTTGAGTAAAAACTAAAGAAATCCAAATATGCTAATGATTGGCTTATTAATTGTGACAAAGGTGATATACTAGTGTATGACCTGAATAGTGGGGAGACTGGATTTAGATATATGGAGATTTGACACCAGCTTTGTAATTTTTATGTTCACCTAAAGCTGTTTCCTATTGCAGCTGCAACAAATTACCACAAGCTCAGTGGCTTAAAATAATAAGTATTTATTCTCTTATAGTTCTAAGAGTCACAAATTCAAAGTGATTTGTGAACAGCGAAATTCAAAGCCTTGGTAGTCACTCGGGAACTCAGTTCCTGTTTCTTTGCTCCAGGACACTGGTAGCACTCCTTGGCTGTGACTGTCTCATTCTGGCTTCTCCTTTGGTTGTCATGTTGTCCTCTCTTCTGACTGACCTTCCTGTGTCAGAAAGACCGTATCATTACACAGGACCAACTCAAATAATCCAATAATCTCCCCATCAAAAATATCTTTGATTCAATCACATCTGCGAAGAGTTCTTTGTGTACAGCATTCTCAGGTTCTGGAGGTGAGAACAGACATTTTCAGAGTGCCATTATTCAGCTAATTATGCCATTCTTTAAAAAAGATTTTAAAAATGGGTCTGGGGAGATGGCTCAGTGGCAAATAATTGTTTGTCATGCAAGCCTGAGGGTCTGCTTTGATGTCAGTGAGTCCACATTAAAAACAAACAAACAAACAAACAAACAAATAAACAAAGCCAGGCTTACATACTATGCTGGGGCCAGGGTAGAGACAGGAAGATATTGGGGACTTATAGTCTAGTTGAATCAATGAGTTCCAGGTTCAATGAGAGATGTTGCCTCAAAGAATAACATGAAGAGAGATTGAGATGCCAGATGTTGACCTTTGGCTTCCATTTGTACCTTTACATACATACAACACAGAGATGGGGGAATTGCTCGGTTCCCTTTCTTAGCACTAGAAAAAAATAATATACAGACAGACAGACAGGCCAATAGATAATTTGGGGCATGGTAAGACAGGGTCTTAGTGATAGCTACAGTCCTAGTGAGCACAGGTAGAGCAATCCAGGGCCGTTCTTAAGCACAGCAGCTGCATGGGGCTCATCCTTTCATTCTTCACTCATTTCCTAAATTGCTTCCTCACAAGGGGGAGAGAATCATTTGTTTCTTCTTCTAAAAGTGCTAATCCTGTTCATGAGGACTCCTAATGGCCCCACCTCCAGATACCATCATGAGGAGGTGTGGTGGTTTGAATGAGAATGTCCCCCATAGACTTCAAGTATTCACACATTTTGTCCCCAGTTGGTGGTGCTGTTTTGGGAGATCTTAGAAGGTGTGGCCAGGCTGGCGGAAGTATGTTACTAGGGGTGGGCTTAGAGTTCAACAAGCCTTGGCAGTCCTCCCAGTTGCTCTCTCTCTGCTTCCTGTATTCACTGGAAGATGTGAACCTCAGCTTTCTGCTCCAGCTCCTGCCACGGTGCCTCCCTGCTAGGATGGACCTAATTCCCTGGAACTGTCTATTGTAAGCTCAAATAAACTCTTCCTTTTATAAAAAAATAAATAAAATAAAATAAAATAAAATTTTGGAAAATATAATTAAGATTTTAAAAAAGGATCACAGAAATAGCAAAAGCAAATGAGGAATGACAAAGGATATGGAGACTTTGTGAGAAATAATATATATGATTGCATAATAATAAACTTCATTATCTAGATGGAATATAAGTTTTCCTGGGACAAGATGACATGGTAAAATATTAGGGAAATAGTTAGGCAAAGAGTCAAAGAAGGTTCTGGGACAGGCTGTTTTGGTACTGTTGACAGCTTCTCTTTGCTGAGTGCAACTAAGTACTGAACAAAGCTAGACTTTGAACAAGCTTGTGTCTGGGTCCAAAGCCCATGAGTGCTCATATAACACATTTTGTCACGTGTGAATAATGGCTTGATTTTCTCATACTTTTACAAAGTTTCTTCTCTCTTCCATGTAATCTATTCCAGAGCGTGGGAAGCTACCTGATTCATGTTTAAATCCTCATCCTACCATGCACAGGCTCCCCTCGTCAGCTGTATGATCTTAGCCCAGTTATGAACACTTGTTGCTTTGGCTCCTTATCAGACAATACTGTTTATGACATGTAAACTTGATGTGAGAACTACATGGGGAAAATCCATGTATTTAGTTCATTATTATCATTGATGACAAAAATCTAACAGAAGCAGACGAAGGACTTGAGGACCTAGCTTAGCTTAGCAGGTGGGATGCCTTAGTTCATATCACTACAAAAACAAACAAACAATAAAAATAGAGTAATGTGTTTTAAAGTTCTAAATAATTTTTCAGACAATGGAAAGAAAACATTTTTTTAATTTATTTATTTTTGTATGTGTATGAATGTACTGTCTGCATGCAGGTCTGTGCACCCGTGTCGTGCAATGCCACGGAGGTCAGAAGAGGGTCTCAGATTCCCCTGGAACTGGAGTTCTCCTGGAATTGGAGTTACAGACGGTTCTTAGCCGCCATGTGGGTGCTGGGGATCGAACCCGGGTCCTTTGCAAGAGCGTCAGTGCTCCTAACCGCTAGGCTATCTCTCCAGCCCCAGAAAACATTTTTTAAATAATAACCCACCACAGCTAAACAGAAAATATTAGCTTGGTTACATAATATCTATATTTCAAATTTTAAAAATCATATGATTATTTAAACTTGAAAGATATTGACAAAAGTATGATAACCATTTATAATGAGAAAAAATAATTTTGTTACCTATGAATGGAAAAATAATTCCTTAAAAACTTGGAGGATTTCTTTCTTTTTAACTTATTTATTTATATATATTTTTTTATCAAATCTAGACCCATGTCCCCGCCATCCCCCACCCCACCAGAGCTCATGCATTCTGCCAAACATGCTTTTCATCTCTTTCTCAGTCTTTCTCAAAATTTTCCATGTGGAAGTTGACTGTTTTGAGCAGTTCACTGTTTCAGTCAGTTCTTTGATGCAGTCCTTTCTGTTGTTGTTGTTGTTGTTGTTGTTGTTGTTGTTTCCAATATGCATCACTCCCAACTGCTTTGGACAAAAGCTCAAGGGGCTGTGCACAAGAAATACTTACAACTAGGTAATTGGCACTAGCATCCACAGATGAGGGATACCATTCGTTGTTTATTTTTCTGGGACTGTGTTACTTCACTCAGCATGATGTCCTCTAGCTCCAGCCATTTCCCTGCAAAGCTCATGATGTCATCTTTCTTTTCTGCTGCATAGAACTCCATTGTGTAGATGTACCACATTTTCTCTATCCACTCATCAGTTGAGGGGCATTTGAGTTGGTTCCAGCTCCTTGCTGTGCTTGCTTCAGCTGGTCTCAGGAGATCTCAGATCACTTGGAGGATTTCTTTTTTATTTTATTTTATTTTATTTTATTTTATATTATTTTATTTTATTATTTATGTGTATGAATGTACTGTCTACATGTAGGTCTGTGCACCCGTGTCGTGCTATGCCATGGAGGTCAGAAGAGGGTGTCGGATTCCCCTGGAACTGGAGTTCTCCTGGAGTTGGAGTTACAGACGGTTCTCAGCCACCATGTGGGTGCTGGGGATCGAACCTGGGTCCTCTGCAAGAGCAGTTGGCGCTCTTAACCACTAGGTCATCTCTCCAGCCCAGGATTTCTTATAATTATAGCCCATGGCATTATTTACTGGGAAAACACCAATAAGGACATGTTTATTCGAACTAGAAACAAAACAAGATATTTATGATCTTCTCTATTTGTAAATATTATTTTATAAGTTTTTCTAATAGCAGAAAATAGAAATAGGAAGTATGGTTATTGGAAAAAGGAACAGAGTTATTATTATTCATAGATGAACTAATCATACATATCAAAAGACCTGGGAGAATTAGCTTAAAAATAATTAGAGGAAGGTTCAGCAAGATAAATGAGGATAAGTTCAAACGGATTTCAAACACACTGGTCACAGTCAGAAAATATAATGAGGGAAAATCTCTTTCACAGCAGTAACAGAAATATAAAACACCTAGAAATATAAGCTTAATAAGAAATGTGTCAGACCTTTGTGGAAAACACCACAGAAGTCTATGGAACAACATAAAATAAGGCTTAAATAAACAGAAAGATAGATGGTGTGTCTGTGTGGATGATAATAAAGACCTTGATTTTACCCACATTTGTTTTTAGGTTTAATGCAACCTAATAGACTCTCAATGAGATTTATTTTCCTTTGAGGGGCTTTGAAGTGGAATAAATGTCTGAGAGAAGTAACAAAATGTGAAAAGGTAAGTAGAGGGGAAGGAGAGAATTTGGTGCAGATAGAAGGAATGTTGCAAATCTACAGTAAAGGGGGGGCACTGGGACAAATATGGATCGAGAAGGGGAACAACTATGAAAACACCCTATTTTGTGGAAGGCCTGAAATACTATAAAAATGACATCACAAAACAAAGGAAGGACGGATTATGCCATACATAAATGGAATGTGGAAAAGGTTCAACTATACATCACACACGATAATCACCTGTAACCTGGTCTAAAGACACAGCACACAGCAAATGAAACCATTACATAGTGAGGAAATACTGGTGACTCAGGAAGAGGATCCTTTAAGCAAGGAAAACACCAGGAGACACACAAAAAAAGGACTTTCAGTCTTTTTTAAAAAAAATATTTATTTATATATATTTTTTTATCAAATCTAGACCCGTGTCCCCACCAGAGCTCATGCATTCTGCCAAACATGCTTTTCATCTCTCTCTCAGTCTTTCTCAATATTCTCCATGTGGAAGTTGACTGTTTTGAGCAGAAGTTCACTGTTTCAGTCAGTTCTTTGATGCAGTCCTTTCTGTTGTTGTTGCTGTTGTTTCCAATATGCATCACTCCCAACTGCTTTGGACAAAAGCTCAAGGGTCCGTGCACAAGAAATACAACTAGGTAATTGGCACTAGCATCCACAGATGAGGGATACCATTTGTCATTTGTTTTTCTGGGACTGTGTTACTTCACTCAGCATGATGTCCTCTAGCTCCAGCCATTTCCCTGCAAAGCTCATGATGTCGTCTTTCTTTACTGCTGCATAGAACTCCATTGTGTAGATGTACCACATTTTCTCTATCCACTCGTCAGTTGAGGGGCATTTAGGTTGGTTCCAGCTCCTTGCTATTGTGAAGAGAGCTGCAATAAACATGGCCGTGCATGTATCTCTGTGGTGGCGTAAGTCTTGAGGGTACATGCCCAGGAGTGGTATGGCTGGGTCGGGTGGCAAGTTCATTCCAAGTCTTCCAAGGGTTCTCCACACTGCTTTCCATAGTGGCTGTACGAGTTTACATTCCCACCAGCAGTGGATGAGTGTTCCCCTTTCCCCACAACCTCTCCAGCACTTGGTATCATTTGTTTTCTTGATCCTAGCCAGTCTTATTGGAGTAAGATGATATCTTAAAGTGGTTTTCATTTGCATTTCCTTAATGATTAGTGATGTTGAACAGTTCTTGAGGTGTTTCTCAGACATCTCTAATTCCTCACTTGTGAAGTCTCTGTTCAGTTCTTTGCTCCATCTATTGAG
>VZQC01000992.1:159689-213473 GCA_009823505.1 Rhizomys pruinosus | reverse complement strand
ATTATCCTGCCCCTTTCCTGTGTTGTCTCTTCTTCGTGTTCCTGGCATATGGGCTTCTCCTTGCCTGTATTCCAATGTGAGTCCTAAATGCCTCTTCACTGTGTTGAAGGCTTGCTTTGCTTGCCTCCTTCAGATGCCTTCGTAATCCCAGTTGGGGGGGGTGCTCTTTAGCCCGCGCCCCCCGTACCTGCACTTCAGCCTGTCTCAGGAGATCCCAGATCTCAAGACTTGCACAACCCTACCTTTTATACCAGCTGGGAGGGTGACTCCGCTCTCACAGCCACAAAAGCCAATTAGGGCCAAAGACAACTGGATTAACAGATTAACTAGATTAAGTCAATCAACAATCAGCCTTGCTGAAGCACCCAACTCCTACCTACCTACCTGCACTTGCTTCAGCTGGTCTCAGGAGATCTCTGAACTTTCAGTCTTATTCTCAACACTATCATTCTTTATACTAAAGAGAATAGATCTCAAAAAAACCAATAAAATGACAAATTGGAAAACCATTACCCCTCTGTTATTGGGAACAAAGTTACCTTTGGTTTCAGATTTTTTCTTTTTTGTTTTTATGAGACAGGGTCTCCCTTTAGCCCCAGCTCTCCTGGAACTAACGGAGATCTACCACCATGCCTGGCTGGTTTTGGATTTTTTTTTTTTTTGGGGTATTTTTGAGACAGGGTCTCTCTTTAGTCCCAGCTAGCCTGGAGCTCGCTCTGTAGACCAAGCTGGCCTTGAACTCACAGAGATCCTCCTGCCTCTGCCTCCCAAGTGCTAGGATTAAAGGTGTGCGCCACCACACCTGGCTGGTTTTGGATTTTTTTTTTTTTTGGGGTATTTTTGAGACAGGGTCTCTCTTTAGTCCCAGCTAGCCTGGAGCTCGCTCTGTAGACCAAGCTGGCCTTGAACTCACAGAGATCCTCCTGCCTCTGCCTCCCAAGTGCTAGGATTAAAGGTGTGCGCCACCACACCTGGCTGGTTTTGGATTTTTTTTTTTTTTGGGGTATTTTTGAGACAGGGTCTCTCTTTAGTCCCAGCTAGCCTGGAGCTCGCTCTGTAGACCAAGCTGGCCTTGAACTCACAGAGATCCTCCTGCCTCTGCCTCCCAAGTGCTAGGATTAAAGGTGTGCGCCACCACACCTGGCTGGTTTTGGATTTTTTTTTTTTTTGGGGTATTTTTGAGACAGGGTCTCTCTTTAGTCCCAGCTAGCCTGGAGCTCGCTCTGTAGACCAAGCTGGCCTTGAACTCACAGAGATCCTCCTGCCTCTGCCTCCCAAGTGCTGGGATTAAAGGCGTGCTCCACTACGCCTGGCCCGGTTTTAGATATTTTTATGAACCAATAAGAAAAGTACTAAATTTCACAGAAAAGATGGGTAGTTAATGAAAGAATTACGCATGGTCAGTAGAGACAGGGGAAAGTTCAATTTCCTCCCAGAAGTCTAAACATCACTTTAGCCTCTTTAATGTCACTTGTAGGTTAGAGAGGGTCAAGTGGTCACTGTAGCATGATGCCTGGGAAGTGTCCCAGCCTGCTGTCTTCCTGGGGGTGGAACATTTGGCAGTACATCTTAAGACCCTAAATACCTTCTGTAGATTCTCTCATTAGGAATGAAAAACATGCACACAAAAGGTAGCATTTACATTTTATTTATTTTTAAATATTTTTATTGATTTGAGAATTTCATATAATGCATTTTCCATACTCAGACCCCCCCTTCCACCCCATCTTATCACCCCTTTTCTAGGCTTCCTGTCCTCTATTTTAATTGTCTTTTTTAAAAAGCCTATATAGGGGCTGGAGAGATGGCTCAGCGGTTAAGAGCACTAACTGCTCTTGCAGAGGACCCAGGTTCAATTCTCAGCACCCACATGGTGGCTAAGAGCTGTCTTTAACTCCAGTTCCAGAGGAATCTTACACCCTCTTCTGACCTCCTCAGCATTGCACTACACGGGTGTACCTACCTATATGCAGACACTACACTCACACATATAAAAAAATAAAAAGCCTATAGAGTCTAATCTGTGTTTTTCTAGATGCTCTTGGAAGTGGTTCTATCCCTTGGAGTTGGGTCAACCTACCAGGCATCACAGTAGTAAGGGAAACTTATCTATCAATTGCTGACTGCGCCTCCGCTGGGCCTGGGGCTTCCAGCCCTCCCCTCAAATCCATGCTGGGTCCCTGTCTGATTTGAGTTTGCTCAGGTCTTGTGCATTCTGTCCTAAGTGATGTGGGTCTATTTGTCCAACTGCTCTGTGGCGCCCAAACAATACAGTTTCCTTGTACTTACCTATCATAACCTCTGGCTCTTACAATCATTCTGCCACCTCTTCCTTTCTGAGCCTTGGGAGAAGAGGGTATGATATATGTGTCCCAGTGGTCAGCAGTCTCTTATTCTCTACATATTGAGCATTTGTGGGGTTCTGTGTTGATCATCATCTGCTGCAAGGACTTTCTCTGGTGAGACATGCTCTAATCTATAACAATAAGTGATTATGATTCAGTTTAATACTCTGTCTATAAAGCAGAAAATAGCAGTATATTCTCCCCCATGGCCTTTGACCCATCTAGCCACAGTTCTTGGCCCTGATAACAGTGTCAGGTATGGACTTCATCTTGTGAAATGGGCCTTAAATCTAATTAGAAGGTGGTTGGTTAGTCCTATAACATTCACGACCCTATTGTACCAGTGGACGTATTTTCCCCAGCCAGTCCTTATTGTAGCTCACAGGTTCACAGATGGGGAAGGCTGATGATTACCTTTCTCTGCCCGTAACATGTACAGCACCTTCTAGTACTAAGAAAGCTAGGCACCAGACCTAAAGCTTCAAGGTCATTACCAGCTTGGTTTCTCTTTATTTGTGCTGAGACTCTGGTATGTAGTGTTTTCAACAATAGGGTCTTACTATCAAGGTTTGGTGGATAACCAAGTACAATGGCAATAACCAGTATTATCTGAGAGTCTATGGGCTCTCTGTGGTCAAACAGTTCCAAAAGAGGGAATCTATTCCTGGCACCAGGTTTTTCATTTAATGACCTCTGGTATCTGTTAGGGTAACTACATTTAAACTCTTTTTATATTGTGTATATATATGTTGAAAGAAACTTCTATAGTAGGTTTTCTATGACTCTTTGAAAAGGCCTTTAGTGTTGCTATCCTTCTTCTTACTCCCTCTTCTGCCCCACCCTCCCATCCCCCACTCCATTAACTCTCTATTATTCCCTTGTCTCATTTATATAGTTGCATTCTATCTCTCCTCCCATGAATCACCACTCATGGGCCCTTATTAGTTTCCTGATCGCTAAGGTTTTTCCAATTGAACAGAGGCATCTAGAGATTCAATACAACATTGATCCATAAGAAAGAACATTTGTGATTCTGGGCCTGGGTTAAGTCACTTAGGATGATTGTTTCCAGTTACATCCATTTACCTGTGGATTTTTATTTTTATATAAAAAACTGGAAAGAAATGAAGAATGACTTGTATTGAGATAGTTTGTGTATTAGTCACTTTTCTGTTGCTGTGATAAAACCACCATGACCAAGGAAACTTATAAAAGGAAGAGTTTATTTGAGCTTACAATTGACTGTTCCAGGGAATTGAGTCCATTGTGGTGGCATGGCGGCAGGAGCTGGAGCAGAAAGCCAAGGTTCACAACTTCCAATGAGCACAGGAAGCTGAGAGAGAGGGCAGCCGGAGCCTGCAAGGCTTGTTGAACTCACTAAGCCCGCCCCCAGTGACCTACTTCCTCCAGCATGGCCACACTTTCCAAGTTCTCCCCAAACAGTGCCACCAACTGGGGACAAAATGTCTGAATACTTGAAGCCTATGGGGGACATTCTCATTCAAACAACCACAGTTTGTATTCTGATACGTTGCCTTGTTCTGCAGAACTACATTTCTGAAGATACTTACCGAATGTGATACATTTTCACAACCTACTTTTAAGTAAAAATGTCAAATTCAAAACTTTATCCTAGAGAAATTATCTCTGGGATTTAGGATAGGGTGTTCTGCTGGAATTCTTAAATATACTTTAAATAACTTTGTGTTTTTTAAAATAAGGTGCATTCTTTTCATAATCTAAAAAAATGGTGTTTATGGGTTTGTGTGTGTTCTGTTGTGTGCTGTGTGAGAATCAACAGAATGCTCTTCAAGGCAACACTCAAACTTTGAAGATCAGGAGAGTTCATTGCTGTTTGAGAATGTTGCTTGCTTTATTCCGAGGTATATACCTCCCACTTCCCCTTCTTCCAACTTGGTTTTTTTTTTCCCCAAGAAACACTATTTTTTTTAAAGCTTCTTTTTTTAAAATTTTATTTATTTCTGTATGTGTATGAATGTACTGTCTGCTTGCAAGTTTGTGCACCCATGCTGTGCAATGCTGCAGAGGTCAGAAGAGGGTATCAGATTCCCTTGGAACTGGAGTTTCAGACGGTTCTTGGCCGCCATGTGGGTGCTGGGGATCGAACCCGGGTCCTCTGTAAGAGCGGTCGGCGCTCTTAACCACTAGGCCATCTCTCCAGCCCCAAGAAACACTATTATATGCAGTTCATTTTATTTATTATCCACACTTTTCTTTAAGATAAAGGGATATATTTAAGGTTGACTTTTTTTTTTTTTTGAGACAGGGTCTCCTGGAACTCACTCTGTAGACCAGGCTGGCCTTGAACTCACAGAGATCTGCCTGCCTCTGCCTCCCGAGTGCTAGGATTAAAGGTGTGCACCACCACACCCAACTTTAAGACAGTTCTTAGCCTCCATCTGGGTGTTGGGAATTGAACCCTGGTCTTCTGCAAGAGCAGTCACACTCTTAACCGATGAGCCATCTCTCCAGCCCTTAAGATTGACATTTATTTATTTATTTATTTATTTATTTATTTATTTATTTAGGGGGTCTTTTTGAGACAGGGTCTCCCTGTAGCCCCAGCTGTCCTGGACCTCACTCTGTAGACCAGGCTGGCCTGCCTCTGCCTCCAATCATTTGGAAAATAGCACTTTCAGCCGGGCGTGGTGGCGCACACCTTTAATCCTAGCACTTGGGAGGCAGAGGCAGGCGGATCTCTGTGAGTTCAAGGCCAGCCTCCTCTATGGAGTGAGTTCCAGGCCAGCTGGAGCTGTAGGGAGACCCTGTCTCGAAAAGACTAAAAAAAGAAAAAAGAAATAGCACTTTAGTTTGGGCATAGGTTTATTTAGAAACCTTCTATTTGATAGAGTTATGAGCATTCCTGCTACCTAGGCAACAGCAACAAAAAAGTCTGTGCTAACATCTCTTCATTTTTAGCAAAGTGAAATCTAAACTTTTCATTGTTTAAGTAAAAGTCAATCTTGCTGGGCGTGGTGGTGCATGCCTTTAATCCTAGCACTTGGGAGGCAGAGGCAGGCAGATCTTTGTGAGTTCAAAGCCAGCCTGGTCTACAGAGTGAGTTGCAGGACAGCTGGGGCTACAGGGACACCCTCTCTTGAAAAGACTAAAAAACAAAAAAAAAAAAAGTGAATAAGACAGCTGGGTTTGGTGGTGCACGTCTTTAGGCCCAGCACATGGGAGGCAGAGGCAGGCAGATCTCTGTGAATTCAAGGCCAACCTGGTCTACATAGCGAGTTCCAAGTCAGCTGGGACTAAAGGGAGACCCTGTCTCAAAAATACCCCCCCCAAAAGTGAATAAGACATGGAGGAAAGTGAAGAGGAGAATCAGGCAATTATTGCAAAAGATAGGGAAATGCTCAGCAGGCATGTGCATGAATGGTTCGCCTCACATAGCAACCATTCCTTGCTTCTACTGTAATAGCTGCAAAATGATTGTTTATCTTTAATTTTCCTGACTTTCCATAATATATATTAAGTTTCAGGAAAGCAGAGATTTAAAAAGGCAATCACTAGGTATTAGTTACTCTTCTCATTCATTGCTATAACAAAATACTGACTAAAACAACTTAAGAAGAGTCAACTTATTTTGGCTCACAGTTTGAAGGTGAATCAGTGGGAAGGCATGGCGGCAGGTGATGCCTCTGCAGCCAGGAAGCAACGAGTGAAGACTGCTGGTGGTCACCTTGTTTTCTCCTTTTTCCTTTTTATTAAATCTTGGAATTCTACCCACAATTAAGGTGAGTTTCTTTTCCCTCATTTGTGCATTTTTGGAAATGTCCTCAGACATTTCCAGAGACATGTCTACTAGGTAATTCTAAACCCAGTCAGAGTGACAATGACGATTCAGTATCACAGGTCCATCCCTTGGAAATGTGACGCAAAAACACATCACTTTAAAATGGTAGTGTTCCACCCATGGCCCTCAAAAGCTTATGTACGCCTGTAATGCAGAAGGTGTTTAGCCTAATTGCAAAAGTCCTATAGTTTTTTTTAACAGTTTCAACACTGTTCAATAGTCCAAAGTCTCTTCTGAATTTCATGATGAACTTAACTGTGAGCTCTTATAAAATAGAAAGTTAGATGCATAAGATGCTGCATAATAAGAATTCCCATTCCAAAAGGGAGAAATGAAAAAATAGAAAAGAAAGATCAGACCAAAGCAAGGCTTGAAACCTAGCAGGGCAAATGCCAAGCCCTGTAACTCTGTGTCTAGGCATCTTGGACTTCCCACCTTGGCAGGATGGGGAGGCTGGGCCGAGATTCACACAGTAATGATTAAGAACCAGACTGGAATCAAAGTTTTCAACAGTAATGATGAATGCTGAGAAAATGGATCAATGTGTTTGAATTATGAGGGGGAAATGGTTTAATCTAAAATATAGTTGTCTGTCAAATGATTAATCCTGCAATAAACCACTCAGCTCCACTGGTGCCTTCAGGAATTACCACCCATGCATCCTTATTAAGAAGCTACTTGAGGTTGCTGTCATCAACAGACAGAGCAGATAAATTAAGAACTGATGGGGAAATAGGTTTAGGTCTTATAAATATCTAAATAGAAGAGGGAAACGAGGTGAGTAATAGCTCTGTTTCACCTGAAATCTAATAAGTAATCTAATCTCTAATATTAATCAGTCAACATATATGCTAAGAAGTAATGGTAGCATTTCCATCTTCAATGCTTACAATCTTGTCAATGGAAACTCTAACAATCTAATAGGCTCCTAAGGGTCAGGGAAGAAGTGAAGGTGGTCCAGGGAGAGTGGTAAGCTGAGCTGGGGAAGTCATACCAAGATCAGATCATTTGAAGGCAAGCGGAACTGAGAGAATTTCATAAGCTAAAAGGAATTAATACTTGTAAACATCTTTCAGAGTATAGCATAAGAAATGAAAATTTCTTAAGAGCATTTTCACTTGCCAGTGAAATTCAGAACAGATAAAATATACTCAAGCAATTTCTGCCTATAGTTTAAATGTATATAATACTGGGGCTAGAGAAATGGTTCAGAGGTTGAGTGCTTACTGCTCTTACAGATGACCCAGATTAATTTCCCAGCACACATATCAGGCAGCTCACAACTGTCTATAACTCTGATTCCAGGGGCTCTTAAGCCCCCTGGCCTCCCATGACACTTGAATGCATGTGGTGCACACATAAATTCATATGGGCACACACATATAAATAAAAATAACAACTTTTTTATTTTATGTGTGTGAGTATATTGCCTGCGCGCATGTAAGTGCATACATTTCATGCAATGCCCATGGGGGTCAGAAGATGGCATCAAATCCCCTGGAACTGAAGTTACAGATGGTTGTTAGCTGCCATGTAGGTGCTGGGAAGCAAACCCAGGTCCTCCGCAAGGGCAGCCAGGGATCTTAACCACTGAACCATCTCTCCAAATCCATTTTTTAAAATTTTCTTTATTAAATGTTTAAAAAGATGTATACAATATTGTAAGAGTCAACTTGCTGATATTTTAGCCAGTCATTTATTTTTTTTATGTGTCTGCTATAATCAGGCACAAGTGAATTGGCTGACCACTGATGATAAAGATTTCTGTCCCAGTAATGATAACAGTCATCTTAGGAATTCACAAAAGGAATCAAGTTAGGAGATATAGGCAGATAATGATTTTATTCCATAAAGTATGTTAGGTGTTGCGTCCATAGAGGACACTAAAAATGTCCAGTCTGTCTGCTAGGAAGCTGAGCTCAGGAAGTGCCTGAGATGGAAAGAGAATTGTGCTGTCTTAAAAATACAATTATTCTCTATTGATTCTAACCTAGGGAAGTAATCCTAAATAAAGAAAAATGATTAATAAAAATTTATATACAATAGATATAATTTTAGAAACTTCTCCGATTTGAAAATATTCTATAGGGCCCTCTCTTCATTAACTCCAATATTGAATAACTGCCCTGGTACAATTCCTTCATTAGCATATTGGAGGTGACAATGCTTCCTGTAGGGATTATAGTAAGTTAAAATAATATACCTAAGTTATGGACTGGAGAGATGGCCTAGCAGTTAAGAGCACCAACCGCTCTTGCAGAGGACCCAGGTTCGATCCCCAGCACCCACATGGCGGCTGAGAGCCGTCTGAAACTCCAATTCCAGGAGAACTCCAGTTCCAGGGGAATCCAACACCCTCTTCTGACCTCCGCGGCATTGCACGACACAGGTGCACACACCTGCATGCAGACAGTACATTCATACACATACCGAAATAAATAAATAAAAATTAAAAAAATATACCTAAGTTATTGGCATCTTATAGGTATTTGTTTAAATTACTGGGATGATGCTGATGAAAATTTGTGGTTAATTCTTTGGACTGGGGCAGAAAAATCCAGCATGAACTGAGCACTCCATCCACTGCCCTGTGAAGAGAATCACGACGAGTGGGGACCTGGATGGAGCCGGCCTGAGCCGTGGAGAACAGCCCAACTGTCCTCTTTGTGATATAGGACACCAAGGCGTGGAGAGCTTAAGTGGTCTCCAGAAAAGTCTGCACGAACTTCAGCCCTTGATCCTCGAGACTCTGGAAAGAGAACTGTGTCTTTTGGAGCAAGGGACACGGGAGAACTAACTGGAGGGCCTTTATTTTTTTCTAAGTTAATTCAATGATGTGTCAGCAAAGCCCTTCTGTAAACACTGGGCACTTCGGGAGACGTTTTTCCTTCCTCTGAAATCAATTATTAGCCCTATCAGTCACAGCACAGCTTGTTCTAGGAGTTGAACTCAGAATAATCCAAACAAATGTCTTTGGGTATAAACATTGTTTGGGTCAAGGTGATGTCTTCCTCTTTTCATAGTGTTTTATAAGAATACCAAGTCATTTCCCGCTGCGATTCTGTAATCTGCTACATCCTACAACTGGTGAGAGGTTAAAAGAAATGTCAGCGCAGCGACCAGAATGTTTTGAAGGGAGAACCCTAAAACTCCTACGGTCACTTCTTCCTTTGGCACATCTGACAAGTGCGGAAGACATGCATGCACTTTTTCAACCTTAGACTAGATCCACAGGCAGACTCTCTGCGACTTGGTAGCATGACTGTGATACCTTCATTTCAGTCCTACAGTCAGGAAGCATTTTAAAAATACTTTGATTGATGAATTGTGTATTTCATTCATTATTTTTCAGTCCAATTTAGACACATTCCCCTCTCCCTGCCCCCACCCCACCCCTGTTCATGCCTTCTGCCATACATGTCTTGCATCTTTCTCTCTGTCTTTCCAAAGTTTTTTCCTACAGAACCTTGCTGTTTGGGGCAGAATTGAACTGTATCATTCAGTTCTTTAACCCAGTCTTTATGTTGTTTTTCCCTCCCCTTTGTATTGCTCCAACAAATGTCTATATAATCATCACATATGCATCAAAATTATGACCACTGGGAATAAACTGTATGTTATTCCAAAATACATTTAGGAATTCACATTCTCCCCCTTTAATTTTATTTTATGCTAAAATATGAATGAAGAAATGGAACCAACCCAAATGCCCCTCAACAGACAGTAGATCACAAAAATGTGGTACACGTACACAATGGAGCACTATTCAGGAAGCATTTGTCAGTGTGTCTGCCACACACATCCTTTCTCTCCCCATGTCCCGCAGCAGAGGGATTCTGCCTTTCCTACCTGTGCCTTCTTCCTCCAGCGTGCTAGAAAGCACATGGCTTTACATTCTTTGAACTCCAATTTCCTTGCCCCTTAATATGGCATATTGATAACTTAATTAGGTAATCTAGACAGAGCAGCTATAGGCCAAATCTATTTATCTATACCTATACCTATATCTATATCTATCTTTCCTCCCTCCCTCCCTCCCTCCTCTTTGGCTCTTTCAAATGACAACAGAGGCCCACTGTCACTAGCCTCAGAAGACTACATCATTCCTCTGATCCTTCCACATGCCGCAGCCTACACCTTTGTAGTCATCTNCTTCCTTCCTTCCTTCCTTCCTTCCTTCCTTCCTTCCTTCCTTCCTTCTTTCCTTCCTTCCTTCCCTGCTCCCTTCCCTCTGTTTACCCCTCCTCCTTCCCTGTCAGTTTCCTCACGTTTCCACACTATCCAAAACACGCTGGTCCTACTCCCACCCCATAGTAAGCATGGTCACAGTCATCACATCCTCTGATCTTTTTCAGATAAATCTTCTAGCTTTGTAAATTAGAGATGTAAAATAGGGTTTGGATCAACATCCTTCCATCTCTAAAATTCTACAGGTCTTTTTAAAAAATTTAATTAATTAGTTAATTAATTAATTTTACCTCAGTCCCAATGAGAACGACGATGGGGGTTTTCATTCATTTTGTTCAGCTTTTCCAAGGAATGATTGCACGGCTCTTTTTTGTAGTACCACACGATCCTCTGAGAATGGCACAAATATTTCTAGAGAGAGTTTGTTTACGATGTTTTGCCTTGTGACTTTGACTATTAACTATTTCTGATCAAAATCACTTATTCCATTTCCTTAAGAAAGAACTGAAGGAAACACATTATTTCCAATATGTTTTTTCCTACTGTTCTAAAGGCAAGAAACTCAGGTTGACTAATATTTGTTCATTTTCTAAACAGAAAATGGATGCTCCATTATGTTCTTTTTTTTACCTAAAGTAGGTTTGTGGTTGCAACAGTTCTTTAAAGGATAGATGTCTTGAGAAATATCAAGAACTTTAGTGTAAAAGTGTAGTATTTTCCCCTAGGTTTTCCAGTGTGTCAGATTCCTATTGAACTACCCAGTATGCCATGGTATTTTACTGTTTCATTGTTCTTTTTCTCCTAGACTTTGAATTCGTAAGGACACACAAAGACGAGTTAAAAAGAAGCATACCTCAGGAACTTTGCGGTAATTATGAAAGTAGTGATATGATACTGTGAGACTGGGGGGGGGGGACAAATAAGGGCAAAGGACACAGTAAGAGAGGGAACAGAAAAAGGAAGGAAGAAGAGAAAGCATGAATGGAAGCAGATCCTCCTTTAATCTCTGCTCATAAAAATCCTGTCAGCAAGTCAGCTTTGCTTACAGGAGATTTCAAGTTCATAGTAAATGTTATTTACCTTCTCTGCCTACTGGGTGATGGCATAATTGAATATCACAATGAAAGCTGAGACTTGGGGTTAGGATTAGGACCTGGATATTTAAGGATACACCCGATACAGGCAAAGGAAAAGTTGGTAAGCAGAACGTATGGGAACCCTAAGAGGAAACGAAATGGGAGAAGGGGAGACAGAGGTTGGGTAGGCTGAGAAGTTTGTGCGCAGGTCCCCTGGAGACAGAGGCTGGGTAGGCTGAGAAGTTTGTGCGCAGGTCCCTGGAGACAGAGGTTGGGTAGGCTGAGAAGTTTGTGCGCAGGTCCCCTGGAGACAGAGGCTGGGTAGGCTGAGAAGTTTGTGCGCAGGTCCCCTGGAGACAGAGGTTGGGTAGGCTGAAAAGTTTGTGCGCGGTTCCCCTGGAGATCCTTGTGGCCTTTCTTTCTGAAGGAAGATGGTCTCAGTTACATTTTTTTAAGCCAGTCATTCATAAAATCAAAATTACCTGTCCAAACGAATAAGTAAAATAGAACATAGACACATAATGGAATATTATGTAGCCTTAAGAAGAAAGGAAATTATGACATATGCCTACAATATGGGTGGATCTTGAGACATTAAGTAAAGCCAGCCAAACACAAAGACATAATTTTTGAGGTATTAGAACATTCAAACTCACAGAGACCAGGAAGTGCCCAAGGCTGGGATAATAGGGGACTGTGAACTTCATGTGTTTTTTCTGTTATATTTGGAGAATTGACCTCTCATTATTTAGTCCAGGCTTGCCTGCAAATCACTGTGTAGGGAAGTCTGACCTTTTGCACTGGTGATTTTCTCGTGAGCCTTTTGAGTAGGATTACAGGCATGCCTCACCATGGCCAGCTAGATATAGTGTGTTTTCTAAGATTTCTGTGGATAGAGAGTGGTGATTACAAAATAACAAACACACACACACACACACACACACACACATGTCACTAAACTGAGCAGTCATGTCATAACGGGCTAAGATAATACATTTATTTTAGATGTAATTTAGCCATTATTAAAGTAAAACACCCAGACAGATAATTTATTACCACCTGCAAGGAAGGAAGCAACAATGAAGACAATTTCTTTACAGAAAATAAGTGGGTAGGTGAACTAGAGAGTAGAGAGCAGCAGTGTCTGCGGTGAAAGATTCCTACTTTCTCAAATCTTACGGTAATGTTCTCTTGTTCATCAAAAGCTTGATGGAGGGCGGAGCTGGAAAGATGACGCAGAGCTTAAGGGCAGAGGAGCATGTTTGGTTCCCAGGACCACAACAACCATCTGTAACTCCAGTTCCAGGGCATCCCAAGCCTTCTGGCCTTGGAGGGCATTGAACACACATGGTGCACTTACTGTACATGCAGGCAAAACACTCACATGCAGAAAAGCAGAAAATAAGTACATATGTAAAAATTTAAAAAGCTCAGTGGGGGAAATATTATCAAGAAACTGAAGCTTAGATGGGCTGGAGAGATGGCCTAGCGGTTAAGAGCGCCGACCACTCTTACAGAGGACCGCTCTTACAGAGGACCCGGGGCGGCTGAGAACTATCTGAAACTCCAATTCCAGGAGAACTCCAGTTCCAGGGGAACCCGACACCCTCTTCTGACCTCTGCGGCATTGCACGACACGGGTGCACAAACTTGCATACAGACAGTACATTCATACACATACAGAAATAAATAAAATTAAAAAAAAAAAGAAACTGAAGCTTAGAGGTCATTACGTTGCTTGTTCTTACCACATGGGTGACCACGGAAGGAATTTGGTATGCAGGTGATGTATGATGAAGTGCTCACTGTCTTCCACAAAGCGCTTTCTTTGATGTTTGGTTGTTACCCTTAACTCTAAGGGTTGTGCCATCTCTCCAGCCCCACTGCATTTCCTTAAGGGCTCATTTTCACTCACTTTGAAAAATCAACTGCCAAAATTTCATATTTTGGGGCTGGCAAGATGGCTCAGCAGGTAAAATGGTTTGGCGTAGAAGCTTCATGACCCGAGTTTGATCCCCAGAACCCATATAAAAAAGCTGGACGCAGGGCTGGAGAGATGACTCAGTGGTTAAGAGCACCAACTGCTCTTGGAGAGGACCCGGGTTAGATTCCCAGCACCCACATGGTGGTTTGCCAGGCGTGGTGGCGCACATCTTTAATCCTAGCACTTGGGAGACAGAGGCAGGCAGATTTCTGCGAGATCAAGGCCATCCTGGTCTATGGAGTGAGTTCCAGGCCAGCTGGGTCTATGGGGAGACCCTGTCTAAAAACACACACACACACACACACACACACACACACACACACACAAGCTGGATGCAGTGGTGTACAGCACTCTTACAGAGAGATAGGACCAGCTTGCTTGGAGTGCATTGGCAGTATGGCAGAAACAGTAAGAAAGACTCTGTCTAGACAGGTGGAAGAAGAGAAGCAATTCGTAAAAGTTGTTCTCTGAGCTCTATATGTGTGCTTTGACACGTGGAGGTGCACACACACATACACAGAAATAGTAATACATAAAAATTTTTAAACTTTATACAGGAACTTTTTTTAAACAGACATTTTTTTTCAAAAGTGAGAGAAAAGAAAATCAGGAGCAAAAAAACTGAGAGAAAATCTTCCTAACAAATGAGCGAGCCAGATCATCCAGGAAACGAGGAGTTTCCTCTTGGTCCTGGATGTTACTCTGGGTCTTCTGTCCAGTCTGACTTTTGAAGAAGAAAGTTCAACAGCATGTAACACCACACCTTTAAAAGAACTTTTTTAAAATTTGATTTATTTTTTATTTTTTAAAAATTTATTTCTGTATGTGTATGAATGTACTGTCTGCATGCAAGTTTGTGCACCCGTGTCGTGCAATGCCGCGGAGGTCAGAAGAGGGTGTCGGATTCCCCTGGAACTGGAGTTCTCCTGGAATTGGAGCTTCAGACGGTTCTCGGCCGCCATGTGGGTGCTGGGGATCGAACCCGGGTCCTCTGTAAGAGCGGTCGGCGCTCTTAACCGCTAGGCCATCTATCCAGCTCCTAAATTTTATTTTTTTATGTGTATGAATGTACTGTCTGCACGTAGGTTTGTGTCGTGCAATGCCTCAGAGGTCAGAAGAGGGCATTGGATTCCCCTGGAACTGGAGTTAAGGACCGTTCTCAGCCGCCATGTGGAACACCGCACTTTTAACCTGGACTTTTGAAGCTGGTCTAAGGTGGAACATGGCTGAATCTAGCTTTTGTCGATTCTAATATGGGGTTTAGCTGTGATAAAAAGCAGCTCAAAATTGAATAACACACTCAGGGATGAGGGCTTCACTTTACCACCAGTATTGATTATAGCCTGATTGTCTAGGGGCAGCAGTAAACTGTCCTGGGGTAGAAAGAGTCCTGGAACTGGAATCCTAAGAGTGAGGTTTGGTCCATCGTTAACGGTCTACTACTTGTGTTTCTTGAAACTCCTCTTTTAGCCTCTCCAAACCCCCTAATAAAAAGTTGGCAAAATGGTTTTCTTCTACCAAACACTGAATTATGATTGATAAGATAGATTATGTGAAGTGATTGGCATACTTTATTTTTCAAGTAACTGGCTTTCTAGGTGTCTGAATAAGGCAGGTAAGCTCAGGTCTAACCAGATCCTGGATAGAGCTGCTAGTAACACAGGGAATGTCTCATTAACATTTAAACTTTGGGGCTGGAAAGATGGGTCAGTGGTTAAGAGCACTCACTTGCAGAGGACCAGGAGTTTTGTTCTATCAGGAGGCTCATGACTGCCTTCAGCAGTAACTCCAGCATTGGGGGACCTAGGACCCTCTTCTGGTCCCCATGGGCATCTGTATGCATATGGTGCACATACATGCACATACATGCACATACATGCACTTTGGCCCCCTCACATACACATAAAATAAAAATAATAAGATAAATCTTTAAAAGTTAAATGTTGGAGCTGGAGAGATGACTCAGTGTCTAAGAACACTTGCTGTTCTTCCAGAGGACCCAGGTTCGATTCCCAGCACCCACATGGTGGCTAACAACCATCCATAACTCCAGTTCCAGGGGATTCAACACCTTCTTCTGACCTCTGAGGGGCATTGTACACATGTTGTGCACTTACACGCATGCGGGCAATCCATTTATACACATAAAATGGTAAATAAAATATTAAAAGTTAAACCTTTCCATACTTAGAACCAAAAGGCTGACAGTATTATTATTTTTTTTTTCGGTCTTTTCCAGACGGGGTCTCCCTGTAGCCCCAGCTGTCCTGTAATTCACTCTGTAGACCAGGCTGGCCTTGAACTCACAAAGATTCGCCTGCCTCTGCCTCCCAAGTGCTAGGATTAAAGGTGTGCACCACCACAGCCGGCTAGGATGTTAACACAAGGTGGAGAATCAGTGATCCAAATAAGGTGTTGCCCTACCACTCTCTCACACTTTAAACTGATTTAAAAAAAAAAAAAAACTCTTCTGCTCTAAAAATTTTAAGAAAACTGATGGATGTTAGCTAACCATATTTATTAAAGATATGCTTAATGGCACATATGTTTTATTTCCCAGTTTATCACACATATAATAAGGAAGCAGTTAACTTGAATTATAACAAGTAAATGGTCAGATTTAGTGCACATCTGTTAAATGTTGGATTAATTGTTAAAATATAAAGCTACCACTTTGTTGCCGTGTATGCGTGTGTGTTTGTGGTTCAGCATGCATGATGGTCAGAGGTCGATGTTAGGTGTCTTCCTCAATCACTCTTCATCTCGCTTTTTTTTTGCTTTCAAATTTTATTATTATTTTATTTTCATGTATGTAAGTGCACCCACGTGATGCAATGCTTGTGGAGGTCAGAAGAGAGCGTCAGATACCCAGGAAATAGAGTTATGAAAGGTTGTTAGCCACCAAGGTGCTGTGAACTGAACCCGGGACCTCTGCAAGAGTAACCAGACCATCTCTCCAGCCCCAAATATTTTATTTATTACATTTTATGTGTATGAGTGTTATGCCTGCATGTATGTAAGTGCATCTATGTTGTGCGATGCCCATGGAGGTCAGAGGAGGGCATTGCATCTCCTGGAACTGGAGTTAAGGAAAGCCACTATGTGGGTGCTGAGAATTGAACCCCGATCCTCTGCAAGAGCAGCCAGTGCTCTTAACCACTGAGCCAACTCCCATCACCTTGGTTTCTGAGACATGGTTTTCTTCACTGAGCCTTGAGCTTCTAGATTAGCTACACTTGCTGCCTGCCGCGAGTCCCAAAGATGTCCCTGTCTGTCTCCCAGTCACACCAGCATGCCTAGCCTTTTTAGATGGGTACTGGGGATCTGAACTCAGGTCCTCCTGCTTGTACAACAATAATTTACTTACTGAGCCAACTCCCAGCCCTTGCTACCACATCTTTAAAGCTTAGTTCTTAGCTTCAGTGAGGTGCAAGCTCTGAGCAACTGGCCTTTATGATATCCCATCACATTTTCTTTTCAGTAAATGAGATTGATCAGAAAAGGAGCTTTTTTTTCAACTCCTGATCAGAACCTGCCAATATTATACTGGTGAGGACGGGCTGGAGAATGGAATTCTTGCTTTTCTTTGATTGTGTGTATAGAAATGTTCTATATCTGTACCCTCGATTTGCACATGTGCTTTGAGATAGTGCTGCAGATTCCTCCTCGTGCTGTCAGGCAGGCTTTCAGATTGCTAATTGCTCACAATACTTCATGAATACCAATCAAAACTGGGTAGGAAAATGATACCCAAACTGAAAAATATAGCAAAATAGGTATTTAGTTCCAAAATGCACAGTCACTTGCCTGCTTGCAGAGACATGTTTTGTTTTATTGCCTTCATGGAAGAAAATAAGAATGCTATGTATGGAGTGTTGAAAGTGCCAGGAAAGCCAGCCCAGCAGCAGTTGTTTTTCTTTCATTTTTTTTTTTTTTTTTTTTTTTTTTTTTTCGAGACAGGGTCTCCCTGTAGCCCCAGCTGTCCTGGAACTCACTCTGTAGACCAGGCTGGCCTTGAACTCACAGAGATCTGCCTACCTCTGCCTCCCAAGTGCTAGGATTAAAGGCACACGATACCACGCCCAGCTCCAGCAGCAGTTTTAAGACAGAGAGAAGCAATTGTTTTGGGGACTTTTGGCCAAGATCAAGTGCAAAAGACAGGAAATGGTGTTGTGCCTTTTTTTTTTCAACATCAAAGTTGGGTTAGAAGGTGTGATAACATTCTTTTTAAACATTTTTTTTAAAGATTGCTTTTATTTTATGTGTATGAGTGGTTTTATGTGTGTGCAAGTGTACCCATGTCATGTAAAGTCTGGGGAGGTCAGAAGAGGGTGTTGGATCCCCTGGAAATGGAGTTATAGATGGTTGTTAGCCACCATGTGGGTGCTGGGAACCGAACAAAAATCATCTGCAAGAGAAGCCAGTGCTTTTAACCATGGAGCCACCTCTCCAGCCTCATGATAACATTCTTACCGACAAAACTGCAGAATATTTTTCCCTTTGGCAAGGACATCAATGAACATGTAGCATTGATAGAAAATTACAGAGGCTGAAGACTGAGGTGGCAAGTTCCTCCATGAATTATGGCAGAGTTATGATGAAGTTATTTACTGAAAGGGGCGTTCAAGGTTAACTGGAAATTTGGAGTCATATTACTGGCTATTTTTGTTAAGTGTCTTCGTCACTTTCATCTTTGACATTCATCTTTCCCAAGAGTGACAGGGGAAGAAAACAAAGACGCAAGAAGTCAAAGCTGAAGGGGCTTCCCCAATATTTATTTTTTTATATGTCAAAATGTTCCTGATAAAATTAGCCTCCTCCCTTTTTCTTTCATTTCTTGACTGTTCTGGACCCAGAGGTTGATGGTGGAGCCTTTCAGGACTCAAGCTAAACACAACACAATAATTTCATTGGCTGAGATGGAATCTTTGATACCAAAATCCCAGTGATGAATTGACATGTGGTAAAACACCACTAATAAGAAAGAAATTTCGTGTACTTTGTCTTAGGCAGCCCAGGACCCACACATCAGCTTCACCTCTGTGTCAGTTCTCATTTCCTTGTCTAATTCATTTTACATTTAAACAGACTTCAGAGATTCCCTGAAAGAATTTGTTTTCCACTAGACGCCACATGATAAAACTTAATGTCACCAGCTTTTTTTTTTTAACGCTAGCTGCTCATTCCTTATTGTAGTTTGATATTGTTATTCAACTACTGTAAATAAATGCTAATTAACAAAATGTCAATTGACTTTCAAAGCATCTGCAGATGGCTTTTACTTTTCAAAAAGCAGTTTCATCTTTATCAGCAACAGATGAAGAACCACCATATCTGACAAGGCGGCAATTCATTATGGCTCCAACATATGCATTTAAAATCAGGCTTCGTGCAATGTACTGGAAAGACATATTTTAATTGACTTAATAATACCTAATGGGATTATGATATATGGGCTGGTTAGATGATTCTAAAAATAGCCAAAAGATATTTTTTATAAGCTATCACAAAAATTAAGAGACTTCCCAGAAGCCATAGGTTGCCAAATAAAAAGCCCAGTGCTGGGTGTGGAATACCTCCTCTCCAGTTGCTGTTGGGGGTGTCTTCTAGAGATACCAGAAGCTTGAGAAAACAGATTAAGTTAATATACCCTCAGATGCATTAGATTGGAGGTTATGACAGGAAATAGAGGCAGCTGTTCTCATACTGGGCATATGCATAAGTGCCAAGAAGATGAACCCAAAGTAGGGAAGCCATCTAAGTGGCATGTAAACAACACTCTCCTGTGTTTGAGAGGAGACTCAGCACCTAATTTTCTTGCACCTGACAAAAGTTTTTAAAACCATAGAATAGGTGAGTAGAAGTTCCAAGTGAGATGAATAAAAAAGAAACCACAATTATTCTCACATTTGTAACATTTTTATGCAAACTAAAATCTTTAAAGTACTGGGGGGGGGGGAATAAGGACCTATTTCTTAAAAGAGCCTCAGTAAGACTGACAGTTGCTTCATCAAGAAAAGTAAAAACCAGAGAGCAGTGCGTTGATAGAAAGTGCCAAAGAGCCGGGCATGGTGGTGCACGTCTTTAATCCTAGCACTCAGGAAGCAGAGGCAGGTGGATCTTTGTGAGTTCAAGGCCAGCCTGGTCTACAGAGTGAGTTCCAGGACAGCTCGGACTACAGGGAGACCCTGTCTTTGTGCTTCATTAGTAGGATCGAAAGGTTATTCCTGGACAAACTGTCAGCCCATGAAAGGAAACAGCCAGAATTGACCAGAGTCCAAGACAACAGCTCCAGAGAGAGTGGACTGTTTTGCCTCTCATCCACCTGTGCCCCTTTTCTAAGCCTAGGGAACAATCTGCGGAAGAGGGGGCGTGGTAGAATGTAAGGGCTGCGATTGGGGTGAATGGTGAAACTACAGCAATGTAGTCTGGACACTCATTTGATCAACTTGATTGAACATACAATCCCTCACCCCCCAGCTGGATGGTGGGGCTTGTGGGGTTTGGGCACAACAGCCTGCAAATTGGTTTACATGACGGATGCTTGTACTCATGGATATCTCTTATAGCTAAAAAAATGAAAAAAAAAACTGAGAAAAGATGCAGGACAGATTATGGCAGAGTACATGATCTGGGATGGGGTGGGGGTGAGGGGAAGGAAAGGGAAATATGCCTGAACTGAATGGAAATGATGTATGAAATGCAACAAAGCATCAATAAAAAAAATGTTAAAAAAAAAAAACAACTTGAATAGCATGAAAAAAAAAAGACCAAAAAAAGAAAAAGAAAAGAAAAAAAAGAAAGTGCCAAAGAAAACACTAACACTCAAAACATCAACCTGAAATAGTTATATCAGTGCAAAAATCCTTCAAACATAAAGTAAAATATATATATATATATATATATTATATTTTTTTTTCTTTCAAAACGAGCAAGACCAGAATTCATTATCAGGGGATCCACACTGAAAGAGGTGTTAAAGGGAGTTTTCCAGACAGAAGGGATGTTATCCTAGAAATCCAAGAAAAAATGGAAAGCAATTTAATTTTTTTAAATTTATTTTTGTACGTGTATGAATGTACTGTCTGCATGTAGGTTTGTGCACCCGTGTTGTGCAATGTGGCAGAGGTCAGAAGAGGGTCTTGGATTTCCCTGGAACTGGAGTTCTCCTGGAATTAGAGTTACAGATGGTTCTTAGCCGCTATGTGGGTGCTGGGGATCGAACCCGGGTCCTCTGCAAGAGCAGTCGGAACTCTTAACCGCTAGGCTATCTCTCCAGCCCCATGGAAAGCGATTTAAAAGGAGAAGTAGAATCACTGTCTTTTGGGGCTTAAAATACACATAGGAACAATGAATGAAAATTCTAAAACAAAATCAGGAGGGAAAAATATTGTTATAGTTAAAAATGTTCTAGGGGCTGGAGAGATGGCCTAGCAGTTAAGAGCGCTGACTACTCTTGCAGAGGACCTAGGTTCTATCCCCAGCACCCACATGGCTGTTGAGAACCGTCTTTAACTCCAGTTCAAGGGGAATGCGACGCCCTCTTCTGACCTCCAAGGCATTGCATGACACAGGTGCACAAGCCTGCATGCAGACAGTACATTCATACACAAAAAATAAATAAAAATTTAAAAATGTTCTATATTATAAGAAGCAAAATAAAATAAAATCTACAGTGGAGTGTCTATATCTAAGGCTCATGGAACACAGCTGAACAGGTAGAGAATACTAATACATCCCTCAATTCTCACAAGAGAAGCTTCCTACACAAGAGAATGTGGTGCGCACAGAAGGCCCCAGCTGGCCAAGGAGTAGAGAATACAGACTGCAGGGTGTGTGTCCCTGGATAGAACTCCTATACTGAACTTCACCCACCCATGGCTCAGGGAGTATTTCAGAAGAGGGGGTGAGGAAAGATTCAAAGAGTCAGGGTTGGTGCATGAACATAAGGAAACAGGTTTTCAGGCCTCTGGGAACTTTTATGAACTTACTTCAATGGTAACGGCATGGACAAGACCCATGCTGACTCAATCAGACAAAAACTCAGTATACAATTGGAGAAACAGGCAGCAGACCCCAACCCTAGCCAAGGAACTATTATATATCACTATGAGGTGAGGGAGAGTGACTCTAGATAGGCTGACTAGACTCTAGTGGGTGAACTTGCACTGAAGGACATCTGTGTTCAAAGGCTTGTTGGGATAGGCCTTAATGTATATGACAGAATGCATGAAATCCAATAGGGGGCACTATATGGGGTGTGGATTGGGGAGGGGCTCTAAATTTATCATAGATCATATAAGATCTATTATATGAAATGCACAAAACATGAAAATATACATATAAAGTGAAATAAAATAAAAATCCTATTGAATTAGTCAAACTGCTTCCTGGGAAGCCCTTTGGACAGATCTCAGCCAAAGGAAAATTAGTTGCACACAGGCAAGAACTTGAACTTCATTGTGGCAAGCCAAGTGATTTGGGCTATGAGATCAAATTCCAGGATAAAGGTACTTATGTCCTGGTTGCCTGATGGAGAGTTTGTGGGAAGGAATCAAGAAGCAATTGAAAGTTATCAGTTTAATGTGGGGAAGAACAGAGAAGACATTTTTTTTTCATCTTTAGTAATATTAACACATATTATCACAAAGTTGGTTATGTACTGAAAACCTGTGGGATATGATTCCAAGAAAACAGACTTCTAATTTACAGACCTACAAACTCAAGTCCACCTGCTTGTGTGGTAAGTACTTTACTGACAGAACTATATCCCTAGCCTTGAAAAAAATGTTTAAAAAGTGGTTTTTATTTAACAAGCCTGGTCTTTTTTTCTTTAAGAATAGTAAGCAGCCTTGCTATATAATCTGTGTCTGGTCACTCCACTAAACTATAGTATTTTCAAGTATGTTTTAGGCAATGCCAGGGTCCTTTGTTTACTTCTACACTTAATTTCTTCAACTGTCTGATTGGCCTTTGTGCATGGAAAATCATTTGCAGGAGTACTTAAGGCCTATGATGAAGTGAATGCACCTTCTTCCACACAGGATTTCTATGTGTTTATGTAAGATGCCTGGAGGAATATCCCTTGCTCTAGTTTCTCTTCAACTGCTGTGACAAAATACAGTGACCAATACCAACTTGGGGAGGAAAGGCTTTATTTTTCTTACATCTCCCAGGTCACAGTTCATCACTTAGGGAACCCAAGGTAGGCACTCAGGGCAGGAGCTGAGGCACAGGTCATGAAGGAATGCTGCTTACTGGCTTGCTCTTCTGGCCCATGTTCCAACTGCTTTCTTATGCAATACAGGACCACCTGCCCAGGGGTGGCATGCCCAGAGTGGTCTGGGCTGTTCCACATTACTCAACAATAAAGAAAATGCCCTACAGACATGGCCACGGGCCAGTCCAATGGAGACAGTTCCCCGATTGACGATCACTCAACCCAGGTGTGTCAAGTTGACACTAACGCTATCCATCACACCTCTGTAAGGGGCTTCAGGGGCTTCCGTCCACTGGAGGTCCGAAATCTCATTCTCATGAGTTTTGTTTGAGCCTTACATTTATTGTAAGGCTGGATTTGTAATGTACTTTGTAATGTAGGCTCTAGACCTTGATTGCTGTCCTGATCATTCTCCATGAAGCCATCAAAGTGAAAGCTCAGTTTTGTTGAGGTCAGCAATTTCATCAGGGCCTAAGTTGCTTCTATTTGATACTTTCCCTGTGTCTTATAGTTCCTATCTATCGTGTTAGCTCTTGGATGTTTTTTGTATTGTATTCACATTTCAGTAGGGTAGTCTCTGTAACTTTGCTTGCTATTCCCTAAAACTGGACTTCCAAGACAGCAAATAATCAGTATTCAGACGTAGTCACACCAAATTGGGAGCTCAACTGGGCCATGAAAAGTTTGGAGAATTTATCAGAAAGCAGAGTCTGACACATTATGAGCCAAATCTGAACTGCTGTCTGTTTTGATAAATAAAGTCTTATTGGAACACGGGCATTCATTCCTTTATGTATTGTCTATGATTGTTTTTCTGCTAAAAGGGCAGTGTTAACTAGCTGCCCCAGAATCTGGGAGGCCACAAAACCTCTGATACTTTCTCTTCCGTTCTTTACAGGAAAGGTTGCTGCTTCCTGTTATGAAGAGGTGTTGTCTGACTGATTTAACCTGTAAGAGCAAGTCAAATGATTTCTACAATATTTTCGTATAGCTTGGAATTCTGGAACCCTTGACTCTGTATGATAGTCTCTGAGTCACAATGGAGAAGTGGAAGAAGGGTATATCAGTAAAATGCAAAATAAGAATACCTCCGAGTAGTAATGGGTCAATAAACCACTGCTCTATAGCAGCTCAGACAGATGTTTCTTTTTCCTGCACAGGTGCTAGCTGACTTAGTGCCCTCTCTATTTGGAGTGCATTTCATTTATGGAGCCCAGCTCTTCCCTGTTTCATTCATTCACTGTTACTTCTGGGGGCTAAACAGCCTAGAGAAGGCTTATAGGAAGTGGAAACTCACACCCAGCAAACAAAACCTGCCCTTGGTGGTAGGGACACTTCAGCAGATTTGGTGGCAGAGTTGGCTGGGTGAATTGTATGCCAATGGGACACTCGTGTTATTTCCTGCTTCAGCTTCTCCATGTAGCTGAAGAATCCATCTGTATACTGAGTCAAAGCTTCTGAGGCCTTTTTTGCTTCTCAGGAATAATGATACAGACCTTAGTGGGAAAAAAGCTCAAAGACAAAGAAATCGGAGAAGGAAGCTGTGTCGGAAGCCCAGGATGGGTTGCTTCTCTTCCTGTGTACCAGCTGTGATGAACAGATGTCCTGCTTCTGCAAGGATGCCAGTCACACTGCCCCTTCAGTCCGGTGGAGCACACCTAGATGTGGCCAGAGGGGATGCCATTCACTCTGCCATTGTTAAGCCTTCCCAGAGTTTCTGCACAACTCTGTCTTAACACAGCACACCGCCGAGACAAGCAGATGGCTAGGTAGAAACGCACTTCCCGGAGATGAGCTAAGAGTGGTGAAAAATCCCGAGCCTTGTTTTGAGCATGCTTGTGCTACTAGGTAAAAACAATTCCCTCTGACCCAGAGCCTGGCTGGATAGATACTGACTAAGACATGAGAGCATGAAATAGGCACCTACCCCAAGACCAAGGAATAAAGAACTAATGCTATCATTTCTTTCTGGAGAATCTGCTGTCCTACAGGCATGTCCCTTTGCTTATTAATCCATCTGAATTTTCCCAGGGGACTTTGAGCTGGCTTTGCCTGCTGATGAATCTGTAACTCTGTGATAATTAACTGTAATGGCTTTGAGACAGACCCCCTTCTCAATCACAGCTTGGTCCTGAGCTGCCAAAAACCACCTGCACCTGGGTGGCTGGCTAACAGCATCCCCATTTTATTCCATTTTTTTTTTTTCATGTGGAATCCACTGTCCTCTGTGTTAACCAGGCAGCCAAGAGAGCTCTAAATTCCCTTCTGTGATGTGAGGTGATAGGGAAAGAAGGGGGGCTATGTGGGAAAAGCTAAGGGACTCCCTTCTCTGAGACCAGGATACAAAAAGCCTCTCTGTTCCTGGCCACCTGGACTCGTCAGACTCATTATATGAACCGCTGCGGGTTGACCGGGCAGTCAGCAGACCAGGGAATGTCAGAGAAGACCGTTCCTATGTGGCAATTTCCTGATGCCCCCAGTGGGAGAGGCAGGAGGCCACCGGTAATTTTCCGGGCACTCAGCATGCACCACAGTGCCCCTCACACAAGCACAATGGCAGTGTGGCTAGGGAGCCAGATGGGCTGTCTTCCAGGCAAAGGCAGAGGAGCGACCATGGAGCCTGGGTTCGCTTGGCTCCTTAGCTTTGCTGCGGGCCCTTCATCTTTTGACGCGGGATTTACCTTTCATTAGTCTCCAAAGGGAGGGCGCGTCCCAGCTGGGTCCCCTGGAAGCTGAGGATTTGCTGATTTGCACACTTCTTGTGCATATTTTCATGTGGGCAGGGAAAACAGATGGCTCCATCCACGTTGCTGAAAACCCAGCTGGTTATTTCTGCGCTAGAATGACCTGAGCTTGGGGATCTGAGCTTTCCCTGCCAGGGCCTTGGGCAAGCTGGGAAATATGTTTATCTTTGAATTAGAGAGCACGGGCGGCTGAGGTCCAAAACGCTGCATCCCCACTGGGCTCTGTGGGCCGTGGGAGTGCAAGAAAGGCGACGCTAAGCACGGTACATTACTCCCGGGAGTCCTGCTTCCTTGAGTCCCCTTTTTGAATTAGTCAGGTTAAAATTTAATTAAAAGATAATAGAATTGACTTCCTTTTTCTTCTACTTGTATGTGTATACCTGTGCATTTATGTGTGTGAACATTTCAAGGACGTGCGCACATGTGAGTGGAGGCCAGAAGTTGACACAGTATCTTTCCCAGTCGCTCTCCACCTCGGTGTTTGAGACAGGATCTCTCACTGAACTTGGAGCATGCTGGTGCAGCTAGACTGGTTGGCCTGCAAGCCATAAGGATCCTCCTGTTTCTACCTCCCCAGTGCTGGGATTACAGGAGTGTGTTCCTGTGTGTACCCAGATTCTTTTCTATTTTTAAACTTGTGCCAGTCCCTGTTCTAGGTAATGCTGAAAGAAACAGACCTAATAAAAGATTTTCTCAGAGCATACACAACTTTTCCCTGGGCACCGTGCATGACTCCACAATGTTAGCCCCCATCTCTCCTTCCCAACCTCTGTCTATTTAGGTTCCTTCTTCAGCATACATGATCCTGTAGAAATGGTCCCCAGCAGCTGCTTAAGGACAGATGCTAGTTAGTCTAAAGATAATCACAGCAGTTACATTCCCATGAATGTTGAAGTTAGAGATGGCAACATGATCAAACTCAGACTACTGAAATAGTCTCCGATGGGGACTCTAGGATAACCTCCTCAGCAGTAGGGAGCAGGATGTCCCTTGAAGAGGGACATGAAGAGGGACATGAAGAGAGGATGTCCCTTTCTTCATGGAATGTAGTTCTCTCTACTCTATAACAGAGGGCATGTCTCTATATAGCAGGGAGAGACCTCTTTGGGGGGAAGCTGGAAATAATTGCTGAAGAGACTCAGGCTCAAGGGAGCTTCTGCATCCCATGGAAGAGGAATGGGGTTTCTTCTATGGTCAGGATTGCAGGCATAGCACATCCAGACTCAAGGTGACCTTGAGTTGGGGCAGGTGTGGCAGTGTAGCTCTCAGAAGGGGTGGCTCTTTTGCAGCCAAGATTCCGCTGAAGTGAAAGGTCTATGGAAAACTCAGGAGTCGCACGCAGCGTTTCCAAGCACAGCCTTGTGCTTGAGCTGTCATCGCTCACCGCTGAAACAGGCGTGTCAGGTGCTTAGTACTATCACAGTGTTGGTGAGGGCTCAGCACACGTGACCGCTGCATTATCAGGGACAGCAAGAAATCCTCCGGATGCCAAGGAGAGTAGAACCATATATAAAAGTAATGGCAGGGGGACTCGTCTCCTCCTCCTTGCTTTGCTTTGCTGTGTTTTTATTTCAGTTCTAACACTTGCCTTATTCTTCACCTAAGCTTTTCCTCATGCCCTTGAGCTGTTGGAGCTCGCTGGGACCAGCATGGCTCTGGCTACAGAGCCTGCACTCATCCCGGTTCTCAAGTTTAGTTGATCCTGTAAGTTCGAACTTCTTGGCTTGCTGTCTGGGCCACTCTGCTTTCAGTTAGGCAGGAAACCAGGGCTGGGCAAGCCTCCAGGGTTTCAGATTGGCCTTCTGTTCAGATAAGCTTTTAAGGATGTTTCTACTCAAGAACAGTGACAGCTCAACTTCTTTGCTGGGTTTTAACTTGTGCCTTTGTGACATACCAACAGATTTAGAACTGGCGGTATAATTGGAGTGAAAATGCCCACATGTGACTTGAATTAGACAGACTTTCAAATGATCAGAGCCACGGGCTAATTAATCTCAGGGTATTAAGAGGAAACTCTCTGAGAGGTACCAAACAATCTATTCTATGTGAGATAAATCAAGGAAAGGAGGGCACTGGTTTCTGTGCTTATTTTAATCAGCATACAGAGCTGTTTCTGTAGTTTCTAACCCAAAAGAGTGGGAAGGTGAAATTGATTTAATTATTTGTCTATTTGTTTATCTACTAATTTATTCTGAGGTTGAAACCCAGAGTCTTAAGCATGTGAAACAAGCTCTTTACCATTGACCTGTAATCCCGGTGGCTTTAAAGTCATTTGGCTCTGAGTTCAAATCCCTACTCCCTTCCTTGTTAGGTGAGGCTAAGTTATTTGATTTCTCCAACCCTCAGATTCTTAACTGAAACTGACAATAACAATAGCATTTCTCATAGGATTATCGTGAGGGATAAGGTTAGACATGGGTCAGATTACTAGAGCATAATGTATATCTAAGAAGTAATATTATTAAGTTCCCAAGGAGAGGAGGTTCCCACTGTGTAAGTTTATTTTACAGGTTTAGAAAGAAAATAATGTTAAGTAAAAACAATGAAAGTTACCATTACTAAAAAGTTTCTTGGGGGCTGAGAAGATGGCTTAGTCAGTAAAGTGCTAGCTGTGTGAGCAAGAGAACTGAGTTCAGTTCCCAGCACCAATGTACAAGAGCTGGACACACCGGCAGATACCTGTAACCCTAGCCCTGAGGAAGCGGAGACAGGATTCCTGGAGCTTGATGGGCATCCACTCTAGCCAATCAGCAAGCTGCAGGGAGTTAGAGACTCTGCCTCAAAAAGGAATAATGTGGAGAGCAGTTCAGGAAGATGACAACACAGACCTCCAGCCCCCACATGCACAGACACACATATGAATGTACACACACACACATACACACACACACACACACACACACACACAAGCATGCACACAGAGGTTCCTGTGTACTAGACTCTTTTAATACTCTTTATTATGTCTGTCTTACAGAAGAAGACCCTCAGGCACTGAGAGATCAAGTAAGCCCTCTGAAATAGTTCAGGATGAGCTACTCATTCTTTTCATGTGTCAGTTTACTTGAGAAAAATTCTTTCAGTACCATTTTCTGGACTCTTCCTAGATTTGTCATGTTATGCAGTCTTAAGAATTCCCCCCTGTTCTCTAGAAGTGTGTATGAGTGGAAAGATGTTTCTTGTATTGCTGAAGCTAAATCATGGTGTCTTCCAGATCAACTGAGAAGAATGTACATAGCTCTGGACAAAGGAAATTCTTACTTCATCTCTGCATTCAATTCTCATTTGTTGTGTGCGTGTGTGTGTGTGTGTGTGTGTGTGTGTCCAATTATTAAAGCCAGATAATTATGAGCTAATCAACAAAAGCCTCAGACTCCATTTAGCTTACCCCTGTTGGAAATGGGGCCTCGGCCACCCAATATGGTGACCTCCTCATTCAAGGTCAGCTCCCCTCCCCTTAACCATTTTCTTTGAAGTACCTATGAGGATTTGTTTCAAAATGATCTTGTGTTGTGCAACGCTGAAGGATTCAGTGACTAAGAAAGGTCGTGTGTCTTAGGTCAGGTTTGACACTGAGGGACTGGGTGGAGGCATTTCCCCCAGGAATCTGAAACACCGCCAGAAGGCTGTACTCTCCAGACTGTGCTCCCGGCCCAGCTCCCACGGATTCCTTTGTTTCTCCTTCCTGCCTTATTTGAGTCTACTGGTTTTGTCTTCATTTAGCAGTTATCCAAGAACTCATTTTCAAGTTTTAATTCATGGGAATCTGATTGTTGTGACCAGTTCCTTAAAGTTTAAAGAATTAACACTTTTTTTCTTTTTGGAGATGGGGGTCCTGCTCTATAGTTCAAGCTGGCCGTGGCCTCCTGATCCTCTTCTGCCCACTTCTAAGTTTTGGGAATTCAGGGATCTGCCATGATGTCTGGCTTTGTCTTGTGAAACTGACCTGGAAGAATCATTTAGGACTCAGACCATGGGGCGTAACAGCACTGAATGTGAATCCCTCCCTCACTCCTTCACTCCCTCTCTTCCTTTCTCCCTCCTTCCACCCCTCTCTCTTTCTTCCCTCTCCCCCTTCCTTCCTGCCTCTCTCTTTCTTTTCCTTTCCCTTCCCTTTCCCCTTTCCCTTCTTTTCCTCCCTCCCTCCCTCCCTCCCTCCCTCCCTTCCTTTTGAGAAAGGATTACGTATTTCTTCCCTTCTTCCCTCTCCTCCTTCCTTCCTTCCTTCCTTCTTTTCCCCAGAACTTGCAGTGATCATCTTGCCTGTACCTCCCAAGTGCTGAGATTATAAGACTGAGCCACCATAGCAAGCTATCACTCATGCTTGAAACTGTACAATAACATTACATCTTTGCAACATGCAGATGCTACATTCTATCCCATGCTTCTGGTCGTCTCCTCACTACTGCTCTACTTCCCCTTTGTCCACATCTCTCCTTATGAAAATCCTGAGTCTTGTTTCAGCCCTGGCTGCCTGAGTACCATCACAAGTCGTAAGTCAAAGTAAATTTCTAGTGATTTTCCCCTATATCGGATGACTTTCTTCTCACCAGTTTCGGGAAAGCATTGAAAAGCACAGCAATGTCCTTTGTACATGCAGTCTCTCTGAGGGTCATACCTAAGACGTTGCTTCCTAAATACCCTCCACTGTCTGGGTTGTTTTGAGCACTGTCATCAAATGAGTCTGTGGGACAGCTACAGGAGAGGCACGGTACAACGAGTGCTGTGTTGCTCCAGCTGCTACCTGGGCATTGATGCCTTTGTTTGTGGCTCTGATGAGCACATTTTAATGATCCAGAGAAAATGAGCACAAGCTGCTGCTTCCAGTTAACGTGAATTCTGAATAAATAAATGCAAATCGAGCTGCGGGCGACAACGGCTTTCTTTTGATTTGCCCCCCCTCCACCTTATCTATTTTCACGTTAGCAGATGCCCCGCTAGAAGCTGAAAGAACTGTCAGTGTTGGAGTCAGAGTTGGAGGCCGCCTTTTACCTCCAAAGGCTTTGACACAGCCAGGTGCAAGCCTTGGTCGCAGTCAGGACTCCAGGAATCCCACATCCCCCTCCCTGAAAGTACAGCCTGTACTAGCTAGGGAACGCCGGAGGAGAGCCACGTTCTCAAAAACATGCCATTTGCTTCTATGACAACGCCAGAAACAGGCAAACATTATACATTTTTGCAAAATCCCACACATTAGAGTGCAAACTCCTGGTTATCTGAGATGTTTGATAATTTTCAGTTTTATCTGACATTTTTCTTTGAAGTTTAGCATTTCAAACAAAAAGGAAATTGGTTACCTTTGGCCGAGGGTTTACTTCTCCAACCCCCTAAGGCAAGGATGTTGCAGAATTCTACAAAAATTTGCCATGGGGATTTGTTCAAAAACTTTTAATAGTTTCTTTTTTGACTTATATGAAAACTTCCAAAGTCATGAGGCCTATGGAGTCTGATGCCCGTGAACTTCTTCAACCTTCCAATTTCTGCTACTCCTTGTCTTCCTGAATCTTGTGCTCTAATTAAATAGCACATAACTATTGTCTACAGGACCCTCTCCTCTCAAATCCATCTGCTGGCCCATACCCTGCAGGATCCTGCTTCTCTCTTGCAAAACTCTGTGCCCTGTGTAAGGTCATGATCTCAGCTGACACTGCAGAAGTAAAGCAGGGAAAGAATAGAGTGGTGGGGCTAGAGGTCGTGGAAGAGGCAACTCGGGATGAGCCGTGAGGACATTTGGTAGGCAGTGGAAGGCAGGGCAGTCTTCTGCTGGGTGTGAAGCTAAACCAAGCTATGTGGCTGGCAGGCCTGAGTGACAAGAGACACCATGTGGACCCCGGGAAGGGAAACAGCTGAACTGGAGGAGACGATCGGTATTGGGTGGAGAGAACAAGAAAAGGGGCAGCAAATAAACGTAAGTGGTCTCTACGGAATCCAATATATGGAGATTTTAGGAACAAAGAAGCAAACCAAGGGGTAGTTCAGGAAAAAAACCAGACATAAACAGGGAACCATCACAGTTTCTAGAATAAGTACAAGACGAGGACACACCTTTCTCTCTAGGATAGAAGTGGACTGCAAAATTGGCTCAGATGACGAGGCAAGCAAAGGGGCCTACGCTGCACTGTACAGGGAACTTGAAGGCCAGTCCGGCAGCCAGGATGAGTGGAGAGCTGAAGTTGGGGACCGGCATTCCGTGGGACGAGAGGACTCACATGGGGAGAACAAGGAGCCCAAGAAGATGTCCTCTGTAGCAAGGAAGACTGACGCTTTTCTTGAGGACACAGAAAGAAAGTGTTTTGTGTCGGAACATAATATTTGTGGGCACTGGTCATATATGGGTCAAAAACTTATTAGGTGTGCATAAACTGCTTAGTGCCATAAACTCAGAAATGAGTAAGCACGATTTCTGTATTCAAACACAGTGCAGTGGCAAATCTGATCATAGGGAGGAACAGTGTAAGGAATAGAGGTCACGGAGAAAGCTTTTTGAAGAAGATGGCTTAAAGACTGGCTGGGAACAGTGACAATGTGGGGAAGTGGAGAGTGAAGCCCAGTAGGTGCAGACGCTTGAACGGAAATGGGCAAGGACAGAGAACAGGGGTTCCAAGTAGATCCTGATGACTGGCATCATATGATTTGCAATCTGTGTGCCAGCTCAGTGTTTTGATAAATTGCTTTCCCACCCTATTCATCACCTATAAGAGAACCGCAAAGGAATAATAAACTACAACCCAGGGTTAAGTGGAACAAAAAAAGATGGTTCTAAAATTTGCCATAAAACAGTGGAAGACCTTCTCACAGTTTCTCTATTTATCTCTTCTGCAATTGATCTTGAACTATTTAATGATGCAGAGCCAGACAAGGTGAAATTACCTTGCAGTGAGAATACAAATGTGAACCCTTCGTTAGTCTGAACAATGAAGTAGGACAAGGAAAGTGTTGGTGGAAAAGAAATTCTGTGAATCTGAACCACAGCCAATAGTCCAGGATATGAAGTACTAGTTTAGCTGTCACCACACCAAGTTTTGAACCAGTCACCCTCATGCCATCCAGGGAGCTAGAGAGTTATGCCTGGGGACACAGCTCAGGGGCAAAGTACTTGTCTAGCATGCTTGTCTAGGTTCAAATCTCGGCATGACAGAAGAAGTAAAGTTTAGAGGGCTGAAAATTTCAGAGGCAAGGTCAAGGATGGTGTTATTGGTCCTTGAAAATATACCGAGTTCCTACTGAGTGGCAAGCACTATGACAAAATCAAAATGGCTGAGAAAAACTTTAGCAAGTGGGTGTCGAAAGCTCGTTTGAGAGCTCAATTAGAGTGCTTGCTCAATCTGAACAAAGCCTTGGGTTCAGTCCTCAGCACCCCATAAACCAGGCGCAGTGGAAGGAAGAAGATCAGAAGTTCAGTCACCCTCTACAGCACAGTGAGTCTAAGACTAGCCTGAGATACGTGAGACCCTGTTTCAACACACAACAAACAACAAATGAACTGGCAACTGATTTTTCTTCAAACACCTCACTGAGGACAGATGTTCCTTGGGTCATGCATTCATGAAGGATTAGACTTCACACCATAGGTGTGAATGAAAATCAACTCACAGAATGAGCATTTTGGGACAGTGGTGTACGTTCAGAGTGTGGTATTCTAAGCTGGGGGTTTCCTTTGCCTTTGTGGATCTTCTGATGCTTTGTGCATTTTAAGTTAATTGGCCACTGGAAGCACATGGTGGTTTGTAGTACAATCTTAGTATAGGCAAATTCCTTCTTGACTCCCAGAGATCCTGATGTCATTCATCGCAGATGAGGCCTGGACATGATCATTTTTGAGCTAGCTCTCCAGGTAGTTGAATGACAGCCAAGGTTGAAAACACTCATTTAGACCAAGAGCACTACTAGGAAGTGGCCCTTTAGATCTGGGGTGTTAGCCCCATAGGCAAAATCAACATGTTCATCACCAGGTGCTCCTTGTGCAGTCTGACCCTGTGCCTTTGAACCAGCCTGGCCTATTCGCACTGCCAGGCAGTGAGGAATGGAAGTTGCAGGCTCTAGAGTTCTGCTTCCCAACCGCAGTCTCACATTGATCTGTTTTGCTTCCACTCTTACTCCTCATCCTTTGCTTCTCCAAAGCAGTGGAACGTGGAGTGATCAAGGGCAGTGCTCAAGCCAATGCCATTAGAGTCAGGTCACCTTATTGGGCTTCTGGGAGATCAGCCCACTGCAGCTGCCAGGCAGTCTCTGGCTAAGAATGCAACATGACTGGCAGGGCTGGGCTTTGCCTTAAGCATGTCTTTTCTCATTTTTTAAATGAATTCTGTGTTCTGGGGTGCCTTGCCATGGGTGTCTGCAGACATAGAGTGATGGTGGCTCTCTTGAGAGAAGATGACTGATTAGTCCCATCTCTCCTGACCCAAAAAAGAAAGTTGGTCTCATGATAGCATGGGAAGGACAACATGGAACATCTCCAGGGGATGTAGTCAGCTTCTAATTTCTGAAGCTAGAAGGATCAAAATATAATTTTAGAGATAGGGAATGTAACTCACTGGTAGACCATTTGCCTAGCACCTACGAGACCTCAGGATGATTCCCAACATTATATGTATACAAACATAGAATAATAGATAGGTTTTAGATAAAACCTCAAGAGTTTCCTATTGGCAACTGATTACCAAGGGGTCAATGAGAGTAGATTTTCTTTAAGGGAGTGACTCTACATAGGATGGCTAGACTCCAGTGGATGGTCTTGCACCAAGGGACATCTGGGTACAAACGCTTGACTGGATAGACCTTAACATATACGACAGAATGTGGGGTCACTGCCACACGTAGATTACAGGGAAAAGGGAAGATGCAAGACAGCTGCTAGCAGCTTTCCTAAACCTTAGGGCCAAAGGCTGACAACCTTTCCACTGCCCACTTGTCTGATCTAACAACTACACCAGGCAATGCCCTAATGGCACTCCCAGATCTTCCAGACTGCTGCCTGATTGGCGCTCTACAGTCTAATCCCCACCTGGGCGCTCACCACACAGCACAGCTGGCAACCTGATGGGTCTCCTTCCAGTCCCACACCAGCTTCCCAAGTTGGTGGCTGCTGTCCAACCCAGTGGTCACTACTACACAAGCGTCATGAGTTAAGATTACACATGCAAATCACAGCCAGTAGTTCCTGTCTGATGGTATGAAGGACTCATCTTTTTATTCACAGCATTCTGGCTTTTTTTTTTTTTTTTTTTTTTGGTCTTTTTGAGACAGGGTCTCCCTTTAGTCCCAGCTGTCCTGGAGCTCACTATGTAGACCAGGCTGGCCTTGAACTCACAGAGATACCCCTGCCTCTGCCTCCCCAGTGCTGGGATTAAAGGCATGCACTACCACTCCCTGGCAGCATTCTGTTTTTATGCCCAGAGTGACATCATAGTTCAGGGCCTGGTTTTAGCCCCATGCCTCAAGTTCCACAGCATCACAAGTACTTGTCAGTGCCTTTTATCTCAAGCTGTCACAAGGCTTGCTAATACAGATGCAAATCTTGCCTTAGGCCACGTTTCTGTGTAAACAGACAAGCAGGTAATTTAGCACAAAAGAAGTCACAAGTGGTTTCCCTTTTCCCTCCAACAGAAGGCATGAAATCTGGTGGGGGGAGCTATAGGAGGTACGGATGGGGGAGGGGGGTCTAACTTTGATTAAGATCTATTATATGAAATACACAAAAACTCAATAAAAATTATACATTAAAGTTCCTCATGGGTTATCTGTACAGTTCTGATTTGTGCTCCTGCTTTCTGGGTGCAGCCTCAGCCTTTCTCCTCTTACTTTGCATCCCATGAGGAAGTCAGATTAGTAACAAGCATTGAACTGAAATGCATGAGAAAGGCATCCCTAGCCTCTGGACTAACAGAGTAACTATGAGAACTGGGAGGTCCCAAGTGCACAGAACAGAGCTAATGCAGCCAAAATGTCTAAGCCACACAGCTAGCTGCACCAGCCTATCCTCCGCCCTTCCCTCACAGGTATTATTTCCAGTCCTGCGGTCATCTTGACAGCCTTCCTCTGATGTGGGTCCAGATCATCCTACCCTTCTCCGCTGTGGCTCCTGGAATTAGACACACGACCCAGAGGACTCTGACTTATCAGAGTATAAGGGGAAGGTTACTTTAGCATTCTTCCACTCCGGGGATGCGTTCTAGGACCTGGCTCCCTTGCTCCAGGGGGTTATTTCTGACTATGACCTTCTGGTCTATTTCTGACAGCTTGAACACATTCTCCCATCTCACATGCTCAGTCTGCTTTTCTTCCCCAAGGATAACTATGCCTTGGTTGAGTCATACCCTGCTAATACTAAAACCTCCAGAGGTCTGAGAACCCAAAGACGGTCAGCTTCCTTGATACGTATATAAGGGAGGGTAGGCACCCAGATTCCAACTTTGTGGACAAGCAGACTGAAGCCCAATGTTTAATTGAAGTTAAGTTTAATGGGATCACCTATGAATATGGTTGAAAATTCTTCTGCAAAGTGGAGATGTGACTTTATCTCTAGTCAGGCCCCATGAGTACACACTTACTCTCTGGTCCTACCCCTCACAGTAAACTGCGGGCAGTTCTCATATTCAGCATCCATGTGCCTACCATTCACGGTAGGTATGACACAAAGCAAATTAAAAATGTTCAGTATTGGGGCTGGAGAGATTGCTCAGTGGTTAAGAACACTGGCTGTTCTGGCAGAGGACCCAATATCCACAGGGCAGCTAAGAACTATCCAGTCCCTGGGGATTCGGTGCCCTATTCTAGCCTCTGTGGGCATTGCATGCATGTGGTATACTTCCATTCATGCAGGCAAAACACTCATACACATAAAATATAAATAAATGGTAAATAAATTAAATTTTAATTAACGATGTCTGATCTTTGCCCCTGCATGAGTGTGCAGTTCAACAGCATTTACATCATCAGGATCTACTTAATTTATAGACCATATTGAACTGCATTCCAATAAATGGGATTTTTATGCCCCTTTGGGGTAAGGATAAACTTCCACTAGTGGGCGCGTTACCCTTATTTCAGTTATTGCATGCAATCTCTTGTTCTAGGCTTTTCACTTTCTTGTCTTACCTGCTTTTGTGTGTTCAGTAGCTATTTCCTCTAAATGGAAAACTTCCTTCCTGAAGGGAGGAAGGAAGCCCTTCTTGAGGCTCCGAAAACTCAGGAGGCAAAGAGTTAGCGGCTGACAAGACTCCCAAGGTTGAGAAACAGTAAAGAACTGCCGCAGAGAAGAAAGCATGGTAGAGTTGCCTGCAAGTTGTTCAGGGAGCTGCAGGGATGCATCTCTCCTGAGTCATCACTCAGGTGAGGTGAGCCTTTTGGTGATACAGTTGCCTTTGAGCCCCCCATTCTCCTAGAAGTAATCTCAGTAAACTCACTGGTCCATCAAGCTAGACTTGGGTGGAACGTCTCCAATGTTGTAGAATGACGGATGCTCCATGGAACTCCTCTTCTGCAGGTCCCTGCTTTTCTGGGGTTTGCCAGCCCAGCAGCAGAAGCTCTCACTCCCTATTGGAATGCAGGGGTTGCCTCTGGTCAGTTTGCGTTCTGCTTTATCGTCAAGTCATCAGTTAGTGGTTGACCATCAGGTGGTTGATTATCTCCACTGGGAGATGCCTGTCCCCAGTGTCTCATGGCAAAGAGTCATGACATAGGATATAAAGCTGCCACTCTGTCCCCACAGTGGGGCAGGAAGCAGATGCCAGGAATTAGATGATTTTTGGTACTTGTCAAACTGAGTTAGAAAGAACATGTCCCATCAATGGATAGGACCACAGTGCCCATGAAATTTCTGTCATCTCCTTAAAAACACTCATAGGAGTGTCCCTGCCTCCTGCTACAGTTGCTTTTGACTCACAAAGTCCGAAACCAGGCTGCTTAGGACACAAAGTTCACACACACTCAGCTCTCTTGGGAAAGTGCCCAAGCAAGGTTCTGGGAACACCGAAACGTTTGTGTAATCCCTGGGTAAGGCTACTCAGTGACCAGCTGAGGTGAAATCCCAGCAAGGGGCTTATGATTCCTTAGCTTCGTGTTTGCTTTCCTCACAGTAGGGATAATAAACGAAGCCAGGGGCTATCCCTCAAAGGGAGGGAGGAATATTGATGTCAGCCAAAGTGATGGCCCAGTGCTCAGCACTACTGTCCTGCATTCAGATGTGGGAAGATTCCATCACGAAAATAACCCTGGAATATCCAACACGCATGGAGCAACTAGTGACTCAGGCCCATCACATTGGTGTTTCATTTAATCCAGCTTGTGGCTATTGGTGTTTTTATGTCTGAGTTCCAGACAAGGAGTCCACGCAGATTTCCCAGTGTCTCACAGTCCAGCAAATTGTGGAATTAGGAGTTTTAATTAGGGTAGGCCATGTGTGCCCAGGCCTTCCCAGACCCATCTCAGGATACCACCTCTCCTATTTGGCAAGGGATTCCTGTAAAGATCACATCCTAAGAATCACCCAGGCAGCAGGGTGGAAGAGAGTCGAGAGTTCACATGAGAGAATGAGGCTTTATCCCACAGAGGCACCAGTGCCAATATGGCGAGACCTTGCTGATTAAAACTCTTAAGAAAATCTCCCCCAGGAAGTGCACACACACACACACACACACACACACACACACACACACACAAACATAGAGTTCACTGACTCAAGACACAGACAGCCTTCTGTTCTCTTCTATGTGTTGGATTTCCAACAGTTCGCAATGTGTCCCAACAGCAGAATTCAACAGCCTGAAATTGCAAAATTAAAGTTCACAGTAAGACCCCAAGGGATGCTTCAAATGAAGTATCAGCCTTTTTTCCTAGAAAGCACCCCAAGAAAAAGTCTTTCCTCTCAAGCCATTTGAATTAAATTTGAGTCCGTGAATCAGGCAGGAGAAAAGGGTCGGTCACGTGTAAAAAGCCGCGGTCCCACCATCACGGAGAACTTCCTGCAGCTTTAGAGCCTGAAAAATCACACCATTATACCTCATTGCACAGGTTTTTAGACATCTATCTTTCTCTTTTATTATTTTATATTCTTTTTCTTTTCCTTATGTATGTGTATAGAGTGTGTGAATGCATGTTTGCAGGTATGTGGGCACACGTATGTGGATATCTGCATGTGCACATGTGTTACTCATGCATGTGGAAGCCCAAAGCTGACTTCAGGAATCTTCCTCAAGGACTTTCCAGCTTATTCACTGAGCACAGTATCTCAGTTGAACCCAGATCTTGTCAACATGTATAGTCTGGCTAGTGAGGTTGCTTTGTAGTTCCGCTCTGCCTTCTGAGAGCTCTGGAATCACAGGTGGGCCACCACACACACTCAGCAATTACAGGGGTACTGGGGATTTGAACTCTGTTCCTCGCACTTGCACACCAAGTACCACATCTCTCTGCTCTCCTCTTTCCCATTATAGATACCATCTAAGACACACCTCCAAAACCTAACATGCTGTGTACAAACATAATAGGGATGAATGCAGCATGTATTTGCTGACTTAAGCCGTGGATTTCATATTTTGTTGTCTTCCATGTAAGTAAAGAGGGGGTATGCTATTTCTCCCCATATCTAAAATCTGTATTTCAGTTCTTATGAACCAATGTGATGGGAATTGTTCTTTCAAAGAAGCCAGTAAATGATCCCAGGCTTGGAATCAACACAATTCATGTGCATGTTTGATTCCTGACCCAGACACTTAACTTCAAAGTGTCTTGACTTTTTTATTCCTTATGTCCTCATTCATAAAATGAGAATTCCAGAAATCTCGGGACACTATTGCATTAAATGAGAGAACATTGCAGGTGGAGTATTTTTCTCAACACACCAATCATAGAGATTCTTTAAAACGAGACCACATCACTTGTCTGTTCCCATCTCTCCACTGATTCAAGTTAACTGAGAACAAAGCTCAGGATCCTGTCATTAGCCAGCCAGGCCACACGGGATCTGGTCCCTGTTCTGCATCCTGGTTCTTTTCTGCTTAGCCATCAGAGACTCTGAGCCCTTTCCATCCACAGGCTGCCCTCTCAGAGAGCCTCTGTGGACACCTTCTTTTTTTTTTTTTTTTTTTGTCTTTTCAAGACAGGGTCTCCCTGTAGCCCCAGCTGTCCTGGAACTCACTCTGTAGACCAGACTGGCCTTGAACTCACAAAGATCTGCCTGCCTCTGCCTCCCGAGTGCTAGGATTAAAGGCCTGGCTGTGGACACCTTCTTTAGCTGCACCCGGTATCACCTTCTCAGTGAGCTCTACTGTTACCACTCAGTTTGAAGTTGTACTCTAAACTTCACACCCACAACCTGCTAGACTCTGATCTACTCCTTTTCCTTAGCACTTTCTCCTTTCTAACCTATCAGCTGGAAACCCTTTTTACATGTGGATTAGCTGAGAGCCCGTGGGGTCATTGTCAACTCCCATGAAACTGTATAAAGTGATGACTTTCACATGCTCTAAACAGTGCTGGGCACACAGTAGGACATTCTATTAGCATTTGTTGAATGAACAAAGGCATAATGAAGACAGCTCAGTGTCTGGTCCAAAGGAAGCCTCAGTAAGGATCACTATCACAACACTTCCTTGGTCCTTTCTTCTCCATGTCCTTGGGATGCTAGCAGCAGCTTGTGGGGTCCTGGGGGGGGGTAAGGCATGTAATGCACTTGCCACAGGGCTAGCATGTGTTAAGTACTTAGAGAATATTACTTTGGTCCTTTTTGCAAGCAGGAGACCCTTGGTACAATATTGTGAAGCAAAGCCAGCTATTTCACATTAAATGTCAAGTAGGGACATAGATAGGACATTGGGACACTGTTGATTCATGATGATGATGATGATGATGATGATGATGATGATGATTAATCAAGAATCAAAATGGAATTCTATGACTTTTCATACCCTTGATCACAATCCCCTATACTAATCTCATGTTCTACTTTTTCAGTGATAAAAGGAGGAAAAGACGAAAACACATTTCTTTACGTTCAGAACACCTAGATTGACATCTATACTATAAGGAAATATACCCATAGGGAGAGAAAATTTTCTTTCCAATTAAAGGTAAACTTCCTTTAGAAAATTTGGGAAACATTATAAGCAAACGTGATGCCAACAGATATAAAAATAGACATTCCCGTGCTGCTAGCTAGAAACACCAGGCTACAGATGTTTTCAAGCCAGCAGAAATGTTCTTTTTTGTTGTTGTTTCACCGTCTCCTTTTCTTCTCTGCTGTCAGCCTAAAGGGAATTATTTTGAAGTTAAGCATGCAATGGTTCACAAGTTCTGCCTGTTGATCATTGCCAGACAAGCCAGAAGTGACAACTCATCCTGCCTGTCTCCCAGAGAGCCCAGGAATGTGGCTGAGGTCTGAGGAAGGACACTCAGCTGCCTGAGTTCTCTATAGACCTTCACCTTAGCGTAGACAGGAACCCTTATTGTCCTCCTTTCCTGGGACCCACCCAGGAATCAACCTATGACTTCCTCATCTTTACACTTCCATGTAGCTCGTTTCTTATTTTTTCCAAATTGAGTGGTCTTTGAATGTTCATGGAATACCGCCAGGAGCTGTAGATGGGATCATTTCTACTGTCAGCTCATTGTCTTGTTCTCCTTTTCTGTGAAATACTTTCACACACAATACTGTCTATCCTGTCATATTATGAAGTCAAGTGGCTCTCCTATAAACTCTATACTTCTTTGGTTGGAAATCAGGCCCAGATGCTAAGTCTTTCACTGTGCCAACAATTTCATAGCCTGCATAAAATATGAATTTTTTAAACTTTTTATCCACCAATCTCTCCTTTGCTTTAGGGATAATCAGGATTGGTTTAACCATGGTGACAGCCAGGGAATCTATCAGCAATATTAGTTTCCTGAGGACAACGCTAGAATGGGGTTTTACCTGAACTTAACTAGGTACAATCAAAGTTCAAAAGGTAGGCAAATATAAACATTGATTCTAAAGGTCAGAGGCAGGGCTGACAGTAGATCCCAGAGCCTGGAGCTGGGCTTTGCAGAGCGGTGGTGACCCAAGGGAAAAACAGTGCAATCCAGAGGGTAGTTCTCTCTGAAGCCAGATAGCCCAGGTGAGCCGATTGTGGCTGAGCTGTCTTAAAGGGTCAAGCACAGGGTTGGGAAGGCAAAGCCATTGGGCAATGCTGATGACTGAAAATGGATGGCTATTATTTTTAATAAAAGAGATGTAATGACTACCATGCAAGAAAATCAACTGAAAAGATGAAGGATTTAAACTTGTGACCTGAAACTGTAAAACTAGAAGAAAGCAAAGCAGGAAACAAGTTTATGACACTGGCTTTGACAGTGGACCTGACACCAAGAGCACAGGCATCGAAAGCAAAACTAGACAAGTGGGACGATGTCAAACTGAAAGGACTTTGCACAGTAAGTGAGCCAATCGTTACAGGGAAAAGGCTACCTAGAGACAGAGAGAAAAGGTTTGAAAGGTGTATATCTATCTGATAAGGAGTTAATAACAAAAATGTATAAAAAAGCCAGGCATGGCAGCTCATGTTTTCAATCCCAGTATTTGGGAGGCAGAGGCAGGTGGATCTCTATGAGATTGAGGCCAGCTTGGTTTACAAGGAGGCCCTGTCTTAAAAAGACTTCATATATAGATATATATATATATATATATATATATATATAATTTTAAAAACTTTTGTTTTTATTTTATGTGTATGAGTGTAATAACTACATGTATGTGAGTGCATCCATGTCATGCAGCATCCTCAGAGGTCAGAAGAGTGTGTTGGATCCTGTGGAACTGGTTACAGATGGTTGTTCACTTCCATGTGGGTGCTAGGAATTGAACCTGGGTCCTCTGCAAGAGCAGCCAGTGTTCTTAACCATTGAGCTAGCTCTCCAGCCTCTGCAAATAGATTTTTTAAATCTTACCTTTGTTTTGCCTTTAAAAAACAGTTACAGGTTCTCAGAAAACTTGCTCTAAGGATAGTTTTAGATTAGAGGCAAAACTGAAAATCAGCGAGCTCCATATGCCCTCTGTCCCCACACATGCACAGCTGTCCCTATAGCCAATATTCTCTGCCAGCATGGTACATTTGTCACAACCAATGGCCTGCATTGACACATCATTATCCCCCAGGGTCCATGACTAGTTGTTGGTTCTGTATATTCTACAGGTTTTAACAAATGTGTAAGGGCATGTATCACATCATCATTTCAAGTATTATGATACCATGTTAAGTGGGTTAACTGTTAAAATTCTTCTGTGCTCTGCCCCTTCATCTCTCTAACTCTCTCAGCCCCATCTCCACAGTTTCAAATTCTCTAGACTATCATATAGTTAGAATTGCATACCCTGTAGTCTTTTAGGATTGTGTTCTTTCACTTAGTAATATGCATTTAAGTTTCCGCCATTTTTTTTCTGTTGCTCAGTTTATTCTATTATCTGGAGGTATGAAAGATTTCTCATCCACTCACCTATAAATAGACATTTTGCTTGCTTCCAAGTTTCGGCAATTATTACTAGAACTGCTACAAGTGTCTACGTATAGGTTTTTGTGTGGCCATAAATTTTCAACTCATTGGTGTGAATACCAAAGAGCACAGTTATAAGAACATATAGTGAGAATATGCTTAATTTTGTAAGAAATTGCCAAACTGTCTCTCAGAGTGGCTATGCCATTTTCTATCCTCAGCAGTGATGAAGGAGAGGCCCTGCTTCTCTCTGAAGTGTATTTATCCTGCAGCCCGTGAGTCCAGGCAGCTCTGAATACAGCACAACACAAAACACATAAGCTTCATGAGGTTTTTTTTTTTTTTTTTTGTGTGTGTGTGTGTGTGAGAGAGAGAGAGAGAGAGAGAGAGAGAGAGAGAGAGAGAGATTTTTGTCAGTTGTGCAGTTCTTAAGCGTGAACTTTGTAGATGACATTGTCATTTGCAATGTCAAAAGTGTGGGCGCACCTGTCTGCTAGCATACGATGGTGTCAGTGTTTTAGATCTGCATGTTCTAATAGATGTGCTGTAATAACTCATTTAATTTGCAATTACCCAATTGCATAAGATATTGAACATCTGTATACACTTATCTGTCATCTGAAAATTCTCTTTGATGAAAGATCTGTTCAGATCCTTTGCCCATTTATTTTTTTCCGACAAGGTCTCACCATGTAGTCCTGGCTGGCCCAGAATTTACCATATAGATAGGGTGGCCTCAAACTTGCGGAGATCTTGCTTGTCCCCTTGAGTTCTGGTATTAAAGGTATGTACCACCACACCTGGCTCTTTTGTCCATTTTTAAAGTTGAGGTATTTTTAATGAGGTATTTTTTAACTTTATAGTTTTGTATGGGTTCTTTGTTAGTCATATCTTTTGATGCTATTTTCCTTGTATTGTTGCACCTGATTGTATAAAGAGGTTCTCAGTCTTCCTTCAGCTATATAGTATATCACTTTGGATCCATATCTTGGTTTGGAGAGACACTGAATTATGTCTGGTCTTTGCTAAGACAGGCCACTGCAGTGAACATCACACATTTATAGTGGTCTGGGTTTAGGTGTGTCTAGAGACAGTTGGCTTTTCACCATGGTGCCATACCTGGGAAGGGGTGTGTCTCTAGGACATGCCTGATGTTGCTTGGATTGGAACTGTTTCATAGCTGAGGCTTACTCTCTGTGGTCGAAGAAGTCTCTGTCTCTCAGTGAGTACCTGGAGAGGCCAAAGGAAGCAGGCCAGGCTCTGCCCTTGAGGACACACTGGCTCTCTGGCTCCTTTTTGTACCTAGCTTTCTCATTGGTCTTACTGTCCGAGGGCTAAGTGCAGCTCTCCTCGGCCCAAACACCATTTTTCCATTTCTCAAGGAAGATGCTCATCTTTACCCAATGATGTTTTTTCTCTTTGCTACTTGTTCTGCTGATGCCCAAGTGTTTGATTATGGAGCGTATAGCAGTCCTAATCCTGTTTATTCATGGGATTTGCCTGCCATCCACGGCAGTGGCCAAGTCGGTGCTTTTCTCCTTATTCCTGTGGATCCCTGGCACCCAACCCAGTGACTTTGTGGTAGTAACTGATAAGTATTTACAGAGTGGATGAAGGCAATTCAGATTCACCAAGGAATTGTCTCCTCGTCTATTACATCAATTGCATATTTCTGAAAATATTAAAAAATTTAAAGATCTTGCTTTGGAGGCCTAGAGAGATGGTTCAGTGGTTAAGAGCACTGGTTGTTCTTGCAGAAGATGGGTGTTTGAATCCCAGCACCCACATGGCAGCTAACAACTGTCCATAACTCCAGTTCCAGGGGGATCTGACTCCCTCCTCTGTCATCTGGAGGCACTACAATACACAACTTAGATGCACTTACACACATGCAGGCATAACAATCATACACATAAAATAAAAATAAATAAAAATTTAAATCTTGCTTTTATGTTCAGGTTCAAAAAAGAAAAAAGAGGGCTTTTCCATGATGGCGGCTCCCCAGGTAGTGGCAGCTCCCCAGGCAGTGGGTGCATTCTGAGCAGCTAAGGTCAAAGTCAGGGAGGGGACTTAGGGGCCCCCAAGAGTGTTGGGAAGTGTCAGAGGTGGTTCGAGGGCATTTGGATCCTTAGGGAGTACATTTTGGTGCTATAGACATCACCCGAGGATGTCAGGAGACAACAGGGAAAGCCCTGGTGTTGGCTGAGCCCTTCTCCTACTGAACCCAGGTACAGACTCCTGGCCCTGGGGGATGGGCTGGTAGATTAAGGGTGGTGTACAGTGGTTCTGTGAGTACATCTCACAGGGTGGGTGATTGGGATTCGCCTCACTTGGATGTGTGGGACTCCAGCTGCATTTCAGGGGAAGCGTTGTGACCTTCCAGCCCACAGGACCGGTAGTGCCTGGGGCCCTCAGGGTGTATTGGGTTCTGCAGGCCTGCAGGGTTCCGGCCAGCTTGGGTGTTGTGTGGCTTAGTCCATTGGGCAAACTGTTTGCTGGTTGGGTTAGGGGTGTTGGTCTGTACAGTGTTAGGATAGAGTTGAGATTTTGGAGCCTAGAGTGTCCACACCTGTGCATCAACAAACACCTGAAGAGTATAAGCAACATCAGTGTCAGCTCAACAAACACCCAAGCTTCACATTAGAACCACTCCCAACAGAAGCTACCCAAATGCCTAAAGTTCAATGAAAGAAAGATTCAGGTGGATTTGCACCAAACACTAATACTCCTATTCCAGTACCCTCTAATGAAACCCCCCTGGATACAACTCAGGATACAGATCTCAAAAGAACAATTATGAATATGATTAGAGAAATTAAGGAGTTGAGGGAATTTAAGGAGCTTATAGACAAGGAAGTCTGGGATCTAAAAGAAGACAGAGATAAATTGCAAGAGGACAATGATAAATTGCAGAATGAAATTACAAAAGATCTAGAAACATTGAAGAAAATTCAAGTTGAAATGAAAAAAGAAATGCAATATTCCACAAACAACTCAGGAGAAACTCTTAATAGAATGGATAAAGTAGAAAATATAATATCAAGATTTGAAGACAATATGGAAGAATTGAATAAATCAATTAAAGATTCTGAAAAATTTTAAAAATCCCACAAGAATGGAATAACCAGGAACTGTGGGATACTATGAAAAGACCAAACCTACAAATTATAAGAGTAGAAGAGGAAGAAAACTCACAGGATAACGATATGGCCCAGGTCTTCTGGAAAATTTTAGAGGAAAATTTTCCCAAATTAAAGCAAGAGATACCTATGCAAGTATTAGAAGCATATAGAACTCCAAGCAGACAGAACCAGAAAAGGAATTCTCCACACCATATCATATTAAAAACACTACATGTTCAAAGCAAAGAAAGGGTACTGAGGGCTGCAAAAGAAAAACAAGTTACCTGTAAGGGAAAACCTATCAGAATTTTAGCTGATTTCTCAGTGCAGACGATGAAAGTCAGAAGAGCCTGGTCTAAAATAGTCCCGGTTCTAAAAGACTACAGCAAAAATATCCATTATAATTGAAGGACAAGGAAAAATGTTCCATGATATAAATAAGTTGAAAGAATTCCTCTCCAATAAGCCATGCCTGCAGAGAATATTTCAAGCAATACAAAGAGTGGAGGGCAGGGATGATTATAACCAATCAACACTAGAAAACAAATGATAACTACCACTATGGAAATAAAAACCTGGGGTAAGAATGTACTAGAAATCAAAATGATTGGAAGCAATTTAATTCTCAACAACAGTTTTAAATATCAATGGAATGAATTCTCCAATTAAGAGACAGAGACTAGTAGAATGGATTAAGAAACGAAACAGACCTGTAGATCAATGGAACAAAACTGAAGATCCAAACTTGAGCACATACAATTTCAGCCACCTCATATTTGACGAAGGGGCCAAGAAGACTCAATGGAGGAAAGACAGCATCTTTAGCAAATGGTGTTGGCAAATTTGGATCATCACCTGTAGAAGAATAAAATTAAACCCCTACCTCTCACCCTGTACAAAAATCAACTCCAAATGGATCAAAGACCTCAACGTGAAACCTAAAACTCTGAAGGTGATAGAAGAAAACATTGGCAGCAACCTACAAGACATAGGGGTAGGAGAAGAGTTTGTAAATTGGACAGCAGCTGCACAGGAATAAGGTCAACAATTGACACTTGTGGGACCTCATTAAACTCAAAAGCTTCTGTACAGTGAAGTGAAGAGAAAACCCACAGACTGGGAGGAAACCTTCACAAGTGATACATCTGACAGAGCATTACCTTCCGGAATATATAAACTACTCAAAAAACAAAGAAGCAAGAAAACAAATGACTCACTCAAAAGATGGAGCAGGGCTGGAGAGATGGCCTAGCGGTTAAGAGCGCCGACCGCTCTTACAGAGGACCCGGGTTCGATCCCCAGCACCCACATGGCGGCCGAGAGCCATCTGAAACTCCAATTCCAGGAGAACTCCAGTTCCAGGGGGATCCGAGACCCTCTTCTGACCTCCGCGGCGTTGCATGACACGGGTGCACAGACTTGTATGCAGACAGTACATTCATACACATACAGAAATAAATAAAATTAATTTAAAAAATTAAAAAAAAAAGATGGAGCAAAGAGCTAAACAGATACTTCACAAGTGAGGAAATAATGATGGCTGAGAGATGTCTTAAAAAGTGTTCAACATTGCTAATAATTAAGGAAATGCAAATAAAAACCACTTTAAGATATCATCTCACTCTGATAAGACTGGCTAGGATCAAGAAAACAAACGATACCAAATGCTGGCTGGAGAGGTTGTGGGGAAAGGGGAACACCCATCCACTGCTGGTGGGAATGTACAACCACTATGGAAAGCAGTGTGGAGAACCCTTAAAAACCTCAAAATGAGCCTACCACCTGACCCAGTTATACCACTCCTGGGTATATACCCACAAGACTTATCCTACAGCAGAGATACATGCACATCCATGTTTATTCCAGCTCTCTTCACAATAGCGAAGAGCTGGAACCAACCCAAGTCTGCCACAACCAATGAGTGGATAGAGAAAATGTGCTACATCTACACAATGGAGTTCTATGTAGTGGTAAAGAAAGATGACATCATGAACTTTGCAGGTAAATGCATAAAACTAGAAGATATTATGGTAAATGAAGTAACACAGTCCCAGCAAAACAAATGAAGAATGGTATCCCTCATCGCTAGCACCAAGGACCTGTTGTAAGGCAAACTGAGCAATGTTAATGTTATATTCCTCTTTATCTGAAAGCTCTTACAATGTGAATCCCTTAATGGGCTCTAGAATTAACCTGCCACTTATTTTCAGACTTTGTAATCTTGGTATATGGGTGGAGGATATGTAGACATATTTTAAAGTAATATGAAATTAAAAGGAAAATATGAATCCTGAAATATGATTTGGAAATAACATACAGTTTATTTTCAGATGACATAATTTTAGTATAGGTGATATATATATATATATATATATGCATATGTTGAAGCAATACAAATTGGAGGGAACAACAGCAAAAGAAATGGGACACAGAACAGACTGAAAAAGTAAGGTTCTCCCCCAAACAATAATCCTCTGCTATGAAAAACTTTAAAAAGACTCAGAAAAGACACAAGATATGCATGGCAGAATACATGAACTTGGGGGGGGGCATGGAAATGGAAATGAATCTAAATTGGACTGAGAAATGATATATGAAGTGCACAAAACTTCGATGAAACTATTAACCTCACCTTTAAAGATAGATATTATCCCAATGTGAAAAGAGGGTAAAAAAATATTACAAGCGAATAGCACTAAGAAAGAAGGAGTCACTATGCTAATACTAGATAAAATAGTATCCACGCCCTTTGGTTGTGTTTTGTGTGTGGGATATTTGATCACTAGGTGGAACATCTTTGGGGTGGATAGGCAGGTTTTTTTGCCAGGCCTGTGTGGTGCATTTCTGAATATCTGAAAAGATTTGGTTGGCTGGAGCAGGCCCCAGGACTTGTAGAGTCACTTTAAGGTTTTTATTTTGTGGTGATGTGTTTGGGGGAACTGCCCTGTTTGGCTGGATGGGCATAAATATTGTAAAGTTTAGTAGAAAATAAGATACTTGTACTGGATTGAAGTGGTTAAATGTTTCTAGAGTGGAATGGTATAAACACTAAAGCCAGTTTACTAATGGTCTAAATGGTATTATAACCACACAGGGTTGGAGTTGGTTTTTGGTCCATTCCTGGCTTGTACTGGACTTTCAGTTGTAGATTTGGATTAAAGGGGCATAGACAAATAATGGGTTACCTTTGTCTATTGAAATATATTTTTTGGTCTCTGTCTATTATGCAAGTGTTGCTTTTGATATCTGCTCTGCCCATTTTAAGATAACTTGACTCAAGAAAATCTAGGTTTACTTCTCTGAACTAGTGGCACACAATCAGAAAGAGACAGTTTGGATGGACTTGGTAAATTTTTTTAGCTTAATTCTGGTCAACAGGTATGTTCCCTATTGGAAAACTACAAACCAGGATACGGGGTTTGGGAAAGTAAAGAGACTACTTATGTTTGTAGTAAATCAGTTATATTTAAGATGTGCCTAAAATTGTTTAAATTTCTCTCCTTGGCTTTGCCTGCTTATCCTATGGTAGTAAATTTCTTCCAGTCAATGCTTATGCAAGGTTTCTTAGGCTTTTCTTCAAGTTTTATCTAAATATGATACAGTAAGTAAAAGTACCACATTGGTGTCACTTAGCTTTTGGATGCTTAATGCCCATACCTAAGACCCATACCAATTTGGCCAAGGGATTTAAGGGACAATTTTGTTCCTTGTCCTCTGAGGTCAGTTGGTCCCAGGGGATTTTGTATGGGGGCATCTATTAAAATGTTCTGTAATTGTGAGTCACCAGGCTTCCTGTGCAGAGAGGTCTTGGAGATCCACCGACAAATCCTTAGCCAGTGTCCAGTCTATAAAGAGGAGACTCAGTATAGAGGAAAGTTACCTTGTGCTCCAAAGGGAAGCTGGATCTAGCAAGACCTGACCTTGTCCTTGGTAGATGGAACTGGTAAGAATGGCCAAAAGAAGACAGGTGCTCCCCCCCTCAAAAAAAGTGCCCCCTGAAGAACAGAGCATCAAATGACCTTTAGAAAACAAAGTTTGTTTAATTTGGGCTAATCGTGTGGACTTAAGCACCCAAAAAGAAAGTATAACCAAAAGATAGACAATATATTTCTTTTAAAGCCTGAAAAATTGTGCCTCCACATATTGGGTGTAAAGTTATATGAAATAATGTTAAACAGGCATAAAAACCTTAGATCTTGACCTTGATTAACAGAGTAGGGTCACCTGAAGCCAAAAGACAAGTCCACTATTGTCGTTAATACTCAGTAATAAAATATCCTTTCTTTCTAGAAACTATCTAAGTGGAAACTCACATCCTGACTACTAAAAAGCCTGAAAAGCAGGTCCTGAGCCCAGACATCGTGGCCAAATGAACAGACGGAAAAACCTAATAAATGGGTGCTTTGAAAGAAAGCCCTGGTCAAGAAATTTGAATGGACTTTTTTTTTTGGTCTTTTTGAGACAGGGTCTCCCTGTAGCCCCAGCTGTCCTGGAACTCACTCTGTAGACCAGGCTGGCCTTGAACTCACAAAGATCTGCCTGCCTCCTAAGTGCTAGGATTAAAGGCGTGTGCCACCACGCCTGGCTTCAAATGGACTTTTAAGCTGGACATTGGAATTCCCCCTGTTCTTACTTCTCCTGGTCCCCTGCCTAGATCACGTACCTAACTACTCCTGCCTTCATTTCATTTTCACAGGCACCAGTCAAGGATTTTTTCCCCTCTATAGCTATGCTTGGGGGTCCTTTAGATAGGCCCTCTGAATGGGGGACACCCCAGTTGCCACATCCAACATCCCTTTTCAGCATGGAAGAAGTCAGAGTGGTCAACATCCTGATTCCCTTCTGGAGATTGGGGTGACCCTTTTCAGAGGGTAACATAATTAAACAGGAGCAAGATATTGATTAGGCAGTTTAGGGATGAGACCCGGGCCCCCCAAATTACCAGAGTCTTTCTCAGCTGAGAACTCAAGGCTTCCTGCATTAGGCAGTAAACACATATCCTTCTGGTAGCCCTGAAAGAGCAGGAAAAGAAGAAAGAAAAGAAAGAGAGAAGGGAAAAAAGAGAAGCCCTGCAGATTGATTTTTATTTTACCAGAATAAGAAATGGTAATTCCCACCCCCTTTTTTGTTCTTTTTGCTTTGCTTTGTTATTGGCATTTTGTATTGTTTCTGTTTTCCTGTGAAAAGAAAAAAGATAAGGAAAATAATTAATTAAAAAAAAGAAAATAGTGACTGAGGCGATTGCTCACGGGGTACAGTGCCTGCTGTATACGTATGCAGAGCCGAGTTTACATTCCCTAGCACCCCTAGAAACACTGGTGGACAGGACAGTCTGCCTGGGGTCCTGGTGCTCAGGAGGTGGGGACAGGGAGCAATGTCTGAGTTCAGCAAGAGACCCTGACTAAATATACAAGGTGAAGATCAATTGAGAAAGAGACCCAATACCAACCTCTGAACTCCATGTGATGAGCATGCGCACACTCAGGCAGTTACACCACACACTCCTGCAAAAACAAATAAGAACAAAGGTTATATAACACTTTGAGAGTTAAAAGACAAATTAAACTCTAGCAAATGGAGTCAAGAAAGCATCCTCTTATGTGTTTTGCATGGATACTTCAATGGGCCACCAACTGGTCTTGGGTGCTGACCAGTTTCTGCTTACAAATATGTTTTGCATGCCAGTCCCTTCTCTGTGTCACAGCTCAATTATAAACATTAAAATAACAGTTTATATTGGAGGGTTATGGATGCTAGTTTCTTCTCACTTCCGAAGGGTAAGGGGGGGTAGATATAGGTGTTAAGGGTTAAGGGGGGGTTATTATAGGTGTTAAGGGTTAAGAGGGATAGATATATGTTAAGAGTTAAAGGGGGTAGATATAGGGTTTATGGCATTGTGGACTGGTGGTAGAAAAAACTTGGAGAAAAAGCTAAATGGAATTTTGTTCTTAAATAACTATATTAACCCGGAGAAAGGAAGAACAGCCACATCTTCAATTCCTCGGCAAATCCTAACCTTCTGATAAACATCTGAATGCAAAATTGTAACTGGTCATGACAAGCAATCCCTAGAGAGCCGCGTGTAATGCATAAAGGAATTCCAAGAACAAAAGGATGCCTTTCGTTGTCTAGTAAGTGCATGTTTCTGAATACTGAGAAAAACAGATCATAAGCCGTGCTGCCAGATCTCCTGTGTGTATTTTCAGCATAAACAGATTTACTTGGAATTGAGGCCAATGACATTTTCTTTTTCCCAAACTCTTTACTTTCATATAAATAAAACTGACTCCTGGGCTACTCTAGAAGAGGTCAACGATTTGACTTAATTGCTTCTCCAGAGCCATGACGAGAGGCTCTGATAAGTAGATTTGGTTTTCTATATGAAAGCAAGCATGCAAGTGTCGGCACATTGCTTCTTCTCCCACAGAGACCCCAAATGACATGAGAGAAAATAAGAGGCTTGTTGTGCTCTGCCTTCTAAGCATCATTTGTAACTTATTATTAGGGCTCCACAGGGTCAGGAAACTTCAAATAAAAGATTTGGTATTGACAAGCAATGTGCCTCCTTCTAGGAAGAGTATTCAAATGTCTGAGGCTTCCTGCATATCCATGCCTCCTCCATCACAGATCTATAGGACAGTCTCCAGGACCTTCTGTGGAATCTTAATTATGCATTTGAGTTATGTACTAGTTTTGTTTCTCTATTACTGGGTTAAAACATGATCAAAACCAACTTGGGGAGGAAAGCATTTGTTTGGCTTACACATCCTGATCACAGTTCATCCTTGAGGGAAGCCAGGGCAGGAACTCAGGGGAGGAGCCTGGGGGCCCCAACTGAAGCACACTGCTTACTGGCTTGTTCTCCTGACCTGGGCTCAGCCTGCTTTCTCAGGCCACCCAGGACCACCTGCCCGGGGGTGGCACCACCTGCAGTGGCCTGTGCCATCTCACATCACTCAGTGATCAAGAAAATGTCTCACAGACATACACAGGCTAATCTGATACAGACAACTCCTAATGGAGGTTCCCTCTGCCCAGGTATGTTAAATTGACAGCTGAAGCTATCCAGTATTGGTTGGAGTTCAGCCTACCAATCAATAGTTCTTGAATGTCCTCTGTATGCTAGACGCAGACAGGGGCAGCATATAGATGTGACTAGGAGCACAGGTTAGAGACTCAAGTGGGTGTGTGCTTCCTCCTAAGTGTAAGATCAAGGGCCATTCAGAAACCTATCTGACATTCAATTTTTTTTTCTGTGTATCAAGTGGTTTTCATGGATTAAATGAAACATTAGAGAGAAAGTATTTACTGCCTGACCTAGCTGGATACATAGTTAACACATCAAATATTTTTTTTTATATTTTTTATTTTTATTGATGCTTTGTGCAATTCATACATTATTTTCCAATTCAGTTCAGGCACATTTCCCTTTCCCTTCCCCCCCACCCCCACCCCATCCCAGATCATGCATTCTGCCATAACTGTCCTGCATCTTTCTCTCAGTTTTTTTCATTTTTTAGCTATAGGTGATAATCCATGAGTACAAGCATCCTTTGTGCAAAACCAATGTGCAGGCTGTTGTGCCCAAACCCCCACAGACCCACCATCCAGTGGGGGTGACAGGTTGTTTGTTCAATCAAGTTGATCCAATGAGTGTCCAGACTACATTGCTGTAGTTTCACCATTCACCCCAATCGCAGCCCTTACATTCTACCACGCCCCCTCTTCCGCAGATTGTTCCCTAGGCTTAGAAAAGGGGCACAGGTGGATGAGAAGCAAAACAGTCCACTCTCTCTGGAGCTGTTGTCTTGGACTCTGGTCA
>VZQC01000992.1:94719-159097 GCA_009823505.1 Rhizomys pruinosus | reverse complement strand
TTTATTTCGGTATGTGTATCAATGTACTGTCTGCATGCAGGTTTGTGCACCCGTGTCGTGCAATGCCGCGGAGGTCAGAAGAGGGTCTCAGATTCCCCTGGAACTGGAGTTCTCCTGGAATTGGAGTTTCAGACGGCTCTCAGCCGCCATGTGGGTGCTGGGGATCGAACCCGGGTCCTCTGTAAGAGCGGTCGGCGCTCTTAACCGCTAGGCCATCTCTCCAGCCCAGAATAGCACATTTTCATGTAATAGCACTGATTTAGCTCAGTTTTTGGAATGGTTTTAGGACTGACCTCTCTGGAAAGTTGGGGGCATACTTACCTATCTCTCTTGTCTTCTTGATAATACTGATTACATTGGTTTTTTTCTAGTTAATTTAAACTTATAATGCAAACCAAACTTAACAGGTTTCAGAGGTTCAGTGTAGTGTAGAGTGTTCTTGGAGTCGTCTCACCATCACGTGGCTGACTGGGAGCTGCTGCTTCATGCCATGGTCCAGCTTATCAAGAGACTGTAGAAAAAGACCAGAACTAAAAGTTCAATGTACAGTTTCTACTGTATGAGTATTGCTTTTGCACTATGGTAAAAAAGAAAAACCCAATACCATAAATAGGGGCAAACTGTAGAAAGACAAGGGGAGAATTTGCAAAGAGAGACACCAAGATATTCTGCCAGTTCTAGTTCTCTGGGAAGTGAGAACTGGGATAAAGAGGGTCTATCTGAGACACACCACGGCTACTGTTAGCCTGGGAGTGGTTACAGGGAGAGGACCAGGAGTCAGGAGAGAAAAGCTTCCAACTACAATGCCAGTCTTGTGGCTTTGGAAGGACAAGGGAAGAAAAGAATATTGCAAGGAAGGGGGACGTCTTCCCAGCACCCTGGGGGCTCCCAGGGCTGCACCAAACTCCAGGAGAGCCCAGGCAGTGAAGGCTCAGGAAGGATGCTGTGGCAGATTCCAAAGCCCCATACCTGAAGGCTGTGGTCCCTTGTTCCCCTTCCAGCTCTTTCTGGTGTTCTAGTCTATTCTGTTGCTAGGATAAATCACTATGATCAAAAGCCACTTAGAGGAGGAGGAGCGGGTTTATTTCATCATCTCCAGTCATCGATGGAAGTCAGGGCAGGAACTCAGCAGGAGCTTAGAGCAGAATCATGGAGGAGCACTACTTGCTGTCCCAGGCTTAGCTAGCGTGCTTCTACACCCAGGACTGCCTGCTCAGGAAATCATGTCACCCACTGTGGGCTGGGCCTCCCACATCAAGGACAATCCCCACAGACTTCCATGGGGCAGTGTCACCTTGGCAGTTCCTCAGTCGAGGCTTTGCTGACGTGATGACACTAGGCTGTTGTCAAGTTGACAGTCAATGCTAACTCTAGAGACACACGACCTCCACAGAGGTCACATGTGGTCTACACAGTGGGACAAGCTCTCCGGTATAAAAAGAGTGATGACTGAAACTATACTTTCTTTTTTTTTTTTTTTTGGTATTTTTGAGAAAGGGATTCCCTTTAGTCCCAGCTGGCCTGGAGCTCGCTCTGTAGACCAGGCTGGCCTTAAACTCACAGAGATCTGTCTGCCTCTACCTCCCGAGTGCTATGATTAAGGGTGGGTGCCACCATGCTCAGCATGAAACTATACTTTTAATTGAAGGATTGACAAAGCTGAGAAATCTCTCATAATATAAAACAATTATATCAGAGATAGATAATATCAAATATATGAATTTTTAAAACAAGGCATTAAAAGAACAATTCAAAAAAAGCCATTGTCTTGTTAATAGGAATGTCAAAAAAGAAGACAGATAAGCCAAGAAATTATGTTATAAATAGAAAAGAACTTTATAGAATTGAAAATTAAATAGAAAATTCAGTACAGTGAATAATAAAAAAATCCTACACTTGGATAAATTATAGACTACTAAATGGAAAAGATTTAAATGTGTTCAGAGAGAGAAAGTAGTTCATACAATGAGAATCACAGTCTTCAGATTTGTGAGATGTAACAGGGGATCCTAGAAAATAAAGGATGTAATGCTTTCAATAGACTCTAGAGAAACGATTTTCAGTCTAGAATTGTGTATTGGCCAATAGTTAACAGAAGATTGAAGCATGAAAGCAAACAGGAAACATAATTCACAAGTAACTCGGTTACTGGAGGATGTACCCCAGCATGCACTGGTCAGCGTATAAAAAAGAAGACCTGAGATTCAGCACACTGAGTTCCACCAAGTACAACAGTGAGGGGCACTTCCAGGAGATACCTGCCGAAGACCTAGAGATTCCATTCAGACTGGCTCAAAGGTCAGAAGAAACCAAGAATAAATGTGCAAAACCTGTAATAACTGAAGATAAGGCAACAACCCTCTTCTCTCTCTGAAGAAAAGATTCTAAAACAATTCTTTCCTTTGAAGAGGAAGAATATTAGAAAAACAAAGCCCTGTAAAAGAAGTATGGTGCAATACGAAGTAACCCAAAAATGTAGTGTAGGTTGAGGCAAATAACACAGCAGGGAAAATACAACATCTATTTGACTATGATGCTAAGAATAGTCTCCTTAAAGTGACTCAAGAATCCTCAACTGATATAACAGAGAACATAAAGTAACCTTAATATATCACTAACAGTAAAGAGTAGAGGGCACCTATATTATTTTGTTGACTGAAAATCATGAATGTTGGTGACATTTCTGAACAAAATGAAAACTTTAATAAATATTTGACAGTGTATAATGATTTATGATGGAACGTGAGATGGCAAAAACACAGAGGAATGTGGAAGAAATAGACAAAGATGAGGAAACAGAGGGGAAGATGAGAAAACAGACAGGAAGATGAGGAAACACAGAGGAAGATGAGGAAACACAGGAAGATGAGGAAACACAGGAAGATGAGGAAACAGACAGGAAGATGAGGAAACACAGAGGAAGATGAGGACATAATATGTGTACTAAACATTGGGAAGAAGTTGGGAAAGAAGTTCATACAAGAAAAGTTGTTGTTTCTCGTGGGTTAATGGATCACAGCTGCAAAGGAAAAACATCAGGATATAGACTTATGTTGACTACACTTATGGGCATAACTAGCCAAAGAAGCAAATATGGAAACAATAAAGAGAGAGAAGAATAAACAAGAAAACAGCAGCTCGATGAATTTTCTTGCATTTTGCCTTTTTACCAGATAGAAGGGTCATTTTGAAAAAAATTAAGATTAAAACCAAAAGAAAATCTTTTTTTTTTTTTTTGTCTTTTCAAGACAGGTTCTCCCTGTAGTCCCAGCTGTCCTGGAACTCACTCTGTAGACCAGGCTGGCCTTGAACTCACAATGATCCGCCTGCCTCTGCCTCCCAAGTGCCACTGCCCCCAGCCCAAAAGAAAATTTAAATAGTATATTGTTTAAGGGAATAAGAACAGTTGTTTAATCTTAAATAGTATTGTTTAAGGGAATAGGAGCAGGTTTTTTTTAGCAGGTACATCTTTGAAGAGCAGGTTTTAAACTTTCTTGTGTCCTGTCCCATTGGTGAATAAGAATGGTATGTGAATTCTCTCTCCAATTCCAGTTCTTCCCTTCTTGCCCCTCTTTCTCCCCTTCTGTTTCTTTCCCTGTCTTCTCTTTCTCACCCTCCCCTCTCTGTCTCTCCCTCACTCTCTCTCCCCTCTTTCAGACATATAATGCCAGAATGGATGGAAACTGTCACATCTTCAAGGGACACAAATGCAGTGCTCACCATTTTAATTGCCTGTCATAATTTAAGTATTATTTCATGCTTGATGTAAAAATGTGCAGACATTAGCATATTGTGAGCATTAAATCCATGGTGACACAACAATTAGAGGCATACTGTATAGCTGCAGATCTGGATGCTGTCCAAGTCTCAAGCCTGTTTCTTCCCTGGTCACTTTTCAAGCTTTTTAGGACCTACATCAAGAAAGGATGCTTTAAAAATCTCCATAACAGGTGGATCTTTGTGAGTTCAAGGCCAGCCTGGTCTACAGAGAGTTCCAGGCCAGCTGGGGCTACAGGGAGACCCTGTCTCAAAAAAACAAAACAAAACAAAAAATCTCCATAACCAAATCATTTTGCTAAAAAAAAAAATCACCATTATAGCGTGTAAGGACAGGTTCTATACCACCAGAGACACCTTCTTCTCCCAGGTCTTTCTAAGTGGTATTAGTTGGCTCCACAGAAATCCTAGGCCTAATCTTTCTTCTGGGGCACCTGTGCCACCTGACAGCTCCCGAACAATGACAGATGCTTTTTTTTTTTTTAAATAAGGGTTCACTTTTACACATTTGGAGAAGACAGGAAGAAAATCTTTTGTTACCACCTTTTACAATTTGAAGGACATGGTCATTTCTTTTCAGTTTGATGTGCAAGGATGAGCAGAAGTTTTCTGGGTGTCTAGTGGCATGCACTATGTTAAACGATTTGTGTGTGTCGCCTCATTTAATCCTTATAGCAATTCTAGGAGGCAAGTACTAGCGAAGCCATTTTTGTTTTATTTTTGCTTTTGAGACAATCTCATCATGCAACCTTGGTTGGCCTGTAATGCACTATGTAGAGTAGGCCGACCTCAAACTCTCAGAGATTGCCTGTCTGTGCCTGCAATTGAAGCCATCCACTATCACAGCAGACTTAGGAGAACCATTTTTGAAGATTGAAAACCAAGACTTGTAGTTAGTAAGCAATGAAGCAATGAAACGAGAGAGAGAGAGAGAGAGAGAGAGAGAGAGAGAGAGAGAGAGAGAACCCATGTGTGTACATGTGAACCCATACATGCATAGAGGTCACAGGACAACCTCAGGTTCTCTGTTTTGTTTTGGTTTTTGAAACAAAGTGTCTTACTGATCTGGAACCCGCTAAGTAGACTAGGCTATAAACCAGGGATCCACTATAAACTCCATCCACCCAGTGCTAGGATTACAAGCTCAGGTGACCACACCCAGCTTTTTGAAATTTGAGTTCTAGGAATCAAAGCCAGGTCCTTGTGCTTGCTTGGCAAGCGACTTTACCAATTGAGCTGTTTCTCCAGCCTACTGAAATGTTTCTGTGTATGGGGCTGAAGATCCAACCCAGGGCCTGTGCATGCTAGGTAAGGGTTCCACTGAGCGACGGCCCCAGCCTGGAAGCAGGACTTAAAGAACTATTATATACTTTTAAATCTGTAGAAAACATCCTCCACACTACTGTTAAGCCATCTTCTTTGACTCTATCTTCCTTCTCCTGCTCTGTGTTGCTCAACTGTATTGAAGTTACCAAATGCACTACTCTTCTCTGCCTACATCATGTCATTTCATTCCTGTAGGCTTAGCCTTTAAGTTTTTATAATAGAACCAACAAAAATAACCTGACAGGCTTAGCTGCCACTACTCTTCTGCATCAGGACTATGCTTCTCTTGTCTCTTTCTAGAGTTTTATCACATCTCTAACATACTTTCCAGAAAGCTTCACTTTTACAATTTTGGAGAAGCCTTCACCAAGTATGTGTGTTTTAAGATTTATCCTAGCTTTAATTATGTGAATGTGTGTGTGAGTGTGAGTGTGTGTGTATGCACAGGAGCACAGGTGCCCTTTGGGGCTAGAGGCATCAGATATCCTGGAGCTAGAGTTACAGGCACTTGTGAGCCACTCTGGGTGGATGCTGGGAACCGAACCTGGGCTCTCTGGAAAAATAGCATGTGCTCCTGATCTTTGGGCCATCTCTTCAGTACGACCAGAGGTGTTTTTAATTCATAAAGCATTTCCTTGGGGAAAGAAAACCAAATTCTAAATAGTCATTGGTATTAAGTAATGTAACCTATTTTACCTGATTACTTTTAATCTGCCTCCACTGGTTAAAATTCTGAGTGCACTTCCTGTAAAGAAGATGGCATTTTATATTACAGCACATCCAAAGTGCTAAAGTTTGCATTCATGTATTTATTTTTGTGTGTGCATGTGCGAACACACATGTGTATGTGGTATGTATGTGTCTCTTTGGCCGGAGCTCGCTGATTCAGCTGGGCTGGCCCCCAGCGAGCTGCCTGCCTGCCTGGACCTTCGAAGTGCTAGGATTATAAGCACACACTATGACTGGCTTTTTAAAATCTCCATTCTAAGACTGAATTTAGTCTTCATGCTCATGTAGCAAGCTCTTTATCTCTTCAGCCCCCACAAATGTCAAACTTGAGAATACATATTTTTTAGAGGTGCTAGGCGTTAAACTTAGTATCTAAAGCATGCCAGGCAAATGCTCTAACACTGAGCTACATCCTCTAGCCCCAAAGTTTTAATTTTAAAGTAATTGACAAGAAATAAAATGGCAAATTAGGAACACATGTTGTTTTCATAGCAGTCTCGTATTGACTTTTAATGTATGAATATTTTAAAATGGAATTTATTTGAATTTTAAGTCATCCGCATGTTAACATGTGATGTGTTTGGCAGAGACACATGATATCCAATGAACAGGTGTAGAGATGGAGACATTTTAATAGAATAAAATTCAATGGGAGTGAAAACTATATACTTGGGATGGATTTTATCTGAGTGAACTGGACTAGGCTGAAGCCAATTATTTAGTAGAAAAAAAGGCAGACAGCTGGGTGTGGTGGATCATACCTTTAATCCCAGCACTCAGGAGGCAGAGGCAGGTGGATCTCTGAGTTCAAGGCCAGTCTGGTCTACTTAGTGAGTTCTAGAACAGTTGGGGCCACAGGGAGACCACATCCCAAAAAGACAAAAAAAAAAAAAAAGGCAGACAAATTTCAGTGTCTATATTTAAAAATTTTAAGCTCACTTGTTTTGTTCATAGAAAGAAACATAATCCACATTTATAGCAACAAATTATAAAAAAACAAAATAAGATTGAAGTGTTACCTTAAGTATGATATCTAGTTCTACAGGTAAATTTAATTTAGAAATAATTTACATATAATAATGTGTATAAATTTTAGTGTGATGAGTTTTGAAAATCTTCACCAATGTAGCCACCTCTACAAAAGCCTAGAACACACATATTGTTCCTCAACCCCTGTGCCTGTCCTCTTTCCATCACCCTCATCCCTTGGGAAACACCAAAGCATTTTCTAATACTGCTCACTTGATTCGAATTTTCATAAACTACACCTAGCACTTTGACTGGGCTGCATCACCATGTGGTTTTCTATATGTTGACCCCACTTAGAATCAATTATGCTTCTTGGCCATCAAATAAATGTTAATAGTCAAAGCTGGAGAAATTTGGGCCATTAGTTTTACAACTATTTTCTCTGTATTTTCTTTCTTTTGGAGATTTCAATTGCATACATTTTAAATCTTTGATAATTTCTCTCAGTCTGTTTTCAAGTTTATTCTAATTTACTGTCACTTTCACTCTGCTCTGAATCCTTTCCAGTGAGACCTTTTCAATGATTTTACATTTATTTCTAATTTATATCTGGTTCTTTCCTCCTCCTCGTTCTCCTCCTCCTCCTCCTCCACCTCCTCCTCCTCCTCCTCCTCCTCTTTCTCCTTTTCCCCTTTTCTTCTCCTTCATTTTCATTTCTCTGTTGAAATTCCCTATGTGATCAATCATTCATTAAGATCACATTTTATTTTACTTTTTTAGTTAGCATACAAATAGTAGGCTTTACTAAGACGTTTTCATACATAAATATTGTAATTTGCTCAAATTTGCCCCCTTCATTCCCCCAATACTGGTCCCCTTTCTTTGCCTAAAAGTCTCCTTTTTCATGATTCATATATATATATATATATATATATATATATATATACATTTATGTATTTCAATCTAGATTCCACATGTGGGAGAAAACGTGACGGCTTGGCTTCCTTCCCTCTCTTTCCCTCACTGTCGCCTCTCACCTTCTCTGGACCTTTCTCCTCATCCCTAGTCCCTCTTCTACTGTAATAATATTTAAATTCAGATTCTGTGTATTAGTAAAAATATTAATATGTGATATTGTCTTTCTGAGTCTAGCTTATTTCCTTTAACACAATGATATCCAGTTCCATCCATTTTCATGTAAATGACATAATTTCATTCTTCTTCATGGCTGAATAAAACTGTTGTGTGTATATACACCACACTTTATCTAGCTGCTGATAGCCATCTAAGCTGGTTCGATATCTTGGCTATTGTGAACAATAAACAGATGTGCGACTGTTTCTGTGCTATGCTTCAATTCCATAGTGTATACATGCAACAGTGCTATAGCTGGATCCTGTGGCAGTTCTATTTTTAGCTTTTCAGAAGAGCCTCTGTACTGATTTCCATACTCGTTGTGCCAGTTTACATTCCCACCAGCAGTGCAGGATTCTTTCTCACCACATTACAGCCGCATTTGTTGTTTGTTATTTTAATGATAGACATTCTGACTTGAGCGAAATGAAATTTCAATATATTTGATTTTCTTAATTTTTATTGAGCACATTTCATACAACATTTTTTAATCAAATTTAGACTCATTCCCCCATGCATGCCCACCCCTCACGCCCCCTCCCTCCGTCAGAGCTCATGGATTCTGTCATACATGTTAAGACCTGTCTTGCATCTTTTTCTAAGTCTTTTATAACCTTTTCGAGGCACAAGTTTACTGTTTTGGTCAGTTCTTTGAATAGGTTTTTCTCTCTCTTTTTTTGTTCCCATTTGATTTTATACTATTCCAAAATATGCATACATACACTCCACACATAAATCAAAGTTACAAAATCTGAAAATAAACTCATAGGTTAATTCCAAAGCACATTTAGAGATTCACATTTTTAACAATAAAGTTGCATGCAGATAAAAAGAAGTATAACTTTACATTTTCTCTTTTTTTCTAGAATATGAATATTAGTATTCCTATATGATAGAACACACCATAGGATTACATAAGGATAAATTATGAATGGTTGTAGCATGTATCAATAAAAAGAGAAAATATTATTTTACAAAATATTTTTAACTGTTAAATGTAATCTTTTTTTTTTTTTTTTACCAAAAGATGTTATGTTTTCCCCAAAGAAGTGCTTGAAGGTTCATCCTTGGCAAACCCAAACAACCATCAATCCTGCCCTGTGCTCCACACTGGGGTCCCTCCCCTCCATGGTCACCCAAATGAGGTCTAGCAAGTGTGTGTCCTATATCGATCTTCCTGCACTGGCCTCCATGACACAGCATGAGTAGTCCAACAATGGCAGTCTATACTCCGAAGAGGCTGAAATCCCAGTAGCCACTCAGTCTACAAGCTGGATATTTTAGTAGTCCCAATCTGGCATTGAAGGTTTGAAGGATTCTCAAGTTTTATATCTGAAATACAATTTCTCAGACCTTATTGATTATTTATTTCTGGTTATACTTTCCTTTTGGATGCTTAAGGCCACATAGCCCAGATTAACCAAGGTTTCTGTTTTCTCAAGGTCAGTTGAGGATCTGGTCCTCAATGGTCACTTGGGGTTTTTTTTGGGGGGGAGCCCCTGGCTCCTTTTGGTTTCTCAACCACCAGTTCTATCCACTCGAGGACACAGTTAGGTCTTACTAGACCAGACTACTTTTTTTGAAGCATGAGAAGACTTTCTTACTTTATAGGGTGGACACTGGCTGGAGTCCCATCAGTGGATCTCCAAGACCTCCCTGAACAGGAAGACTGGTGCCTCACATTTGCAGGACATTTCAGGAGATGCCCCCATGCATATTCCCCTGAGACTTAGTTGACCTCTGAGGGCAAAGAACAAAGTTATCCCTTAGGTCCCTCGGCTAAATTGGTATGGGCCTTAAGTATGGTCATTAAGCACCCAGAAAGGCTAAGTTACACCAGCCTGATACCACACCTATACTAAAATTGTATCTTCTGGAAAACAAACTATTATTTCCATATCATATTTCTTGATTCGCCTTTTTCCATTTTAATGGACCTGTCTAGGGATTCATAATATAAGAGCATGATTATGTTCAGATCATGATGAATATAGCATCAATGTTGCTCAATTTGCCTTAGAACTAGGTTCTTGGTGCTAGCATCCACAGATGAGGGATACCATTTGTCTTTTGTTTTTCTGGGACTGTGTTACTTCACTTAACATATTATCTTCTAGTTCCATCCATTTACCTGCAAATTTCATGATATTATCTTTCTTTACTGCTGCATAGAATTCCATTGTGTAGATTGTACCACATTTCTCTATCCACTCATCAGTTGAGGGGCATTTGGGTTGGTTCCAGCTCTCTTCACTATTGTGAAGAGAGCTACAATCAACATGGCTGTACATGTATCTTTGCCGTAGGATGCGTCTTGTGGGTATATACCCAGAAGTAGTATGGCTGGGTCAGGTGGTAGGCTCATTCCAAGTCTTTTTTTTTTAATTTTTATTTTTTTATTTTTTAATTTTTTTAAATTAATTTTATTTTTGTATGTGTATGAATGTACTGTCTGCATGCAAGTCTGTGCACCCGTGTCATGCAACACCGCGGAGGTCAGAAGAGGGTCTCGGATTCCCCTGGAACTGGAGTTCTCCTGGAATTGGAGCTTCAGACGGTTCTCAGCCGCCATGTGGGTGCTGGGGATCGAACCCGGGTCCTCTGCAAGAGCGGTTGGCGCTCTGAACCGCTAGGCCATCTCTCCAGCCCCCTCATTCCAAGTCTTTTAAGGGTTCTCCATACTGCCTTCCATAATGTTTGCATTCCCACTAGCAGTGGATGAGTGTTCCCCTTTCCCCACAACCTCTCCAGCAATCGGTATCATTTGTTTTCCTGATCCTAGCCAGCCTTATCAGAGTGAGATGATATCTTAAAGTGGTTTTGATTTGCATTTCCTTAATTATTATCGATGTTGAACACTTTTTAAGATGTTTCTCTGCCATCTCTATTTCCTCACTTGTGAAGTCTCTGTTCAGCTCTTTACTCCATATTTTGAGTGAGTCATTTGTCTTCTTACTTCTTTGTTTTTTGAGTAGTTTATATATTCTGGAAGTTAGTGCTCTGTCAGATGTAACAGCAGTGAAGGTTTCCTCACACTCTATGGGTTTTCTCTTCACTTCCCTGATTATTTCTTTTGCTGTACAGAAGCTTTTGAGTTTTATAAGGTCTCACATGTCAATTGTCAACCTTGTTTCCTGTGCAGCTGCCATCTGATTTAGAAAGTCTTTTCCTATGCCTATGTCATGTAGGTTGCTGCCAACTTTTTCTTCTATCACCTTCAAATTTTGGGTTTCACGTTGAGGTCTTTGATCCATTTGGAGAGTTGATTTTTGTACAGGGTGAGAGGTAGGGGTTTAATTTTATTCTTCTACAAGTGGTGATCCAGTTTTTCCAATACCATTTGCTAAAGATGCTATCTTTCCTCCATTGAGTCTTTTTGGCCCCATTGTCAAATATGAGGTGGCTGAAATTGTATGTGGTCAAGTTTGGATCTTCAGTTTTGTTCCATTGGTCTATGGGTCTGTTTTTGTGCCAGTACCAGGCTATTTTTATGACTATAGCCCTGTAGTATAGTTTGAAGTCTGCTATAGAGATTCCCCCCTGTATTGCTCTTTTCACTCAGGGTTGCTTTGGCTATTCGGGGTCTTTTGTTTGTACATATGAATTTAAGGAATTTTTCCCCCAAGCATGTGAAGAAAGTCTTGAGAATTTTAATTGGGATTGCATTAAATCTGTATATTAATTTGAGTAGCATGGACATTTTTGCTATATTAATTTTTCCAATCCATGAGCATGGGAGGTCTTTCCATCTTCTGATGTCTTCTTAATCTCTTTCTTCAGGGGTTTACAATTTTTGTTGTAGAAATCTTTAGTGTCTTTTGTTAATTTTGTTCCTAGGTATTTTATTGTTTTTGAAGCTATTGTGATTGGGAAAGTCTCCTTGTATTCCTTCTTTAGTTACTTGTTGTCGGTGTAAAGAAAGGCTACTGATTTTTCTAGGTTAATTTTGTATCCTGACACTTTACTGAAATCACTAATTGTTTCTAGGAGTTTTCTGGTTGAGTTTTTAGCATCCCTTAGATAAACTATCATATGGTCTGCAAAGAGGGATATTTTGACTTCCTCTTTTCCAATTAGTACTCCTTTAATTTCCTTTTCTTGTCTTATTGCCCTAGTAAGTGTTTCAAGCACTATATTGAAGAGGAGTGGTGATAGGGTTGCAGCCTTGCCAAGTTCCTAACTTTTCTCCATTTAGGATGATGTTCAATATATTTGTTATTTTTTTGTTTTGTTTTGTTTTGTTTTGTTTTTTGGTCTTTTTGAGACAGGGTCTCCCTGTAGCTCCAGCTGTCCTGGAACTCACTATGTAGACCAGGCTGGCCTTGAACTCACAAAGATCCACCTGCCTCTGCCTCCCAAGTGCTAGGATTAAAGGCGTGTGCCACCACACCCTGCAAATTTTTTATTTTATTTTAGTATTTTTTTATGTGTATGAGTGTACTGTCTGCATGTAGGTTGGTGCACCCATGCCATGCAATGCAGCAGAGGTCAGAAGAGGGCATCGGATTCCCCTGGAACTGGAGTTAAAGATGGTTCTTAGCCACCGTGTGGGTGCTGGGAATATAAACCTGGGTCCTCTGCAAGAGTAGTCAGTGCTCTTAACCACTGAGCCATCTCTCCAGCCCCCGAAATTTCAATATATTTGTAATATGAGTTTTCCTGTCGGATAAAGATATCGAACATTTTCGCATTTATATTGTCCCTCTATATTTCTTCTTTTAAAAGCTGTCTAAGAGCACAGACTGCTCTTGCAGAGGATCCAGGTTCCATCCCCAGCACCCATATGGCGGCTGAGAACCGTCTGTAACTCTGATTCCAGAAGAACTCCAGTTCTAGGGGAATCCGACACCATGTTCTGACCTCCGCGACATTGCACGACACAGGTGCACAGACCTACATGCAGACAGTACATTCATACACACAAAAAATAAATAGCCGGGCGTGGTGGCACACGCCTTTAGTCCTGGCACTTGGGAGGCAGAGGCAGGCAGATCTTTGTGAGTTCAAGGCCAGCCTGGTCTACAGAGTGAGTTCCAAGACAGCTGGAGCTACAGGGAGACCCTGTCTCAAAAAAATATTAAAAAAAAAAAAAAAAAAAAAAGCTGTCTGTTTAATTCATGGGCCTATTTAGTGGTTGATTTAGTTTTTTGGTGTATAATTTCCTGGGTTCTTATATATTCTAGATATATAGATGTCTATCAGTTATACAGTTGGCTAAGTTTTATTGTTTTTTAGACTTTTTAGACTTCATGCTTTTGATTATTTCCTTTGCTATGCAGGAGATTTTACTTCTATGTAATGTTATTTGTCAATTCTTTAAAAAAATTTTTTTTAATTTATTTTCGTATGTGTATGAATATACTGTCTGCATGCAGGTTTGTGCATCCGTGTCGTGCAATGCCGCGGAGGTCAGAAGAGGGTCTCGGATTCCCCTGGAACTGGAATTCTCCTGGAATTGGATATACAGATGGTTCTCAGCTGCCATGTGGGTGCTGGGGATCGAACCCGGGTCCTCTGCAAGAGCAGTTGGTGCTCTTAACTGCTAGCTCATCTCTCCAGCCCCTCATTTGTCAATTCTTGAAGCTACTGAAGTCCTTTTCAAAAAGGTCTTGCCTATGTCCTATTTTCATAACTTGAGGTACACTGCCTATATTCCCTCTAGCTGTGTCAGAGTTTTAAGTATTAGATTAAGCTCTGTGATCCATTTTGAACTGATTTCTGTGCATGGTGACGCACTTTTATTGTTCTACATAGGGACATGCAGTTTCCCCTGCACTATTTGTTGTCTTATTTTCTCCAATGCTTTTGACGTTTTTGTCAAAATCAGATGTCTGTACTTGTGTGGATTTATTTGTGGGTAAACCATTCTATTTCATTGATCCACATTTCTGTTTTTATGTGAGTACCATTCTATTTTTGTTACTATGGCTCTGTAGTATAATTTGGGATCAGATATTGTGACACCTCCAGCATTAATCTCTCTGCTTAGGATTGCTTTGGATACGTGGGATCTTTTGTACTTCCACGTGAATTTGGGGATTCTTTTTTTCTAGTTCTATAAATGATACCATGGAATTTTATTGGGGGTTGTGTTGAGTCTATAGATCATTTTTGGTAAGACAGCCTTTTTTTTTTAAGACAGCCATTTTTGTGATACTTTACTAGTCCATGGATGTGAGAAGCCTTTCCATCTTCTAGTGTCTTCTTCAAAATTCTCATTGTAGAGGTTTTTGCTTCCTTGGTTATGTACTGCTCTTGCAGAGAATGTGGATTCTGTTCCCAGCACCTACATGGCAGCTGACAACCATAAGTAAGTCCAGTTAAAGGGGATCCGATGCCCTCTTCTGGCCTCCACAAGCATGCATATGGTACAGATATATATATGCAGGCAAAACACTCAAGCACAATAAAGTAAATAAAGCTTAAAAAAAGACTGTAGCTGGGCATGGTGGTACATGCCTTTAATCCCAGCACTCGGGAGGCAGAGGCAGGTGGATCTCTGTGAGTTCAAGGCCAGCCTGGTCTACAGAGTGAGTTCCAGGATAGCTAGGACTAAAGGGGGACCCTGTCTCAAAAAGACCAAAAAAAAAAAAATAATAATAATAATGGACTCTGTAGATTCCACCAGAAAACTCTTAAATATTAAAAATACATTCAACAAAGTATCAGGATACAAATCAATATACAAAAATCAGTAGCTTTTCTTTGTGTGTGTGTGTGTGTGTGTATTTGTTTTGAGACAGGGTCTCCCTGTGGCCCCAGGTGTCCTGGAACTTACTCTGTAGACCAGGTTTGTGAACTTGTTAACAAAGAAATCAAGAAAAATTTCATAGTAGCTTTCAACACACACACACACACACACACACACACACACACTCACACTGACAAATGTCACATTGTTGAAATTGATAGTACAATTTTGTTAGTAAATAATAATAAAAGGTTATATTAGACATATAGAGCAAAGAATTTACATTCTAAAACACAGTTACATATTTTTGTTTGAGAGTTGTATACATTTAATTATTATAGAAATTTCTTTCTCTCTCTCTGTTTTAACTTCCTAGACTATACTTTTTATCTTTAGAAGTGTTTTACATTTTCTATACGTTGCAGGTGAAGGTACACTGGGGATAAAGAAGAATAAAAGAAAAATAACTGAAAACATTGATGCCTGGGACTCAGAGTGGGCCAACATCAAGGCCTGCATGCACAGGACTACCTTTGCAGTGGTCAAGACCATAGCTGGCCCTCATGGGAGGTGGGAAGTCCATTCTAGAGACCCAGTCCTCAGAACCTACAAATGACAGAGACCTCCCCTCTCTCCAGCATAAGCCCAACACAGAGGCAAAGCAGTTCCATGTACAACCTGGGACCTCAGGGGAGGAGGCTGTGAGGAATGAAGCCACTCAGAGAACGCTGAAACAGCTGACAAAGATCAGGAAGTCCTCCATCCTCCCTTCTGCTCCTCCATCCACCAGAGGAATGTGGAACTATGGCTCACAGTAGGGGACCAAAGCTCCAGGTTCAGAGGAGGGGACCACAACTGTGGCTCACAGGAGGTGCCCACAGTTCTAAGCTCAGGAGGGGTCACAATTTTCATTATGCTGGTTCCTACTATTTTCTTGTCTCCATAGCTCTGTCCACATTATTGTACTTCTATTTAAGATAGAGCATTTTGGCTTCTATGCAGCAAACAGAGGCAACGGTTACTTGCTTGCTTGAATGTCTCACTAGGCGGACATCAATTTCACTTTTGGTAATAGTACAGATTACAGATGGATTGCATGGGGTTTTGCTGTTGTTTTGTTTGTTTATGTCATTTTTTTCACGACCAACGTTCCAGTTGTCTTTTTGGGGTGTCTGCGGTCTTTACATCTTCCACTCTGGCCCTGGGGAGCCAGTGTTAAGACATCTTACTGGAGTCACATCTTGCCGAGAGCCACCGCCACTGCCATCTTGGTTCTCTAGCCATTTTACTTCTTACTTGTCAAGTCCTTTTTGTTCTGTACCCTGTGATTGACCCTCATCCTCATTGAGGCTGATCACCTGGGGGATGATGGTCAGCCAACTATGGGTGTACAGATCAGTGGCCACCTGCAGGCCCAACCCTAGCAAGATAGCACAGCAAGGGGGCTGCTGCAGAGTGGGGTGCTCCTGGCCACCTCCTGGACTTGCCACCCAGCCCAAAAGGGGCCCATATGGGGTCCAGGAACGTTTTTATGAGATAAGTGCTTGAAGTTTGCCTATGCCTCCCAAGGGCTGTGGTTACAGGCTTCATGCAATAACACGACCAGGCTTTATGGAGCAATTCGAGGAGCATTGGTGTTTGCTCTGCTTTAAATGTGTGGTAGAATTTGGCAGTGAATCAATCTGTCTGATTCTGGACTGTTTATTGTTGCCAGACTCTTTCCCTCCCTATTTGTAAATGATATGATTCTTGAAAAATATTTGTATTAATTGTTTGAGAATTTCACAGACTGTACGGATATGAGTAGGTATCAAATTCACCCCCACTCCTATCCCTAACTTCTCCCAGATCTACCCCACATTTCTAACCCCCAACTCACATCATCTTTTTCATTTATATCTGCTTCAATCTTGTTTGTTACAGATGTGTTTAAGCTCTTTATTGCTTCTTCATTTAATCTTGATAGATCATATATGTCTAGGAATTTTTTCCATTTCTTCTAGATTTTTTTAAGCTTTTTGGAATATAAGTTTTCAAAAATGAACTTGCTCATATAAACTTACAGCAATGGTGACAATATGCACAAGACTCATTCAAACTCAAGCCAGACAAAAAAAAACAGCATAGAACTGGAAAATGGGCAGGAAGCCTCAATCTTAGTCGAGGAATTATTGTTAGCTGACCACTGCTGAGAGAGGAAGAATTCATCTTCTTTAAGGGAGTGACATTAGATAGTCTGCCTAGACCCCAGTGGATGAAATGAGGAACATCTGGCTGTACAAATTTGATCCAATAGGCCTTAACATATGTGGCAGAATGCATGAAATCTGGTGGGGGTCTATGGAGGGTGCAGATAGGGGAGGAGGTCTAAATATGATCAAGATGTGTAGTATGAAAAAAATTCAAAAAATTTCCATAAGATCTTCTGATCTTGTTGGTGTCATAATGTCTCCTTTATACCTCTAATTTTATTAATATGAGTCTTTTCTCATCCCTTTGGTTAGTTATGAGTTTGTCAATCTCTTTTCTTTTTCAGAGAACCGATACTTTCTTCTATTGATTCTTTGTATTGCTCTCCACTGTATTCATTTCATTCATTTCTTCCTTAATCCTTAAATATTTTTTAAATTTCTGTCTACTGCTTTTGGGCTTATGTTGTTCTCATTTTTCTCCTCCTCCTTCTCCTCCCCCCCTCCTCCTCTTTTTTTTTTTTTTTTTTTTTTTTTTTTTTTTTTTTTGTCTTTTGGACACAGGGCCTCCCTGTAGCCCCAGCTGTCCTGGAACCCACTATGTAGACCAGGCTGGCCTTGAACTAACAGAGATCCTCCTGTTTCTGCTTCCCAAGTGCTTGGATTAAAAGCGTGAGCCACCATGCCAGGCTTTGTTCTTTTTTAAAAAAATATTTATTTTTGTATGTGTATGAATGTACTGTCTGCATGCAGGTTTGTGCACCCATGTCGAGCAATGCCACGGAGGTCAGAAGAGGGCATTGGATTCCCCTGGAACTGGAGTTAAAGACTTAGTTGGTTGGTTCTTAGCTGCCATGTGGGTGCTGGGGATCAAACCCGGGTCCTCTGCAAGAGCAGTTGGCGCTCTTAACCTGGGGCCATCTCTCCAGCCCCGGGTTCTCCCTTTTCTAAGACTTTGAGGTATATCATTGAGTTAGTTATTTAAAATCTCTGAACTTTGTAATGTAAACACTACTGGCTATGAGCTTGCCTTAGAACTACCTTTGCTGTATCCAAATAGCTCTGATAAGCTGTGCTTTTATTTTCATTAGATTCTAGAAATGTTTAAACACCTTCCCTGATTTTTCAATGACTCAGTGGTCATTAATGAATGTATTGCTCAGTCTCCATTATTTGTATGGTTTCTGTGCTTTCTTTTGCTAATGAATTCTATTTTTGTTCTACTATGCTCTGATAAGATACAAGCAATTATTTTGATACTTTTCTATTTGTTAAGACTTGCTTTTATGACTTGAAATATGATCTATCTTATAGAAAGTTTCATGAGCTGATAAGAAGCATATCTATACCTAGCTTTTGCATGGAATATTCTGTAGAAAACTATTACATCTATTTGATGCATGCTTCAGTTTCTTGGGTTGATTTTAGTCTGGAAAACCTATTTATTGATGAGAGTGCTATTAAGGTCATTCATCATTACTGTATCAGGATTTAATATGTCCTTTTATGTCCATTAGTGTTTGTTTTATGCAATTGTGGGCCCCAACAGTTGGTGCATATGTATTTGTAATTGTTATGTCTTCTTGATGGATGGTTTCCTTTATTAACATGTAGTGATCCTCTTTGTCCCCAGTGACTATTTTTGGCTCAAATCTACTTTTCAGATGTCAGAATATGCCACTAGAGCTTGTTTATGGCTTCTATTTGCTTTTGCAATGCACTCTTTGTGAGCATCTTTGCAGTGAGGTATATGTCTGGAAAAAGCTGGATCTTGTTTAATCCCATCATCTACTCTGCCTCTTGTAATTGAAAAGTTAAGATCATTCACATTTATGGATATTATTTTAAAATATTTTATTTATTATTATTCTTTTTTTTTGGTATTTTCAAGACAGGGTCTCCCTATAGGCCCAGCTGTCCTGGAACTCACTGTGTAGACCAGGCTGGCCTTGACCTCACAAAGATCTGCCTGCCCCCTGCCTCTCAAGTGTTAGGATTAAAGGCGTGCACCACCACGCCTGGCTATTATTCTTATTTTATGTATATTTTATATATTATTATATATATATTTTATATACATAATATATTTTATATATTATTTTATGTATATTTTATATATTATTCTTATTTCATGCATATTGCCCATATGCATTTAAGTGCACTTGTGCAATGCTTGTGGAGGTCAGAAGAGGGCGTTAGATCCCCCTGGAACTGGAGTTATGAGTAGCCATTAGCCACCATGTGGGTTCTGAGAACTGATCCTGGGTCCTCCACAAGAGCAGGCAGTGCTCTTAACCACTGAACCATCTCTCTAGCCCCCCCCCCCCCATTTAGAGGTATTAATGAAGGTTTGCTAATTCCTGGAATTTTGCTGGTAGTTTCTGGCTGGTTGTACTAGTGTTTCTTCTTTCCTTTTCCCCTATTCATAATGTCCCTAATGTGCCAGGCATTTCCTGGTTTAATGTGTTGGACACAATGAATTCTATCCTAATTCTCCTTTGTCCATTTATTCCTTTTATGAAGTTTATTTTTCCTAAGTGCTCATAATTGGGCCTGTCCTTGCTTGTTGTGTTTAGGATTCCCTTAAGTATCTCCTTCAGTTCTGGCTTGATGGTCACGAATTCTCTTAGTTTGTGTTTTTCTTCAAATTTCTTTATTTCTCTGTCAATTTTAGACTATAACTGCTGGGCTTGAAATATACCATGCCATGCTTTCTTAGATTTTAACTTTCTGTTGAGAGGTCTGGTGCTATTTTGATGTGTTTGCCTGTGAAGTGAGTTGGCATTTTTCTCTTATACATTTTAGTATTGTTTGTTTCATATTTTGGGATCTTGACTATATGTCATGGAGAGCTTCTTGTCATGTCTATTTGGGATTCTTTTTTTGCATTTTTATTTATTCATTTTCTGTGTGTGTGTGTGTGTGTGTGTGTGTGTGTGTGTGATCAGAAGACAGCTTGTGGAACTTGTTTCTCGTCTTTTACCTTGTTGGTTGCAGGGATCAAACTTAGGTCCTAACTCTTGGCAGTTAGCTTCTTTACCACTAAGCCACCTGGCCAGCTATATTTGGGGTCCTTACTGCTTCTCGTGCTTGGATGCCCATTTCCTCCTAGACTTTGGGAAATTTTCTGCTACAATTTCATTAAATAGATATTTGATGTCTTTGGTTTTTATCTTAGGTCCATTTCTTATTCCATTGATTCTTAATTTCTGGATCATATGTGAAAAGCAAATTCGTGCTTATTTTTCCACTGTATTTTTCATTTGATTCTTTGAGTTTTTCATTTCCAATATTTGATTTTTTCAAAATCTCTCTTTACTTGCTGACTTTTCCACATATATCACCTTCTTCTCTAGGTCCTGCATTGATTTCCCTACTTCATTCATCTGCTTGCTTGTATCATCTTTGAAGTGATTATTTTTATGAGAAATTTAGAAATTCTTCATGTGTCATTTTTGTCTACTGTAGATTACTTGAAATGAGTAGTTTAGGATGTGTGACCTTCTGGAAGAGTCATGTTGCCTTGCTTTTTCTGGTTCTTCTGTTTTTGTGTTGCATTTGTGATTTGTGCATCTCTGTTTTCAATATCTTTTCCAGTCTTATTTGGAAACTTTCTTAGCATTCTCCTCTAGAAGATCCACTCTCTTATAGTACTCAGAAAGGAGAAATTGGGGCTGGAGAGATGGCCTAGCGGTTAAGAGCGCCGACCGCTCTTGCAGAGGACCCGGGTTCAATCCCCAGCACCCACATGGTGGCCAAGAACCGTCTGAAACTCCAATTCTGGGAGAACTCCAGTTCCAGGGGAATCCGAGACCCTCTTCTGACCTCCGCGGCATTGCACGACACGGGTGCACAGACTTGCATGCAGACAGTACATTCATACACATACAGAAATAAATAAAATTAATAAAAAAAATTTTAAAAAAAGAAAGGAGAAATTAATTGCTGTAATACCAATAGCATCAAACCTAACAAGAATAGAAATTTTTGTTTTGGCCTTTTCAAGACAGGGTCTCCCTGTAGCCCCAGCTGTCCTGGAACTCCCTCTGTAGACCAGGCTGGCCTTGAACTCACAAAGATTCACCTGCCTCTGCCTCCCATGGAATTCACTTTTACTGTGCAGAATTTAGTAGTGGGGAAACAATTTGAAATATTGTCTTCAAAACACACCTGGAGTACGGTTCAGTGGTAGAGTACCTCTCTAACATGGACAGTGCTGTGAGTTCAATATGCAGCACAGAATAAAAAGAGAAAGGTTGAGTTTATTTTCTAAAATACAAGGTTTGAAAATAGAATAGCAAAAGATCCTTTAAGATTTATACATATTAGTGGGTTTTTTTTTTTTTCAGTCTTTTTGAGACAGGGTCTCCCTTTAGTCCCAGCTGCCCTGGACCTAGCTATGTAGACCAGGCTGGCCTTGAACTCACAAGTGCTAGGATTAAAGTCGTGTGCCACCACACCCAGCAAGAATACACTTTTAAAATAGTTTAAAGCCCATTAATACACAATGATCATGTAACAAAAAATGCAGAATGTACTATGAAGTTAAAATGATTTAGGATAAATAAATTAATGAAATAAAGAATGTACAAAGGTTAAAGGAGAGATTAATCAAAGTTAAGTAAGGTTAAAAGAGAGAAAAATATTTAAAGAGGAAAAGAATAAGAGAAACAAAAGAAGAACGATTGCCCAATAATGGAGAAAAATGAATAAACAAAATTTATATGCTCTACCCTTCAAGCGAATCTTGGCTTTTTCTATAGTGGCAAAAACATCAATGGATTCCACAAGCTCAGCACAAGCATCTCACCATTTCATGATGGCAAGAGATCTTCCTGCAGGACACAGATGTAGTTTCCATGGATGAAGAGCTTTCCATTCTTAGCCTTGATTCTGCCATTAAACTTGTCATGGTAAATTAATGTTGAAACATGTGTAGGCCACATAGTTCAAATCATTGATGGGAGAAAATCCACCTTTCCAGAGCTGAAAGCAGTCCTGCAATCAGGTGCCCAATATGCAAACCCATTTACTATGACCGTTACCACCACGTCCTAAGTGACTGCACTGAGTGAGAAGACGCAGTCGTCTGTCAAATGGGGAAGAGCAAAGAGCAGAAGCAGAGGTTTCTGATGACAAATTTTTATCTCTTGTTCTTTTTTTGTCAAGATCTTCCCCAGTTAACAAGCTGGTAAGGATCCTTCAGGTAGTTTAAGCACTCAGAGTTTGCATTCATTCATGTGATACTGAAATACATATGAATTATATTCCTTTGATTTCTAATTTCTTTAAAGAACTTGCAGGTGAAAGATTATTAATGACTAGCCTTCTTCATACAATAGGGATGTAGGACAGAATTACCCAAAGAATGGGATAGAGCTGAAGGACAGCAAGTATGTTCTTCACAGTCCAACTAGAGAAAATAAAACTAAATAGTCACAAGAAGTTATTCTATGGTCACAAGAGAAGCATAAAAGAGAGGAAATGGGGATTTGCTGTCTGTGTGGCAAAAGTAGTAGAAAGCTTGTCCCTGCATTATATATTTTTTAGATTCTTTTTTATTGAGCATTTGTACATTTCATACAGTGGTTCTTAATCAACTTTAGCACCCCCTCCCCCGCTCCATGCTCCAATCCCCCATCAGAACTCATGTATTACATCATCCACATTAAGCCCTATCCAGTAAAGGTTTTGAACCCAGATATCCTTCTGTACAAATTCGTCCACTGGAGTCTAGTCAGCACATCTAGAAATCCTAAGTAAGGCACAGTCTCCCTCGCCCAGCAGTAGTCAGTCTCCAGTAGTTCTCAGTCCGGGGCCAGCCCACCACCCATTTCTCTTGCTCCACTCTGGGACCTTGTCTGAGTTGGTATGGGTCCCACGCTCGATGCCAACATTACAAGTTCACGTGTGCGAGCTTCCAGTAGGAAAGGCTCCTCTCCTCTACGTTCACGAGCAGCCCGGGCTCTTACGCTCTTTCCGTCCATCTTCTGCAGTGAACTAAAGAACACACCCATTTTCTACCTGCTCCCCATTCTGCTTTGTTCTGTGAGTCTTAGGCTTCGAGGTTCAACTGTAGATGTGCCACCTAGGACTGAACATCTTTCAGAGGTGTACTTTCTGTGTCTGACCTGTTGTGGGATTCTGCAGTAGCCTCCTCTGTTGCAAAGAGAAGCTTCTTTGATGAGTGGTATATAATGAATGGGCTTGTCTGGAAATATAAGACTCCATACTTAGTGTATGGTAAGAAATTTAATTTGTTTAGAGATACGACAGAGATAGGGTTTTCTCTAAGATCTCTATCTTTTCCAGCTATGTGCATTTGGCTGAGTTTACAATGCCACCAATGAGTTTACTCCCATTGAGAGGGTTTTAAGTCCAAGTAGATAGTTGTTGATTATCCCCCAGACAACAGTGACACTGCCACACTCATAGCGGTAGTTTGCTGGGCAGCTCACTGTGGTTTTTCAGCTTCAGTCTGGGTTGTACCCTTAATTGATTTTCTCCTTTAACAGTGTGCATTATGAGCACTAAACTTCAGGTAGAAAGCCTCAGGTCAGTTCCTGCTCCTTTACTCCAAATCCTGTTTCTGAAATACATCCTATCTTGAGCAGTAGGGTCTTATTTCCTATTTCTAGTAGATAATCAAGAGCTTTGGCGATAGCCTGTATTTATTTATTTATTTATTTATTTATTTATTTTTTGGTCTTTTCAAGACAGGGTCTCCCTGTAGACCCAGCTGTCCTGGAGCTCACCCTGTAGACCAGGCTAGCCTTGAACTCACAAAGATCCGTCTGCCTCTGCCTCCCAAGTGCTAGGATTAAAGGCGTGCACCACCACGCCCTGATTTTTTTTTGTTTTTTGTTGTTGTTGTTGTTGTTTGTTTTTTTTGGTCAGCCTGTGTTATTTTGAGAGTCTCTTGGATCACTCTCACCAACCACTCAAAGGGAGGTGTCTTCTGTCTGGCACTGTGTTCCTTGTCATACAGTTGACCTGTGTAGTAACGTTCAGACAGTGTACATGCACTTCGTGTGGGATCTCAGGAGCATCACATTACCCTCTGGGTTCCCTAGCCACCCAAGATCCAGTCATTTGTATTCTTTCTTCTTCCCTTCCCACTTCCTTTCTTCTTCCCCAGCTCTAGTACCCACATTATCCCCACCCTCCCCTCCTCCTGAATTTCCCTGCCCCCAACCTTACCCCCTGTATGTCCCTCCCTTTTCCCCTCCCAACCCAATGCTCCCACTTTCCCCACTCCCCCTGGTAATATCTGTTCCTTACTACCCCCCTCTTTCAGGCTCTTTCCTTTATCATTTTTTGAGAAAGGTAGAAAGATCACGAAAGAAAAGTATGCCACTGCCAAATGGTTGAGGGTCCTAATGATCTGGAAACAAGTCACACACACACACACACACACACACACACACACACATGCACACAGACACACATTAACCACACACATACACACAGACATACACACAACTATATATTAACCATACACATATGTATTACTGTATTACATCACACACAGACACACATATATATTAACCATACACATATGTATTATATCACACACACATATACATTACATCATATATAGACACAGACATAGACACACACACACACACACACACTTCCACCAGTGGAGATGCTGTGCTTTTTGCAACTGATGTTACTGGTTGATGCATCATACATGAACTGTTTGCACTCCTTAGATTTGCTACTCATTCAGTACAGTCTCTTGACTTCTCTTAAACACAGTCTCCTTTAATTTGTCATTTCTTGCTTTTTGGTTAGGCTTTTAAAAAAAATTTTTATTTAATTTTTATGTGTATGAGTGTACTGTCTGCATGTAGGTTGGTGCACCCGTGTCGTGCAATGCCGTGGAGGTCAGAAGAGGGTGTCAGACTCCCCTGGAATTGGAGTTACAGATGGTTCTCAGCCGCCATGTGGGTGCTGGGGATCAAACCCAGGTCCTCTGCAAGTGTGTTTGGCGCTCTCAACCGCCAGGCCATCTCTCCAGCCCCCTTGGTTAAGTTTTAGATGACTGCCTCTCCCTCTTGGTAGGAATAGACTTGAGAGCATCTTCTCTGCTACGTTCAACCTGGTAGAGACCTTTTCTTTCTTGCTCAGGGAATGGATTGCCTCACTCTGTCTCATTCTCTGTCAGGGAATGATTTTGAACAGCATTAAAGAGCTTTAATGTCCCACTCGATGTGTTCCCTTCACAGAACAGTAGTTCACATCTGCTACTCTAGGCAAGTCAGCACCAATTTACAGGCTTGACTTACTAGACTCTGTTACTCCTAAGAATATGCTACTGTTTCCTCCTCCCCCTCCTCATCCCCCTTCTCTCCCCCCTCCTCCTATTCATCCTCCTCCTCTTTTTCCTTCTTGTTTATTACAAAAGTCCATGAAGTCAGTACCTCAACTTTAAAAAAAATGATTCTTTGTGGAACACTTACCCAGGGTCCAGCTCTAGAGGAGAAACTAAACCAACTTAAGAAGAAACAAAAGAAAAAAGAATCACATGTTCTCATCCTTATCCTTAGACAACGGGTATTTAAATTGCTCCATTTTCTAGTATCTTCCTCTGCTGGGGAAAGGAAACAAACAGCTGATTCCACAGCTGATGACAGAGCCCTTTTCAAGGGCAGTTGCCAAAGGACCCGGGACATGGGAAGCAGCTGTTCTATATCCTCTGGGAAATTTACCCAACACTGACAGCAGGTGGGAAATGGAGAGCAAGCCAGGCCAGCATTTCCCAGCAAGGGGAGAAGGCCTCACTAAGTGAATTAGAACTGACTACAAAATTATATAAATTTTCCTTTTTTCAAAAGTTCATATGAGTTAGAAGGGGAGAAGTATCTCTATAGACTAAAATTGTGCAATCCACAGAAACACTGGGGCTTAACTTTGAGTAGTGCATTCGTTGTGCGACACTATTCCTGAGAGGAGGTGAACATATATCCACTCATCTCAAGTATGGAACCAACAATAGATTGTACACAGTAAGGATACCACAAAGTCCAGCTTGATGAATCAATGAGCTTATGCAGGAATATGGGTGAGGGGTTACTTACAGGGGCAGAAATGACTCAAAGACAGCTGCATCATCAAAAGGCCACCCCAGCATTGGTGACAGCTCATTGAAAGTCGGAAAAATGGTGCACACTGCACGACCTCAAGGCAGCGCAGCCGGTTAGAGAGTGTCCTTTCTGGATAGCTCAGTTGGTCTGAGCCTCTTCTGGTCAGCTCAGCTGGTCTCTGTGTCTTTTTGGTGGCTGGTCTGAGAGTCTCTGAGCCGTTCTTAGGGCTTATATGCATGGAGAGCGGGGGGGGGGAGGGGGGCTAGTGAGCCTGGTCGATTTCAGGGACTGCACGAAGCTACTGAGTTGTTTACTTCCTTCTAGGTCATCCTGCTGTATATCTTGTTGTCTACCGGGCTTCCCTCCAAGATGGAAGGTTCTAGCTCAGAGGAAATTGCTACACAACAGCATTCCATAATAGGCTTTATCTCTTACAAAAGTTATTATTTTCCAGGGCCACTCAAATGACATTATTGATGACTCTTGGAATCGCTCTGATTACCATTCTCCTGTACTCAAGTGTATTGAACGTCTAGAGCACATTCTAGGCAGGGCACCATTGATCTAGGATTGGGACTCAGGTGAGAAAGACAGGTCTAGGGTTCTCTCCCTGTTGTACCCTCTTCCAAACGAAGGTTCCAATTCTAAATATTTATCAACAAAGCCTCTATATAACACAGTGCTGTCAGCTCTAAGATTGCTGGGATCCTGTCAGAAGCTATATCAGGAGCCTTATTTCACAGATACTTCTGTGTATCCTCTTTATTCAGTGAGCAAGTTAAAGGTGAGTACCTCTAAGCACGGGGGGCAACTGGTCAACCTCCTAGCCAGCAGAGTCTATCCATGAGGCAATTTCATAGGTGAAGCCTGCTGATGATGTGCAGTCATGCTACAGTTTGAATGTGTCCCCTAGAATTTTTGAGTTGGAATTTTACCTCCTAAAGTCAGATGTTAATGATATTTGAAAGTGGGACCTTTGGGAGGTTATTGGGTCTTGAAGGTTCCATGCACATGAATCTAATAATCATGTGTTAATGAGTTAATTGGTTGTAGTAAGTGATTTATTGTAAAAATGAGCTCTTTCTAATAAATTTATTGAATTTAATCCGGTGATGCCCATTAAATGTTACGTTGCAATGTGAGGCCCTCAGCAGATGCTGAGCAGATGATGGTACCCTGCTCTTGAACCTCTCAGCTTTCAGAACTGTAAAACCAATAAACGACTGGAATCTCCTCCTCTCTCCCTTCTTCTCTTGCCTCTCTTGCTCTCTTCCTCCTCCTCCTCTTCCTTCATGATAGGAATCGAACCCAGGATATCATGTGTGATAAACAAGCACTCCACTACCAAGTCATAGTCCCAGCATCTAAAAACTTCTTTCTATTCTTTATAAATTACCTGGACATAGGTAACAGAAAATGAGCTAAGATAAGAATTTACCCATGTCCCCCTGCTGTGACATCGTATCCCATTTATAAATATTATAAATGCTCAAGGGACTTTTCTTTTTGGCCAATGAGACTCCTTGCAAATTCTTTCTTTCTTTCTTTCTTTCTTTCTTTCTTTCTTTCTTTCTCTTTCTTTCCTTTCTTTCTTTCTTTCTTTCTTTCTTTCTTTCTTTCTTTCTTTCTTTCTTTCTTTCTTTCTTTCGTGTGTGTGTTTTTGAGACAAGGTCTCCCTAAAGCCTCAGCTGGCCTAGAACTCACTCTGTAGACTAGGCTGGCCTTGAACTCACAGAGATCTGCCTGCCTCTGCCTCCCAAGTGCTAGGATTAAAGACGTACACCACCAAGCTTGGCTCTTTCTTCCTTTTTATCTATTATCTCTCAGTTATGTATATCTATCTCTCTGTCTCTCTGTGGAAAGAAACAGAGAGAAAAGATACAAAGAGAGAAGGAGGAAGAAGAAAGAATGAGGAAGGGAAGGAATATGGAAGAGAAGAAAAATTTGGCTTTTACTGTTTATTATACTATATTGCTTAAATGTTCTAGACTTAAAAGCAAGAATTTGCTGTAGGTATATGTGACCTTGGAACTGGCCAAGGACAATCACTTTCTGAGCCCCTCACTTTGACTAAGAAGCAATTGCCCTTACAATGTCCTATCCTGGAGGTAGAAATTTATAGATGTCTATGGTTTGAGAAAGAATTTGTCTTGAAGACTCACCTGTTTACTGAAATGCCCATTCCTCTACAACTGTTTCTGTCTCAAACTGGAAAATTCTTTGTAGTTAAGGAAACTCCTCACTCTGAGCCTATATAAATAGAGAGCTGGAGTTTTTAATGTGGTTGGTTTGTAGTTCTTGTATATATATGGCAAGGGAGTCACTGACATGTGTACACCCACTCCCTCACTTTTCCTACATTTGGACTATATATGTATTGTAGTTACTGGAAAATATGGTGCCATGTGTCTAAGTTAATCTTATTGGGAAGATATAAAAGCATTATATAACCTACATGCACTGCCAGACTAGCATATTGTCGTGACTGTATGTAATGAACATCATTACCTTTATTTATAAAGTCCTAGTGAAATGATAGAAAAGATGTAACTTATAACATGAAATAACACCCCCCCCAAGTTGCTTTTGGTCAATGTTTTGTCACACACAGCAACAGAATGCAAGCTATAACAATTGGCAAGACCTGTTTGAAGCCTTGAAGCTCAAAAATATTTCTCCATGAATTCTACTTGAAGATTTATCTGGATTCAACTGCATATCTTAACATACAACTGACCTGCTGCGCAATAGGTTCTGTCTATCTTTTAGTAGGAGTTGTTTAGCTAAATAACATGCAGGTTCTAATGTTTCCGCCCTTGTACATTCACAGTCCGGTACCTGCTTTGTTACTATAACGCTGACTTTTGTTGGCCACATCATCTTGGCTTCCTCACATGATCAGTTTTGGCCAATGGGAAGAGCTGGAAGGATCCTAAAGGGCAGAATGAGAGAGGTGAGGACATTTATTCTTGCATTTTTCCCCTTCTAGGCCATGGCCATGGTTTGGGATTGGTTGTGTACCTTGTCCTAAGACAGTAGGCCTCAAATGGCCTTGACAACTACTCTCCCATTTCTTGGCCCTTGCTGCTGCTGTTCTTGCTGTCAAGGTACTTTTTAATCACCTTGCCTATTTCCTTTATTCTGCCTACATCTTTGTAATTGTCTTTTCATTACATATTCTCCCATCATTCCTTTGGATTGTCGCCCGCCCTTTGTCATTAGACAAGATCTTGAGTGAAAAAGCAATACCACTAAGAAATGGGCTCAAGGAACAAATCTGGAAAATGATATGTAGAATTATATTGTATGGTGAGAATAATAACAGTCCTCCAAAGATGCCCACATCCTAATTCTGAACCCTGGGTGTTATGCCACAGGGCAGAGGAAGGTAAGTTAATACAGGGAATTAAGGCCAATAATCAACTGATTTAAAGACAGATTATCCTGGATATTTAGGTAGGCCTCATCGAATTAAAAGTTCCCTTTAAAGTAGAAGAAGGAGGTAGAAAAGCTAGCATTAGTGATATATCATGAGAAAGACTGACCACATGAAATCTTGTGGGACAGGAGGGGCATAAAGATGATTAAGATATTTGGTATGAAATGCACAAAAATTCAATAAAAAGAGAGAAAAGTAAATTGGTAATAAATATATGGCTACATGGAAATTATTTCACTGCCTTAAAACATGTAGACAATTCATTCAGCTAAGGAACTCAATCTGCAGAGGGGCCAGAGAACAGGGCTCTGCTGGAGGATGAAGGGAGCTATGCTTAACAACTATTTTCCATTTTCAGCCTCAGATATAGGACTATGTGTCTATAGTTGGTTAATTTTTTAAAATCTTCTTTGCCACCTTGGATTGCCTCAGTGGTAGAGTATTTGTCTACTATATATAAGACTGTGGTTTTGAAACCCAGCATCATAACCAAAAATAAATGTAAAACAGCACTGATAGTGTCTAAGTTTTTAGGTTTAGGTGGGAGTGAGACTGAGTCATATCACCTACAATGAAATGAAAGTTGGTAGAGCTTCTTACTGGGGGAGACAACGTTTTTCCGTCAGACTGAGGTGCAGTGTTTCCAGGCTAAGTATGTACCTTTTCCCTCTCTTATTTGTGTCCTGCATAGATAAGACCTCCTTGGCTCTGAGTTCTGGTTGGGCTCCACCAATTGAAGACACTGTCAGGAGAGTTGATGGTGAGCTGAAGGAGAAAGACATTTGCTTGGCTGTCTCCTTGTTTGCGCTCTATTTGGCTCTGTGTGCCGCAGCCACAACTGAATAATTTATTTTGATTTTATGTGTGTTCATGCACATGTGCACATATGTATGGAGGTTCCATTTCCCTAGCTCGGGATTACAGGCACACAGCCAACTTGCCCAGCTTTTATACATGGGTCCTGGGGATCAAACTCAGGCCCTTGTGTTTATGCAGCAATCACCCTACCATCTGAGTCCTCTCCCCATCTACCAACACCACCACTGTAGAACCTTAGTGACTCCAGCCCTTGGTATTCAGCCCTCGTTTGCTGCAGTTTCTGGATAAAGAGGAACCTTTAATTTACCCTCATGTTAATCTCTCTTTAATACCCTCTTTTTCTTGTAAAACCTTGATGTCATCATTGTCATTGTCGTCGTCGTCGTCGTCGTCAGTCAGTATCACCATCATCAAAACTAACACTTATTGAGCACTTTATTATTTTTATTTTACATGTACAAGTATGTTGCTTGCATGAGTATGCAAGTGTACCCATATCATGCACTGCCAACAGAGGTCAGAAGAGGGCACTGGATTCCCCTGGAACTAAAGGTACAGATGGTTGTTAGCCACCATGTGCGTGCTGGGAATCCAACCCAGGATTTCTGCAAGAGCAGACAATGCTCTCAACTAACTGCTGAGCCATCTCTCCAGCCCCTTGAACACTTTATTATATGGTAGTTTCTTTCATAAATTATTTTACTTTATCCTCATTGCAAATGATGACTATTGTTAGATCATTTTACCAACTAGAAAAGTGAAAAATTGTGAAATTGGCACGTCTTCCCCAGTACCCAGTGAGTGCTGAAGCAAAATTTAAATACTATCTGTAGAGTTTAAAGATGTGAGATAACTTTAGGATATGCATTTTTTAATGGATTTTTATTTTATTGCCTGCATGTGTGTAAGTACACCCTGTCATACAATGCCTGCAGAAGTCAGAAGAGAGTGTTGGATTTCCTGGAACTAAAGTTAAGGACAGTTGTTAGCTGCCATGTGGGTTTTGGGAATCCAACTCAGGACCTCTGTAAGAGCAGCCAGTGCTCTTAATCTCAGAACCATCTCTCCGGCCCCAGGAGATGAGTTTTGAAGGCAGAGACTCTTTTAAATACCAAAATATACCCAGAGACCATGAGCTAAAATGCTTGGTCCCTCTGAGCTTAGGATTCTTTACTTCTAAGAAGGAAACTACACCTCTTCTGTTAGAGTTATTCCCAAGCAACAGAAAGAATACTACTCAATCAAATTATAGAAACACAGAGGTCTAAAGAGTCCAGGCATCAGTTGCTACTAAACACTTTTTTCCCAGACCTTCATGGTTTCAAGGCCAACAGTTTTCCATCCAAGGCTAACTGCTCAAGATTAAAATTCCAGGAGAGCGTGCGTCTCTGCGCCGCGGTCACGTGATGTGTTTTCAAATCTTCAACCGCCTTGGCCCTTCGGTTTGTGCTTTGCCCCTTCCTCCTCCCGGCCTAGAAGTCGAAGCTGGCCGGGAAACTGGACCTGCGGACTGCGCCTCTCTACTTCAAGGCTGTGGCGGCTGGAAGGGTCAGCCTCCCAGGCAACTGAATTTGTGAAGCCTAGTTCTCGCACCTGTCGCGAGCGGCACCTTGTCCGGACCCAGCATGTAGGTGTATCCACAGCAAAGGACGTTTCCTGGGTGGAATCCAAGATAAAAATGAAAAGAACAGAACGTCTTTGAAATCTCTGAAAACTGATAACAGATGAGAAAAATCCAAATATAAGCCACTTTGGGGCAAAATATTTTACCTTGATTTACCTTCTATCACCGTATCTGAAAAACTACAAAAAGACATAAAGGATCTGGGAAGGACTGGACACTGGCTGAAGTCCCCTTCGTGGCTCTCCAAGACCTCCCTGAACAGGAAGAATGGTGAGCCACCTCTGCAGGACTTTTCAAGAGATGCCCCCACGTATAATCCCCTAAGACTTGGTTGACCTCTGAGGGCAAGGAACAAAGTTGTCCCCCAGGTCCCTAGGCCAAATTGGTAGGGACTTCAGCAAGTTGAAGAGTTTCTCAGCAAAGACATCAGTTATCTTATTTCAAAAAGGAAGCAAAATATGCACAGACATTGAGTCGGATTTCTCCTGTACCAAGTCCAGAATCTGCTTATACTGTAGAAACCACCTCACCTCATCCCAGCCAGGATGGAAGTTCATTTAAGTCTCCAGACACAGTGTGTTTAAGCCGAGGAAAATTGTTGGTTGAAAAAGCTATCAAGGATCATGATTTTATTCCTTCTAATAGTATATTATCAAATGCCTTATCATGGGGAGTGAAAAATTCTTCATATTGATGACATTAGGTACTACATTGAACAAAAGAAAAAAAGAGTTGAATTTACTCAAGAAATCAAGTACTTCTGTAAGAGATACAGGGGGGAAAAGTTGGTATTGGAATACAAAAAGCAAGAACAGGAAGACCAGGAAAACTCAAAAAGCCATTTTTAAAGGTTGAAGATGTAAACCAGCTTTATAGGCCATTTTATCTTCAGCTGACCAGTATGCCTTTTATAAACTATTCCACTCAGAAGCCTTGCAGTCCATTTGATGTAGATAAGACATCTAGCATCCAAAAGCAAACTCAGGCTAAACTAAGAATTCATACGGACGGTGGAATTCCAGTTCAACTCCAGTTGAAGGTAAAGAGAAAAAAAGGATATTGTGAATGTTGTTTACAGAAATATGAAGATCTTGAAACTCACCTTCTGAGTGAGAAACACACAATCTTTGCGCAGAGTAACCAGTATCAAGTTGTTGATGATCTTGTATCTAAGCTAGTTTTTGATTTTGTGGAATACAAAAGAGACACACCTAAAAAAGAAAAGAATAAAATACAGTGCTGGATCCCTTTCTCCTGTTTCTTCCAATTTCCTGAAAAAGACTGAGCCCAAAGAGAAGCTAGAATTGCATCCTGATTCTCAGAAAGACTTGAGGGAAAACAAAGGATGGGTGACAAAGCAGAATTTCCTACATGAAGAAACCCAGGAATCAGAACCAAAGCTTGAGCTTGTTTCAGAGCACAACTCCTGCCCTTCAGGTGAATTGAGAGGAGTTGATGAGAAAACAATTGGCACGTTCAGTGCAGCTGAAGAAGACATAAAACAGAATTCTACACAGCTACCTCCACAGAAAAGTAAACAGGAATGTGGTCATGATCTTTCTGAACACGAGTTAATTATAAATGAAAATTACATCGAACAAAGAGTAAATGAATCTCCAAGTATGCCACAGTCATGTGTACAAGTACAGATGATAGGCCATCCCAACCAAAATTGGCATCAGACACTGCACCCTTTCCAGTTTTAAAAGATCTGAAGGAAAAGGACCTTAATTCAGTCTTTGATCATAATTCTGACTTGATTACAATAAACATGGCAGAACACCTAACAGTGAATGTCAAAACTCAATCGTGCAGTCCTCAGGGACCCAATGAATGTGATGTCAAGGCTATGGATAATTTGCCTTCTGGTAAAATCCATCGGAAGGTGAGAATATTATTAGGGTGAAATAGAGAAGAAAAACTGGAACCAAATGCTGAATTGGATAAAAAAAGCACTGACTTTTTTATTGCACAAGAAGACAGACTTTGTAGCTCACCAGTACAGTCTTTACTGGACTTATTTCAGACAAGCAGGGAGAAATCGGAATTTTTGGGTTTTACAAGTTACACTGAAAACAGTGGTTTATGCAATGTTTTAGACATTTGAGAGGAGCAAAATTCAAGTAATCTGTCGTCATCGTTTTTCTCTTCCCCTTCAACTTCTACATTTGTTGGATTTTAGTCTTTAATGTACTTATCAGAAATAATAGGAGTATATTCTGATATATATATATATATATATATATATATATATGATTCTTAGGAGGGGTTTTTGTCAGCTTTGTTTACAGAACCGTATGTAAATATTAATAAAGGTGATGTTTGCAATTTTTTACAGAATCGAATAGTTAATTTGGATCATAGAATAAATTGTGGCTTATTTAAAAAAATAAAATAAAATAAAATTCGAGGAGAGAGTGTTTTCTGGCCTCGCTAGTGGGACCTGTCCATGCCTTTCACCAGTAGGACTGGGCTCTGAGTTCACAACTGATGGAGAATTAGGTTTCCTAAGAAATTCAATATGGTGCTCAGAGATGGCTCAGTGGTTAATGAGTGCTTGCTACTCTTCCAGAGGATCTTGGTTTGGTTTCCGTCACCTATATCAGGCAGCTCCCAACTGCCTGTAGCTCCAGTTGTATAGGATCCAGTGCCTTGTTCTGTCTTCTATGGGCATCTGCACTCATGTGGCATATGCTCATACATACAAATAAAAAACAAAAATCAGTATGATTCTGCCTGAACGGTGGGAGGATGTTATTAAGACAACACGTGAAACACACATGGACAGACAGACAGATAAACACACACACACACACACACACACACACACACTTGCTTTCAGATTTGTTACAGAAAATAAACTAGGAAAAGTGCTTAGAATTCGAGGCATTTTTTCTCTTTTCCAGAACATTAAGACAATAGGATTCTAATTGCACTGAAGGAACAGTGGTGGGAAAAATTTGTGGTCCACTCAGTGTGCTTATTGTCCATTTCTGACGATCTCTCCCAGAGTCAGTTTGATGTCCAGCTCTTGTTCTGCATAGTGAAAACAGGCAGCCCCCACTTGATAGTCCCGTGTTTATGTAGATTTTCCTCTGGAGTGTCTACAAGGTGAGCCTATGACCCACATCGCCATCTGCCCGTCTCTTTATCATTATTATCCTTTTTAGTTTGACATCTTGGTTTTGAAAACTTTCAAACATGGGAGAAATTTTTAAATAATTAGACAGTGAATACCCATAAATATACCACTTAGATTCTACCATAATATTTTAGTTTATTTGCTCCATTATATATCCATCCATCCATCATTCAACATCTATCATCCATCCACCCACCCACCCACCCATCTACCCATCCATCCACTCATCCATCTATCCAATCCATACATCCAAACCTCTGTTTGACAATATTGTAACTTGATGGATTGATAAAGTTCTTTTTTCTCTGTTCTTTTTCTTTTGTATGCTTTTCCAATGATCCCAAATCTTTGTAGCAACATTGGCAAACAGCCAACTGATAGGAATAAGGATGACTCCTAGCAGCTGGGCAAATTCCTCTTGGTTAATATTTTGAATAGGCAAAGTTTCTCAAGCATTTTTTTCCTTCACAAAAAGCAATAATCTGTTCCTTCTGATGGGTTTCTCTATTCTGGTTATTTCTAACTATGTCTGTGAAATGGATTTTCCAGAAGTCTTCTTTGAAATGATAGGGAAGAATACTTAGGGAAAACTCACTGGCTTAAGTGACCCCAAACCAGAGTATCTGGATGGAGTGTTTTAGCCCTAGCTAATAATAATAATAATAATAATAATAATAATAATAATAATGTTTCAAGCAACCTTGAACTTTTTTGGCATTTACCAAAGAGATTTTAACATCTGACTACCATATCTTGGATCAGCAAAACAATCTAAGAAGGAAATTTCCAATTGTGAGGATCAGATAGGAAACTCAATTTCTAAGGACAACTGAATACCAAGGTACTTGATACCCACCAAGTTGCATTAGATTCTTATGTGATTAGATTTAACTATGAGGTTCATGGGTTTGGTTCAATTCCCTAAATTCAAGAATCCTGCATCCAGATTACCAGTGATTTGCTTATTTGTTGAAAAAAAAAAGTGTTGATTTGGTGCTGGTCAAATTTTAGATGTGAGGAAAAGTTATAAAATGGAAGAACCATACCTTGGACTTTTTTTTGGTGTTGTTGTTGTTATTTTTTGAGACAGGGTCTCCCTGTAGCCTCAGCTGGCCTGGAACTCGTTTTGTAGACCAGGCTGGCCTTGAACTCACAGAGATATGCCTGCCTCTGCCTCCTGAGTGCTGGGATTAAAGGCATGAGCCACCATGTCTGGCACCACGGACATTTTTAAAGAGTACATACAAGCCAGGTGTACACTCAGGTCTGAACCATAAAGTGCTTACTATTGGTGCCGTTTGTCTGTGCTCTGGCAGGGAACTTCATTACCCTACATCATCCTGATGGATGAGTGGGAAGGCAAGTGGGAACTTACCATAGGTGAAACAGAAAGCTGGCTCTGCTTCAGGAATTCCAGAATACCTCCTCAGCCATGGGTCTTCTTTTTACTTGTACAAACCATCTTGCTGTACATGCTTGGAAGGCAAAAGTGAAGGGGTGGGGGTTAGCAGGTAGCTAGGAAAAGCTTGTTATGGAAAAAGGAGATGAGACTATCCCCACTAGAGGAGAGACAGCCTTCTGTAGTTGGAATGCTGGAACAGAGTCCCAGCACCTGACAAAGAAAAGGAGGTAAAACTAGAGAGAAGGCACCCTTCGGAAAAGAGGTGTGAGTAGTCCCTAGATAAAGAGGCATCTTTGAGCTCAGCTGGAAATCCACAAACTGTGCTAACTGGCTTAAGCAAATGAGAAGCCTTTCTGGAGCTATGGGTGAGATTACCTTCTACTGATGTATTTAGCATGCGGCATTAGACAATGATGAATGTGTGAAGAACAATTTGAGACAGTGTTGGGAAGTGGGTAGGAAAGAGAAGTTTAAAAAGCAATGAATGGGCCGGGTATGGTGGCACACATCTTTAATCCCAGCACTTGGGAGGCCGAGGGAGGCAGATCTCTGTGAGTCCAAGGCCAACCTGGTCTACACAGCTAGCTAAATGAAGGCCCTGTCTCAAAAAGACCCTTCCCCCCCCAAAAAAAAGACCGGGCATGGCAGCATATGCCTTTAATCCCAGCACTCAGGAAGCAGAGGCAGGTGGATCTCTATGAGTTCAAGGTCAGCCTGGTCTACATAGTGAGTTCCAGGCCACCTGAGGCTACAGGGAGACCTTGTCTCAAAAACAAACAAACAAACAAACAAACGAACAAACGATAGATGGTAGGGACTGGAGAGATGGCTCAGTGCTTAAAAGCATTGCATGCTCTTTTTTTATTTTATTTTTTATTTTTATTTTTATTTATTTCTGTGTGTGTATCAATGTACTGTCTGCATGCAAGTGTGTGCACCCGTGTCGTGCAATGCCGCGGAGGTCAGAAGAGGGTGTCGGATTCCCCTGGAACTGGAGTTCTCCTGGAATTGGAGTTTCAGACGGTTTTCAGCCGCCATGTGGGTGCTGGGGATCGAACCCGGGCCCTCTGCAAGAGCGGTCGGCGCTCTTAACCGCTAGGCCATCTCTCCAGCCCCCCATTGCATGCTCTTATAAAGGACCTTCGTTCAGTTCCCAGCACCCACATGGCGGCTACCAGCCATCTATAACTCCAGTTCCAGGGGAATTAAACATCCTCCTCTGGCTTCCATAAACATTACACATATATGGTACACTTACATATAACATAGGCAAAACATTCACACACATAGAATAAAACAAACAAATAAATAAATTTGTGAAGTAGTGGTAGACAACCAACAAACGATCGTTAGCAACCAGCCCTTTTGATCCTGTCCTCTAACCCAAGGCCAGGATTTACCACATCACTGCCTAGCCACGGCCACAGATTCAAGATGGCTATATGGCCTTTGTTGACATGCTTAGAAAGAAAACCATCTCTCCTGTGTGATGTATTCTGTGTGTGTGAAACATAAAACTGCTGCAGCCATGTTGACCCCAAGAGGAAGGACACCCACTGAAGACAAACACTCAGGTCATTTAGGAGTCCATGGATCCACTGGGCTAGCCTCTGTTAGAGTTCAGACAACTCCTGGACTTAACACATTTACCTTCATCATTATTTTTTCTTTTTGAGACAGGGTCTCATGTAGCCCAAGTTTCTCTTAAACTTATATGTAACCTAAATCTTCCTGCCTCTACCTGCCAAGTGATGGGTTCCAGACCTGTACCAACATGCCTGGCTTTGACTTCCTCACTGAATAGTTACAAATCAATAACAATATTGGTATAGCCCCGAACCATTCCTGGCATTGCTAATAGTTTTGATTTTTTTTTTTTTTTTTTGGCTTTTCGAGACAGGGTCTCCCTGTAGCCCCAGCTGTCCTGGAACTCACTCTGTAGACCAGGCTGGACTTGAATGCACAAAGATCTGCCTGCCTCTGCCTCCCAAGTGCTAGGATTAAAGGTGTGTGCCTCCATGCCTGGCAATAGTTTTGATTTTAATCCCTGTCAGAAAATATCTCAGGGCTGGAGAGATGGCCTATTGGTTAAGAGTGCCAACTGCTCTTGCAGAGGACCCGGGTTCAATCCCCAGCACCCACATGGCGGCTGAGAACCATTTTTAACTTCAGTTCCAGGGGAATCCAAGACCCTCTCCTGACCTTTGAGGCATTGATGACATGGGTCCACAAACCTACATGCAGACAGTATATTCCGTAATAAAAATTTTTTAAAAAGTACATACAGACAGTACATTCTGAATAAAAATTTTAAAAAAAGAAAATATCTCTTACAACATTACCTGGCATGTAGGATGTGTTTAATTAATATGTAGATTGTAAAAGGAGTTTAATTTCACTCAATACATATTCTTGATAAAAAATTAAGACTAGCCACAAAGGTAAGATATTACAGGTTTATGTTAATAATGGGGTGATGGTAAGGCATGGACATGAAAGGCATGGGGATGGGATGAAATAAAGAATTTTTTGGAATGTGTTTTTCCCATGTATCTCTGTGTTCAGAGATAAAGTGCCTAAGGCTGGCAGGAAGAGTGATCAGTAAACAGACTTTCTCCAATTGCTTTTCTATCAGATTGTTTCTTTTCCTGAGAGACAGCGGCTCACAAAAGGGAGAGATGGTGTTCTTCTCTTCCTATTTTTCAGGACAGAGGGAGTTACCTAAAGGAGAAAGAAGTTGGTGTTGTATCAGATGTCAGGCCTGAGACCACAAAGGACTTGTTTCCACTACTGGTAACCTTCCAAAGTAGAAATGATAATCCAGCATAGCCTTGCTGAGATGTTCGGAAAATCTGAAAATGTGAACAGCTTCAGAATATGCCAGCCTAGTTGGTTCAAGAGAGAAGAAGCTATGTCCTACAAGAAATAACTGCAGTCACCTTGGCCTCCTCTCAAGCACTCCCGTGCAAGGCTAGTGTGTAAATTGACAGTGCCTGATGCTGAGAGCCAGTTGCTTATGATCCTAAACATATTCCAGAAATCAAACAAGGTACCATTCTGCTAATAAAGGAGGTCGTAAAGTGAATAGTGTTTGGGGAGAGGTCAGATTTTTCCTTATGGGCCAAGCACACTAAAGTTTTGCTCTGCAGAACTTTCTAGAACAACAGCACATCTCTTTGATCAAGACTATGCACAGCCTTGAGGTGTGTGGTGCTGCTGGAAGAGAGAGCAAATGTGGCCCAGTAGAAAGCGCACCTATGGAGAGGGATAGGTAAGGTAAATAGGACATGGAAGACAGGGAACAGCTCATTTGAGGTCTTCTGCTCCGTGGTGAGACTCCTGAGAGACAGACGACCTGGCCATAAACTTTAGAAAAGCCAGAGATAAGACACAAAGTAAATCCCTGTTGACACTAGGACTTGGCCCAGGAGGACATAGTAAACAGTACCAGGAAAGTGATTTATCAACAGCTTGTTGTTCACTATAAGCACAGGAAGAGAAAATGAGAGATGCTCTCACCTCCTGGTTTTACACTGTCAGATGGATTATACCTGCAGAAAGATAGCATGGCGAGCCCAATATTGGCACTCAAGGACTGAGGAGTCTTGGTCCTGATGTTGTGGGAGCTTGGAGGACCTCTATGGGATCGGACAGCTAAGGAGAGAGAACAATGGTGTGTGGGAAATCCAGCTGAATTGCGGGCTGGATTTCCAACTAGCACTGCATGGCCAAGAGTCTGGCTCCACCCCAGGGAGGAGCAAGCAGCATGGCATAGCCTAGGTACCATACATGATGCTGGGTGGAGCAAGGTGTGCAGTGGTGCGGGGTTGGGGGTTCATGATTGGTCCAGGGAACTGTCATCATTTGGTTTATAAAAGCAAGCTGTGGCAACCAGTAAATCGAATTCCATGTTGTGCTGGATAGCTTTAGTGTCAACTTGACACACCTGGGTTGAGGGAGCCTCAATTGGGGAATTGGTTCCATTGGACTGGCCTATGGGCACATCTGTGGAGTATTGTCTTGATTCTTGAGCAATGTGGGAGGGCCCAGCCCACTATGGGTGGCGCCACCCTGGGCAGGTTGTTGTGTACATTATAAGAGGGCAGGCTGGGCATGGGCCAGGGGAGCAAGCCAGTAAGCAGCACTCCTCCATGGCCTGTGATTCAGCTCTTGCCTCCAGGTTCCTGCCCTGAGTTCCTGCCTTGGGCTCCCTGAGTGATGAACTGTGACCCAGGCGATGTGAGCTGAATAAACCCTTTCCTCCCCAAGTTGGTGTTGGTCAGAGTGTTTTGTCACAGCAATGGAAAAGAAACTAGAACACATATTAACATCATCACGGATTTCCCGGCCAATATTTTTATTAATTATTGCACGCATACAGGCTAAGGTAGACCTGAGTTTCATTCGGGTGGCCAGTGGGCTGGAAAAAGGTTCCCTTTGTGGACCACCAACCTGGGTAGCTGGTATTGTGAGTGAAATTCCTGTCCCAGCTCTGGGCAGGTGAGAAGTCACAGCCAAGAGTGGAACACGATTTTCTTGGGTCCAGGCTAAGAGCCTAAGTTAGAGTTACCACTTAGGTTGGGCTGTGGGAAGTAGCCGGCTGGTCTCTGAGGGGCCAGCTCCCCACAGTGTCCGCATCCTGCTTAGCAGGGCCGCATGGGCCCTTTTCGCCATAAAGAGAAAAGCTTCCTACAATGATGGGCATCATCTAGGCTTTGTAGAGAGGGTAGTGCTGAATGGTGGGTATCATCTAGGCTTTGTAGAGAGGGTAGTGCTGGATGGTGGGCATCATCTAGGCTTTGTAGAGAGGGTAGTGTTGGATGGTGCACATCATCTAGGCTTTGTAGAGAGGGTAGTCCTGGATGGTGGGCATCATCTAGGCTTTGTAGAGAGGGTAGAGCTGGATAGTGGGCATCATCTAGGCTTTGTACAGAGGGTACATCCAGGGTACCACCTGGATGGTGGGGTAGGTGAGCATGCAACAGAAGCCACAGGTTGGGGGATAAGACAGGAGTGGCTCCCTGGAGATTCTGGTACATTAATGGGCCTCCTACATGTTCACAAATTCTCCTCACCTTTGCCTTTGAAGCACATACACCAATATGGTTTGTACCCATAAAAAGAAGACACATGGTTAAGGACATATTCTGGAATTCCTGAGACAGAGCAATTCTGTGGTCTTGCCAGGTTTCTATTTCATCTGTGTATTATTTGTTATCTCAACACAGAAAATATTTTTTAGAAAGGAAAATTTACACTTTAATCACAAAATGACTAGACTGTATCAGCAGTTCTCAGGAACTTACAAATAGCAACATCTTCCAAGAGTTAAGTTTACCTCAGGCACAATACAAAAAAATGTTTTCAAAGGAATTTCCTGAATATCTTCTCAGGAAAAGATTTCAGTTGAGAAATACATTAATTAAGGCATTAGTCATCAGCACCGGGACAAAGACATCCACCTGCCAGCCTTCGTCTTCCTCTTCATATTCCCATCATAGATCTCAGCATTACTCTGTGGACACCGAGGAAAGGAACTAGAATAATGAGAAGGATGACCGCATCTTCTATTTGACTCAAAGATCCCAGATATCTTTCCTGGAACTGCAGCACGGCTTCCATCTTTGCAGTGAGCAACATGTCCTGAGGAAGGCAAGCGGCTGATGTCATCTGGACTGTAGAGACCCATGGAAGACGAGGTCGGTGTCCGCTCAGCTGCCTTTTAAGGCAGTATTCTTCCCCTGACTTGCAATGTCTGAGACTTAAGTTTCAGGAGTTTACCCTTTTTACTTTTACCCTTCGTCACAGGCTGAGGCTTGCAGCTCCGCTCTGCACCACCAGTGACCTCCGTCAAAGCCCAGACACTCCTCTTGGCCTCGCCTGGTTCCTCGGACTTCTCCCATTTCTGCTTCTTTAATATTTTCCCAGTCTGTCCCCTCTATCCTTCCCAACTCTACTTTTGTTAATAACTTGCTCTCACTGCCCAAAAGGGAAGATTCTGACAGCTTCCTAACCTACCTCCTCTGTTCCCCTGTAAGCAGTTCACAAAGATGAGACCTTGTCTTTCAAAAACACAACTTTGCTTGCAGTTCTGCCTCTGCTACAGCCTTTGCTGCTTAGGGTATGAAGCACAACCGTTCCATCGGCACACAATTATCTGTTCTCTCATTCCCTGAGCTGGTGGGCTATGGGGGCGTGGTCTGTGCGAATGCCGCATACATGGCAGCTACCCTGGCAGCCACACTGGAAGCCTGCAAGGGAATTCAGAGAGCTTGCATTTACTAACTTGGGTTAAAATTAGATTTACCCTTGAAATGACCTGGCTTATGCGGACTGTTAATTTTGTTATGAACAACTTGGCAAGAGTCGCTGCTTCAAATAGTAGCAGGATATTTTCCTGCCATCCTTAACGGTCAACTTGGTGAAAGGTATTTTGTTCTGCCATGTTTACTGTCTGTTCTGTTGCTAAGGAAAAGGTGATGTGGCCAGACGAAAAGGTGGAACACGACATCTGAGCCTTGCGAAGGAGGCTTGCTGAGCAAGCCCTGTGAAGTAGCACCTGATCCCTTTTTCCTTGCTCGTTTTTCTTACCAGCATTTAGCGCCCTCTAACATCAATCTATTTATTTATATGTTGTTTGTCCTCCCACAAAGAACAGCCATACGAGGACCGGAAGTCTATCTGCCTGGCTCCCAGCCACGTCATTTCCTCCTCAAACAGCCATACGAGGACCAGAAGTCTATCTGCTTGGCTCTCAGCCACGTCATTTCCTCCTCGAACAGCTTCCTTTGCAGAGTGGGTCCTCAGGCAACACTTGGGTGAAAATGAGCAACATTACTGTTAGAGAAAATGGAGGCAGACTCGTTATGAATTATAGTTCGTGCCCACCTTTTCGAAAATCTGATGACTCAATCTTAAAATGTAATCAGGAGAAAGCTTGCAGCCAGTGTGGCACATTTCCTTTCAGTCTGTGAGCTAGGACACCCCCAGCACACATAAGAAGTCAGATCTGAACAGAATATCAGAGGTGCTGTGGATGTCAGAATAAGGTCCAATATTCAAATTTCTTTCAGAATTTAGTGCCAGTAAAAATATTATCCCACAAAACAACTAAGGCTTAAGTAGTTCTGTACTGTGCTTTGTTCTCTGGTCCTTTGGAAACTTGGACCTAAGGCTAATACCCAGATATAGTAGTGATAATGGCCTAGGTTCTGCTGTTGACTATTGATTGCTCTGTGAATTTTCCTCCTCCTTCTTATCGTCCTCTCTCTTCTCTCTATCTCTTGTCCCTTTCTTCTTTCCTTCCTTCCTTCCTTCCTTCCTTCCTTCCTTCCTTCCTTCCTTCCTTCCTTCCTTCCTTCCTTTATTTCTTTTGATTTTCCCAGTACTGAATATTTAACCCAAATGCTAGGCAAATATTCTGTCACTGAGCTATATATCTCCACAACTACATCTATGTGTATTTTAAATATCTATTTCTGGGGCTGGAGAGCTGGCTCACTGTTTAACAGCACCGACTGCTCTTTCAGAGGACCCAGGTTTGATTTCCAGCACCCACATGGTGGCTAAGAACTGTCTTTAAGCCAGGTGTGGTAGCTCACGCCTTTAATCTTAGCACTTGGAAGGCAGAGGCAGGCAGATCTCTGTGAGTTCAAGGCCAGCCTGGTCTACAGAGTGAGTTCCAGGCCAGCTGGGGCTATAGGGAGACCCTGTCTCAAGAAACAAACTTAAAAAAACTAAATATCTATTTCTGGTTTAATAAAGTAATTATATTGTTTATTTTATTGCCTGCCATTTCAAATTTAGAAAGTGGGATACGCATTTATAACTCAAATAAAAAAAATGAAAAAAAAAATGCTGGTGGCCTGAGAGGAGCCCTCCACTTCCAAATTCCCTGCCTGGCAGACGTTTCTGACTCACAGTGTCTCTCCTATCTCATCCCTTGTTCTGGATAGGCAAGGAGTGGCCCAGTCAGCCTGTTCATCTACTTCTATCCCAGACCAAGAAAATCTGGTCTCATGGCTATGTGGTCTCCCTGGGATTCCCCATTACCCAGCCCAGAACAATTACTGGCTCCAGCCTCGTGCCATGTCCTCCTCTAAATTTATGCCATGAGAAGACTAGATTTCCTGAATTCATTGGCTTTCCAGACTGCTTCATACTTCTGTGGGGTTTTTTTCTGTTGTTATTTTCTTGTCTGTCTTTTGAATTCTTTCTTTTTCCTTCTGATATCATTAATCGAGCCAATGTGAATCTGTTGATAAAACATCTTGAATGCCTTCAACAGCCTGACACTGTGTCCTGGGCACAGGGCTGCCAAGCTGAGCTTTCTGTGAGCTTGCTTGACCCCCCAGAATGCATCACTTCTCTGACAGCCTGCCCTGGGATCCCATCCAGTCTTCCATTCTTTTTACTCCACTCAGACTGTTGAGCAGGACTTAGGCTTGTGCCTCATGTACTCTGCTTGACTCTGAGTTCACGGGAAGCCGGAGTGTTATTCATGCATCTCTGTATTTTCAGGTCCAAAGGCAAGCACAGTGGGGGTTGGAACGTACCTAAGTTTTTAGTTGAAGGAACTAAGGACATGGTAAGTCAAAAGAGAAAAGAGAACAGGCCTCTTGTATAGTGTGTGCTCACTGAACACTTGTTTATCAGAAAAGAAAATGAGGTTCAGAGACAGTAACTCATAAGGGAAAGGGAATGTGCTGGGTGGGGTTTATGAGCGACAGTGTACACATGTGAGGATCATGTGTTTAGGATGGAGATGGAGTGGCTCAGTTTTTGAATGTACCCAATTAGTTTAGTTCAATAAATGTTTATACTTGAACATCAAGTATAAACATGAAAGCTGAACATGTGGAGGAGGTCTGAGCTTATCAGGGCATGCATAATGAATACTTGCAATGGATCGCACAAACGTGCAGTCTCTAGGACCTGGTGAATGCTGACTTATCTTAGTGTGAGATTCTCTACTTACCAGATCCATAATCTATGGGCTTATCTCACCTTTTATTTTTTAACATTTTATTTATTATTTATTATTTTGTGTGTATGAGTGTATTGCCTTAATGTACGTAAATGCACCCATGTTGTGCAGTGTCTATAAAGGTCAGAAAGGGAGGGGGGGATTGATTCCTCTGAAACTGGAGTTATAGTTGGTTGTTATGTGCCATGTGGGTGCTGAGAATTGAATTAGGGTCCGCTGCAAGATCATCCAGTGCTCTGAATAGATGAGCCATCTCTTCAGCCCCTTTCTGAGCCTCAATCTCCTATAGAAAATTAGAATAAAAAATATCCAGTTCACAATGGTTTATGATTCTGAAATGAGACAATTTGTCTCAAGTAAGATGCACAATAAGGTTGTTACAAAGAGCAGGAGACATGGTTAAACAAGGTCTTAAAACTGGGCTGGAGAGATGTCTCAGTAGTAAAGAACATGCACTGTTCCTGCAGAGGGCCTGGGTTCAGTTCTTAGCATTCAACCCCCTGTAACTCCAGCTCCATGGGATCTGACACTGTCTTCTGTGGCCATCTACACACACATACACACACACATAACATAAAATATAAATTAAAGATTTAAAGGACATACTTTGTAGAGCAGATTTGGAGCAATGGAGCTGACCTGGAAGCCCCCTCCCCTAAAGGCCAGCTCTCATAGCTTTGGAGAGCGCTGCATAGTGCTCTACTAAGGGAGAATAGCAATCCAACACCAGCTTTAACACCAAATCAACAGTGGCTGGCACAGCAGTGGCACTTTTACCTTAGGGGCAATCAACGGCTAACTAATTGAATTTAAGGCCAGCACAATGAGGAAACTGATATGTGGCACAAATATACATGGGTGGAGAGGTAATAGATCTTAGAGAAATTCCCAAGATTGTCACACCCCTAGACTAATGTAACTTCTTTCCAAGTGTAAAATATGCATCCTTATATTTACAGACAAATATCCCAGACACCACTCAATAATAAAATCTTCTTTTGCACCAAATTACAGAGTACCATGACTGGTCATACACAGACTTGCCCAAGCCTAAGCGACACATCTACAATGCAGCCTCTTCATCTAATGCTCACACAACAGAGAACCAGGTGCCAAGAGGACACGAGTGAATCTCTTGACTCTCACTAATGAAGCTCCCTCATGTAACAGAGGGTCAAGAACTCAAAATGTCGTAAATGACCAAAGTCTGGATGCTATTAGGAGTCTGCAGAGTGTGGGTCCATGGTCAGTTCTTCGATATTAAGCTTCATTCATCTAGGGTTCAGAGACCATTTCAGAAGAAGGGGCAGAAAGATCATAAGAGCCAGGGAAGTGGTTCATGACCATATGGAAATCGAATCCTACAGGCTCCTGGGACCCGGCTCACATGAACCTACAGCAGTGGTGTCAGAGTGTGCAAGACCAATGCAAAATCAACAGACTAGAACCCAGCATGGAACTGGGGAAAAGACCAACAGATCCTGATGGTGACTGCTGGGTGAGGAAGAGCTGGTCTTCTTAAACCAAGGGACCCTGGATAAGCTGACTAGATCAGTGGACGACTTGCCTGAGGAATGTCCAGGGACACTGATTTGGCACAATAGGCCCTAACACAAATGATAGAATGTCTGAATCCCAGTGGGGGCTGTGGGAGGAGCCAATGGAGAAGGAGATATAAAGGTGATTAAGACTGACTGAGATGTTATATATGACATACACAAAAGTTCAATTAAAAATTATTTAGATTTATCTTTAAATCACAGTAAAGCACCATGTTAATTCTTTTTTCAAGGATTATTTATTAAATTCATTTTATGTGTACGTGTGTGTGTGCCTGAGTGTATATATGTGCACCACATGCATGCAAGCAGTTTTGAGCTGCCATATGGGATCTGGGAACTGAGCCTAGATCCTCTGGAAGAGCAGTAAGTGTGCTCTTAACCACGGAGCCATTTCTCTAGGCCTGAGATATGTTAATTCTTAAAGTAAGGCTCAACGTGGTCACCAAATTACCGAATAATTGAATTGAATCATGCTCAATGATCTATATTTGGCTGTTTTGACTTACTGGAATGGAAATGTCCTTCATGACTCATTTTTTTTCCCTCTACTGTGTAGTTGGACACAGATTATTCAGAAGCAAATTCTTTACATTTCTTCTATCCATGTCTCTTTCCTCTCAGGCCACGTGCTCATTTATGCTGGTTCCCAAATGCATGCTGCGCTTACTTCCCACAAAGACCAAGACGCTCACCTCCCACGGCAAGGCCAACCTTGCTGTGCAGTTCACCTGGAAATTAAGCCGTCGTCACCTTGAACTGTTTTGTAGGTTTTGTATTGGTTCAGCTTTTTGAAAGGCAAACTGACTTTTAATAGGGAGACAGTTCTACCAGGTCACCTTGAAGAAGAGTGGAAAAGAGCTCCATCCTGAGTTATAGGAAGCTGATTTGGAGAGTTACCAAGGGGACCCAGTGAGGAGGATGGGGAGGGGCTAAAGGATGTCAACATCAGGAGAAACGAGTCCAAGGAAGGAGAACTGTTCTAGATGTAAGAAAGCAGGATCCGTGGAGAGAATATGGAGGTAGGAGGTCTGTGGAGCTGAGCCTACAGACAGAGTGGTGATGAGGCACATGGCTGCATCTCATTGTTAACAGGAAGAAAATAACCAGGGGGCAACAGAACTGCAGAGAATCGAAAATGGACTTTCTGGTCACTGAGACCCCAAGAGGACGTAGACTTTCTCAAAGGTTAGAAGTGTGCTGTTTCTTCCTTGTTTCCTGGTTTCCAGGCTGCGCATTCTCTGGGGCAGGGATGCTATCTGGTCTGTTCTCATCCCCTCCCCAAGGCCTAGCCCGGTAGTAAAAGTGCTGTGTACTTAGCAAAGGGCCATCCAGAAGACGGATCAACTAATCCCAGTGCTCACACCTGCGGGCATAATGATAAAAGTAGGGCAGGAAACTCCCGTAATGATGGTAATCATGGATAATCATGGTGCTTGAGTCCCTAGCTTGAGATTGAAGGGCATACCTCACAGAGCTGAGCACAAGAGCCAAGTACCATGATTATCCTCATATTTGCGGAGTGTGCTTTTCTGTTCTCTATTCATTATCTCGCTGGACTCTGCTGCACGGAGAAGATGTGTATTATCACTCTTATTCTAATGGGGACTCAGGTGTTTAGTAAAAGAAAGGAATTTATCTAAAGCCACAAAGCCAAGAAGGTGCAGGCAGATATACAGGCTTTTCGCTTCTGTCCCTGACCTGGATTGTTTCTCCATATGAAATGTTGCAAAGAGCCACGTCCATAGGTGAGAGGAGGTGTCATCGTAGTGGATAGGGAAAGAGGTTTGTTATGCCCCTCCAATGGGCTCTAGATGTACATGTTGATCCTGAACCACTTGCTGTTCACGATCTTGCTCTTCACATGGGATGCAACATAGATTTCCTTTGGTCTTTTCAAGTTTCTGTTGAGAGGACCCCAGTTATTTCTTTCCAGAAGAGGCATAAGAGTTGAACTTCTGCCCTAAATTGCCCTCTGTGGAGGCCTGTTGACCTGCCATTGGGTTTTTCAGTGCTGTGCACCAGTGTCACAAATGGCAGCTTCTGTGAGGACTCAGGAGGCCATGGACTGGGAAGGTGTGGCCGCGAAGGGGAGATGGTCTTATAGATTTATTCCACGGTCTGAGCCTGGCCTGAATATCTGTTTAGCTCCCTTCTTTCCTCCTGGGTGGCTGCTTCAGCCGAGTCTCCCCCAGTTCAGAAAGACATACGCTGCTCCTGATTAGCCTGTGACAGGGCCTCACTGCTACAATGGCAGCATTCAGGGCCGTCTCTCCTCAGAGGGAAAGACAGATGACAAGTGAGCTCTTTTGTGTTTCATATGCATTCTAGCCTGTGACATGCCCCAGTGGACAATCCAGCAGCGATGGAGAGACGTGACATGTGTCAAGAAAGATGAGGCGTTCCCTCTTTCTTTCAAAGGCTGCCTTCCTGTGAGCACCCAGGCATAGCTGCCAGGTGGTTCACCTTGTCTGCTGGGTATGCACAGGGGAGACAGGTGCCCCAAAGCTGACCCCACAGCATAGCCCTGGTAGTCAGGTGACTCACTTATCCTGAGCAGATTGCCAAACCTGATACCACTGCTTCCATAGTGGCAAAACAACCGTTCTAGAGTTTATTAGTAGACTCTGAAGGAGGTAATAGAATGAACTGTGATACACACATAGAAGTTATTAATCAAAGCTCACAACATGGATGGCTTCATTCACATAGTATTGTGTTAGGAAGGAAAGCTTATCTGATTTTGCTAAATGATATCCATTAAAATTGGGCCAAGTCTCATATGAGACTGTTACACAGAAAGAACCATATTTTCCATTTTCAATTATTTCATAGTTCTTTGTGTTTAGATGGTTGTCTAAGAGGACACCATCAATATCTCCTTAGTCACAACTGGGAAAATGTTGGTTATACATTGTACATGTCGCTAACCTGCAATGTGTGTTCTGGGAATATCAGTGTGCATCACAAGCTGGGGTGTCAGAGGAATGGGCCTGTGCTATGATGCCGTCGCACTGCCTCACGGGCCAGGAGCTGCCCTGTCTACACTCCTGGTGAACCCTGATGGCCAAGTGTCAGCTTCTTGCAAATCTGACACAGATGTACTCTTTGGGGAGTACAAACAAGGAGTTCAAAAGCCTTTTGTTCCCAGTTCTTTTACAGTTCAAGAAATTCTATTCCTGAAGGGCTTAAATGAGGATTTTTTTTTCTAGGTCCAAAGGCATTTGTGCAATCAATAATCCTGTAGGGAGCATGCATTAGGCACTGTGAGCACTTCTTCCTAAAACCAGAATCCACGAGGACATGATATGCACATTTAAAGGAGCTTGGATAAGATAGGTCCACTTAGGAGAGCAGATAGGAAATAGAGAGTCTTAGTACAGCGTGACACATCCTGGCAGGCAAGTCCAGGGTGACGTGGGAGACCAACAGGGGTCTAAATCCTGTGGGAGCAAGGTCTCTTTCCCCACCTCCCTCTCTCCCCTTGTGGGGGAGAGAATTGATTGCAGTCTGTATTAGTTACATTTCTCTTGGTGGATGTTCCCAAACACTTGACAGAAACAGTTTAAGAAAAGAGAGGGTTTCTGTTTGTTGGTTTGGTTTTGGGGGGGAGGGGGGATCACAATGCAGAAGGTACAGGCCATCATGGCAAGAGGAGACATGAGGTTAGAGAGGCTCAGTCTGTGGTGACTGAAGCTTCCAATGGCTGCTTTTTACATGGTGATGACCAAGAAGCAGAACCCTCAAGTGGAAGGGGACCCAGGCTGTGACCCTCAAAGGCCAGCACCTAGTGACCCAGTTCTACCAGCCATGCCTCCTGCTCTGAGGGTTCCACAACCTCCCAAGAGGGCCACTAGCTGAGGACCCCGTGCTTAAACACATAAGTCTAATGGGACATTTCACATTCAAGACATGACACAGTCAATGAAGGCAACCGAAGGAAACTTCAGGTACAAACCCACTATGATGTCGAAAGAACCTTCCTATTAGAGACTTTTAACAAACTATGGCAAAAAGTGGATGGAGGTGTGGGACCAAGGAATTGAGCCTCAGAAGTTAAGAAATGGGGCGCAGGATGGAGAGGTAGAAGATAACCGGAGACTGAGCACAGGAGGGTTCACTGAAAGCCTTTGTGGGAAAGGCTCTTGCTGAGACTCTCCCTCTCCTCCGGCATATATTCATCAGCTGATGGCTGCTCTCCAAAATGAGTTAGGGTATCCTTCAAAGCCTAGAGTAGCCTCAAAGTGTGGATGTGCCATTTCCAGCCTTTATCTGTCCTGAGTACAGCGGGCCACCTGTGCCATCACTCATCACTGTGGTTCTCTGGTACAGAGATGGTTTGGGTTTCCTGGGGTGACATCTAACTTGGGAGAGGTGCTGCTAGTGTCTGGAGGGGAGAGTGCAGATCATGCATAGTATTCCGCACGCTGGTGAGCCTAGGACAGCCCTACACAGGAAAAGACTATCTGGCCCCAAATGTTGACGGTGCCAAGTTTGAGAAGTGTCACTTTAGCACAATTCTTTCAGTTTCTAAGCCCCACATCCCAGCTCCTAACAGTGCTGGGTCGCTGTAAGCCAGATCCTGCCTGGCTGGCAGAGGGGCCTGGAGGAGGCGTGGCAGATTTGAGAAACCATTACTGGGAGAGCAGTGTTTTAATGTTGCTTTGGAAAATGATGAGACATCAAAAAGTTTTTACAGAAGAAAGTATGAGGGACTGAAGAAATGCCCTAGGGATTAAAAACACTAGCCGCCCTTGGAGGGGACCTGGATTCGATTCCCAGCATCCACATGGCAGCTAACAACCAACCATAACTCCAGTTCCAGGGATCTGATGCCCCTTCTGCCCTCTGTGGGCATTGCATGACATGGGCGCGCTTACATAGTGCAAGCAAAACAAATAATAAAAATAAATAAGTAAATAAATAAATAAATATTAAAAAGAAGATACGATGAGAATTAAGAACGAGCTAATAAACACCTGCTCCACGTTACAGAAAAGGGCCTTTCAGGGTTGGCTGCAGTACCAGGTGATAGTCAGCAGAGGGCAGTGGGGGCAACAGAGCAGGAGGAGAGGAAGCTCTGTCTTCCCATGCACCAGTTCTAAAGATGAGACTCCAAGGCCAGGCATGGTGGCGCACGCCTTTAATCCTAGCACTCGGGAGGCAGAGGCAGGCAGATCTCTGTGAGTTCAAGGCCAGCCTGGTCAACATATAGAGCTCCAGGCCAGCTGGTACTAAAGGGAGACCCTGTCTCAAAAAATAAAAATAATAATAATAATAAAAAAGATGACAATCCATATAAGAAGCTAGGAATTCAACCAAAATTAAAAGCATGAAATGAAAAAAGCTACAGTTTCTTGCTGGCTCCAAGACAATGCAGGTTATATGCAGACAGCACATTAGATAAAAGAAAAAAATCGGGGGGGGGGGGGATGAGCAGGCCATTCCATGTGCAAGTCCCCATCAAGGAGTATCCCCGGGGTGGGCTTTGAGTCATAAGCCCTTTTGAAGTTCACTCTCTATATACTTTTCGTTTGTAAAATAAAGCAAGGAAGCCGGGCGTGGTGGCGCACACCTTTAATCCTAGCACTTAGGAGGCAGAGGCAGGCGGATCTTTGTGAGTTCAAGGCCAGCCTGGTCTACAGAGTGAATTCCAGGACAGCTGGGGCTACAGAGAGACCAATAATAATAATAATATTGAATAAATAAATAAAATTGAAAAGACCAATAATAATAATAATAATAATAATAATGTAATATAATAATAAAGCAATGAAGAATCAGGCTACCTCCATGGCATTCAAGAGATATCTGCGACCATAGAAGTGATGGCAGTCTCCATTCTCCAGGTTTATTTCATGTGTGTCTGCAAGATGATCAAATCGGAATATCTCCGAAATCTCACTTGTTTATGGTGGATATCTAGTTAGGTGGGCAATGAGAAGATTTAGTGCCCATGAACTTGGGGGTAGTGTGATCTCTGATGTGCACACACCATAAGATATGCTGGCCTGTCTCAGAAAATTAAACTGTAAAACAAAATTCACCTTACAAGTTTAGAACATAGTGGCTTATTTTCTATCTTTTATAAAACACTTTGTTTGATATCTATCAAGGACAGAAATAATTAACCCTCCCATATGGAAAGAGGAGGAAAAGGAGAGATGTGTTGCTTAAGTGCTGGGCCCTGTCCTGAGTAGTTTATTTGTTCTGGTACTTAATTTTTAGAACAGCTATTGGAGTTAGTACTTGTAGCCCATTTTGCAGATAGAGAAATCAAGACTCATAATATCACTGTAATTGAATCAAATAATCATTGGCTAGACTGGGTGGCCCATGAATTCCAGGGTTCCTTTGGTTCTGGGTTATAGGCTTGTGTTGTTGCACCCAGCTTTTATGTGGGTACTGGGGACCCAGACTCTGATCTTCACACTCGTATGGTCAACACTTTGTAAACTGACTCATCTCCCCAGCTCCTTGAACAAGATTTTATTAAGTGCTTTCTATATCAGGAACTGGCTACATTATCTGATGAACAAACCTGACAGTCTCCCAGTGTCTCTGGGATACATACACCTCAGTTACTTATTACAAATCCTAGGAGTGGGAATATATGGGTCTCCTTGTGAAGCCAGGGACAATGTTATAGAGATTGACACTGACTGATCCTGAGGGAACAGGGATTTTTCAGTCTTCCCGCCTCACCAACAACCTCATCTTGTACTGTTGCACCATGATATCTCTGATTTCCATGGAAACTCACTGCAGGCTAGTTAGAATGTAGCTTATAAATTTAAAGTAGGGGAAACTAGACATGCTCTGGTGAATACTGGTGACTTTTTGTTGCTGTGTGCCCCATGGGGAGATTTTGGGGGTTCTTCAAAACAGAAAGAGCTTACCAGCTAGATGTCAGTATTCACACGGAACACAAGCTGGGCAATCAAACCACCTGTGTCTTCCATCTGCTCTCCACTGAAGCCACTTTGAAAACGAAAGTGCTTATAATTTCAGGAACTTTGCTAAAATTTCTCTAGTTATCAGTATTTCCTTTTAAACTATCAATTTAAACTAAAAGTGAATCAGGATTGTATGCAAGAAAGAATACATAGGCCTGTGTATTTATTACATGAGAGCTGCTGCTACTGTCACAGAGCCAGCCCACCACCATGTTATTAGTCAGAACACACACTGTCACATCCTTCATCTCAAAGGATATCAAAGTGTGCTTTCATTCTGTTGTGTTAGTTCATACATGAGCCCTACTTCCTTTTAAGGTTTTTAAGTCAAGCACTGTCCTCTGTCAGAAGTTAGTGTGTGACCAATAGCTATGTGGTTAGTGTAGCTTGTAGATCCTGGCTCTACAAAATTAAGAAAAACTACCCCAGCCCCTGACTTGCCTAGAGACCTTACAGAATATTAATGTGGTAGGATCATAATTTTAATGTGGTAGGTTCATAATAGGCAATATAGTTCATTTTAATTAGGATCTCACAGTCCTAGAAATTAAGTTGGAAAAGATCTATTAGGTCATCTGGACTATCACCTTCCTCAGCCCCTGCTCAACGCGTGATTGTTCCCTGGGGCCAACTCATCAGCACAGGGCTCATTTTAAATTTAAATGACTGCAGCTTCGAAGTTTACATCATTCCCCTTGGGAAACTGTTACACAGTCTAATGGATTTTACCATGATTATCTTTTTGTCCTAGTGATCCAGCCCAAATTTCTCTTGGCTTAAACTTGTCTCATTTTTCCTCATTATCTACCCTCAGATTCAGAAAAGTCACAAAATGACAAAGAGAAGCAAGTCTCTGCTTTCTGGTCTTCAGCAGTGAAGATAGGAATTGGCCCCATACTCTCTGTTTTACCTTTTATGGGTGAGTTGAACATTACAGACCTTTTTACTCAAATGAAATGCATTTCCTTTTCTTGTGAAGGCAGTTTTGTGTTGCCCTGGTGGACATGGGTTTGAAATGGTTTGTGCTGCCATGCCTTGCCTGACCTCTCATATGAACAGTGATACACTGGCCAGGAGTTGAGGTGCTCTCTGGATCTGGAGAACAAAAGAAATCACTCTGGCTTTGGGGGAAGGCAGCTGAAGACTTCACCTTTCTTAGCACCATTAACTAGCGAGTCAAACTACCTGGGTCGTACTGCATGCCCCCAGATGACACCTGGAGAGTCTTGGGTAGGTAACCAAGTCTTCAGTCCCCTCTTTGACTCATAGGTTTCTCACCTATATGCATAGAGCGAGAAGCAGGGGCACCAGAAGGCAATGAAGGAGAAACAGCGGCAGAGCTGCAAAGAAAACGCTCCACATTCACCATCCCCTATTTATAATGGGTAATGGAGTCCCATGCATGGCAGGACTGTGACTCATTAGGTCTCCTTAATCAAAGAGGAAGGCCTCCTGGTGACATTATTTCCTTGGGTTTCTTTCTTTATGATGATTATTACCTCGATATGAGCAAGACAGTAATGTCCTGCTCCAAGAGAGACTCATTCTCCTAAGCAGCAATGATGCTGGCAAAGAGCTAATGAATTCAGAGCACAGCCAGGACTGCAGCCCCGCAAGCGATGGTCCCTAAACACAACTCCCCTGGGTTACTGCTCTACATGGAAAATCAGGCAGAGTGAGATAGATGGGAAGGCAATAGCGCCCTAGGTATGTACAGAAAGAGCATGGCCTTTGTGTGACCGAACCTGTATTTCCAAGGCCAGGCCATTCGTTTATCCATCCATCTGTTTGTTTGCTTTTTTTTTCATCATTTATTTGCTATGTACACTTCTGGGCCTAAGTGGTGTATGAGATACTAGGGAGACTTGTCTCTGGCCACTGGAAAGAAGTAAAGGCCATGTATCAACATTTGAACAGCAAACACAATACTCTCAGTTTGCTTTAACTTGGAAGCAAAGGTCAGTTTAAAATCTAGCTGAACAGATGCCACACACTCATATTTCCAGGACTGGGGATGCCAAGGCCAGAGGATCATTGTTCATTTGAAGCTAGCCTGAGCTACACATGAGACTCTGTCTCAAAACTTAAAAACAAATGAACAAAAGCTACTCAAATCTTTCAAAATGGATCTTCAGATCTGAGACACCAATATAATGAACATGTATCTGCCCCATCAACCTGGCATCCTACATATATCTACATGTATCTGCCCCATCAAGCTGGCATCTTACATATATCTACATGTATCTGCCCCATCAACCTGGCATCTTACATATATCTACAGGTATCTGCCCCATCAACCTGGCATCCTACATATATCTACACGTATCTGCCCCATCAACCTGGCATCCTACATGTTTTCTTTCAAATCTTAGCAGTTTGACATATTTACTCCAGATTTTTAAAAATAATGACTACTACTACTCCATTGAGAGCCCTAAGCCCCCCATCTCAGCTGCCCTATGGGATATCAGCACCCTACATTAATGTTGACCCTGCCATCTATGCTGTGTCTTTCCTCACATGGGGGTCTGATGTGTCCATCTACAAATAAATAGGACTATTTTACATGCTTTCAAAAACTTCATGCAGATGGTATTTTCTTTTTTTAATGCTTCTATTGAAGTTTTATGCAATTCATACATTTCTCAGTCCAATTTAGACTTATTCCCCTTTCCATGACCCCACCCAACCCGAGTTCATGCATTTTGCCATATATGTCTTGCATCTTTTTTTCAGTATTTTTAAAGTTTTTCTATGGAGAGGTTTATTGTATTTGGCTGAAGTTTACTGTTTCAGTCAGTTCTTTGACCCAGTCCTTTTGTTGTTGTTCCCTCCAATTTGTATTGCTCCAAAATATGCATATATGTCCTTCACACATATGCCAAAATTATGACACCTGAAAGTAAACTATGTTAATTCCAAAACAAGTTTAAGAATTCACATTTTTCCCTTTTAATTTTATTTTACTCTAAAGTATTCATACATACCCCCCCCACATGCCACAATTACAAAGTCTGAAAATAAGTGGTAGGTTAATTCCAGATCCCTTTAAGATGTTCACATTATAATGGCACAGTCGCTTTCAGGAAATATATATATATATATATATATATATATATATTATATGTATATATTATGTATTATATAACACACATACACGCACACACACACAACATATATGTTGCTCAATTTGCCTTACTACTAGGTATTTGGTGCTAGCATCCACAGATGAGGGATACCATTCTTTGTTTTTCTGGGACTGTGTTATTTCACTTACCTTAATATCTTCTAGTTCCATCCATTTACCTGCAAAGTTCATGATGTTATCTTTCTTTACCACTGCATATAACTCCATTGTGAAGGTGTACCACATTTTCTCTATGCATTCATTGAGTGAAGGACACTTGGGTTGGTTCCAGCTTTTTGCTATTGTGAAAAGAGCTGCAATAAACATAGTCGTGCATGTATCTTTGCGGTAGGATGAGTCTTGTGGGTATATGCCCAGGAGTGGTATGACTGGGTCAGATGGTAGGCTCATTTTGAGGATTTAAGGGTTCTCCACACTGCTTTCCATAGTGGCTATACATTCCCACCGGCAGTGGATGAGTGTTCCCCTTTCCCCACACCCTCTCCAGCACATGGTATCATTTGTTTTCTTGATCCTAGCCAGTCTTATCAGAGTGAGATGATATCTTAAAGTGGTTTTAATTTGCATTTCCTTAATTATTAGCAATGTTGAACACTTTTTAAGATGTTTCTCAGCCATCTTTATTCCCTCACTTGTGAATTCTCTTTTCAGCTCTTTTTTTTTTTTTTTATTTCAGAGATGCTCTGAGTCTGTTCAGCTCTTTACTCCATCTCTTGAGTGGGTCATTTGTTTTCTTATTCTTTGTTTTTTGAATAGTTCATATATTTTGGATGTTAATGCTCTATCAGATATATCACTGGTGAAGGTTTCCTCCCCCTCTGTGTGTTTTCTCTTCATTTGTTAGATTGTTTCTTTTGTTGTACAGAAGCTTTTGAGGTCCCAATTGTCAATTTCCTGTGCAGCTGCTGTCTGATTTAAAAACTTCTACTCCTATGTCTTGTAGGTTGCTGCCAACATTTTCTTCTATCATCTTCAGAGTTTCAGGTTTTATGTTGAGGTCTTTGATCCATTTGGAGTTGATTTTTGTACAGGGTGAGAGGTAGGGGTTTAATTTTATTCTTCCACAAGTGGTGATCCAGTTTTGCCAACACCATTCACTGAAGATGCTGTCTTTCCTCCATTGTGTCTTCTTGGCCGTTTCGTCAAATATGAGGTGGCTGAAATTGTATTTGCTCAAGTTTGGATCTTCAAGTTTGTTCCGTTGGTCTACAGGTCTGTTTTGTGCCAGTACCAAGCTGTTTTTATGACTATAGCCCTGTAGTATATTTTGATGTCTGGTATAGTGATCCCCCCTGTAATGCTCTTTTCGCTCAGGGTTGCTTTGGATACTCAGGGACTTTTGTTTTTCCATATGAATTTAAGGATTTTTTTCTAAGTCTGTGAAGAAAGTCATGGGGATTTTAATTGGGATTGCATTGAATCTGTATATTAATTTGGATAGAATGGAAATTTTTACTATATTAATTTTTCCAATCCATGAGCATGGGAGGTCTTTCCATCTTCTGATGTCTTCTTCAATCTCCTTCTTCAGGAGTTTAAAATTTTTGTTGTAGAGATCTTTGGTGTCTTTGGTTAGGTTTGTTCCTAGGTATTTTATTGCTTTTTGAGGCTATTTTGAGTGGGAAGATCTCCTTATATTCCTTCTTCTGTTGCTTGTTGTTGGTATAAAGGCTACTGATTTTTCTAGGTTAATTTTGTATCCTGCCACTTTGCTGAAGCTCTTAATCTAGAAAACTCTAGGAGTTTTCTGGTAGAGTTTTTAGCATCCCTTAGGTAAACTGTCATATCAACTGTAAAGAGTGATAGCTTGACTTCCTCTTTTCCAATTAGTACTCTTTTAATTTCCCTTTCTTGCTTTATTGCTCTAGCAAGCATTTCAAGCACTATATTGAAGAGGAGTGGTGATAGGGGACAGCCTTGCCATGTTCCTGTAGTTAAGGAGAATGCTTCCAACTTTTCTCCATTTAAGATGATTTTGGCTGTGGGTTTGTTGTATATGGCTTTGATTATGTTGAGGAATGTTCCCTTCAGTCCAATTCCCTCCAGAACTTTAAGCATGAAGGGATGCTGGATTTTGTCAAAGGCATTTTCTGCATCAATTGAGATAATCATGTGATTTTTATCTTTCAGTCCATTTATGCGTTTTATGATATTTATGTTGAACCATCCCTGCATCTCTGGTATGAATCCAACTTGGTCATGATAGATGGTCTTTTTGATGTGGGTCTGTATGTGATTTGCAAGTATTTTGTTGAGAATTTTTCATCTATATTCCTTAATGAGATGGGTCTATAGTTTTCTTTTTTTTGGTTGTATGTTTGCCTGGTTTGGGTATTAGAGTGATGCTGGCTTCATAGAAGGAATCTGGGAGATTTCCCTCTGCTTGTATCCTTTTGAACAGTTTTAGTAATAATGGTTGTAAGTCCTCTGTTAATGTTTTATAGAATTCTGCCGTGAAGCCATCTGGGCCTGGGCTTTTTTTTTTAGTTGGGAGGTTTCTTATTACATTTTCAATTTCCTCATATATTATGGGTCTGTTTAAGCTGTCAATCTCTTCTTTGTTAAGCTTTGGTGAATTCCAAGATTTCAGATATTCATGCATTTCTCTTAGGTTTTTAAATTTAGTAGAGTATAGGTTTTTGAAATATTATCATATTATTGTCTGGATCTTTTTGTTGTCTGTTGTGATGTTTCCCTTTTCAATCATAAATACTATTGATTTTGGAGTTGCACTTTCTTTCTTTTGATTAACTGGGCTAGAGGTCTGTCTATCTTGCTTATCCTTTCAAAGAACCAGCTTTTGGATTCATTGATTCTTTGTATTGTTTTCTTTGTTTCTATTTCATTGATTTATGCTCTGATTTTTGTGATTTCTTCCTGTCTCTTGGGTTTAGGGTTCATTCATTGTTGTCTCTCAAGTGTTTTTAGCTTCAGTGTTAGTTTATTTGTCCTCTTTCTGCTTTTTTAATTTGACACTGAGGGCTACAAACTTCCCTCTTAGGACTGTTTTTAAAGTATCCCATAGGTTTTGCTGTCATGTATAGTCTTTTTCGTTTAGTTCCAGGAATATTTTTATTTCTTTCTTTATTTCTTCCTTGACCCATTCATTATTCAGGAGTGTGTTGTGTAGTCTTGGTGGTGTAGTCATACAGACAGTATGGCTTATTCTGGTGTTGATATTGAGCTTATTGAACTGTGGTCTGATAGAATGCATGTAATTATTTCAATCCTTTTGTATTTGTAGAGGTCTTTTCTGTGTCACAGTATGTGGTCAGTTTTGGAGAATGTTCCATGGGGTGCTGAGTAGAAAGTATATTCTCTGGTGTTTGGGTGGAATATTCGGTAGATGTCTGTGAAGTCCATTTGGTGTATTGTGTTGTTCAGTTCAGATGTTTCTCTGTTTATTCCTTTTCCATTGACCTATCTAATGGGCTCCGTGGGGTATTGAAATCCCCTACTCTTAGTGTGCTGGGATTAATCTGTGCCTTGAGGTCCTGTAGAATTGTGTTTATAAAGTTTGGTGCACCAGAGTTTGGTGCATATATAGTCATGATTGTGAAATACCATAGTTAATTGTTCCTTTGATAAGGATGTAGTGGCCCTCTGTGTCTCTTCTGATTAGTTTTACTTTGAAGTCTATTTTGTCTGATATTAGAATATTGACTTTTGCTTTCTTTTTGGTACCATTTACTTGGAACATTTTTTCCATCCTTTCACTTTAAGTTGGTGCCTATCCTTGAGGGTGAGATGCGTTTCTTGTAGACAGCATATAGATGGGTTCTATTTCCTAATCCATTCTCCTAGTCTGTGTCTTTTGATTGGGGAGTTCAGCCCCTTAATATTTAAGGTTTTTATTGAGAGATGTGTGCTGCTTCTTTTTACCTTATTTTCTGTTTGCATTCTTGGTCTAGGTTTGTATTTCTGCAGTTATACTTTTATTCATTACTCTCTCTGTCTGCTTGAGGACAGATGCTCCTTTCCTCTGACTTTTGAATTGCTTTGAGTATTTTCTGAAGGGTTGGTTTGCTGGACATGAATTCTTTCTTGTTTATGTCATGAAAGATTTTTCTTTCTCCTTCAACTTTAATTGACATTTTTTCTGAATATAGTAATCTGGGTTGGCATCTATAGTAGTTTAGTACTGGGAATACTTTGGTCCACATTTTTCTGGCTTTCATGGTTTGCCCTAAAAATTCAGCTGTAATTCTGATGGGTTTCCCTTTATATGTAACTTGTTGTTTTTCTCTTGTGGCCTTAGTAATTTGTCTTTGTTTTGGGCATCTAGTGTTTTAACTATGATATGGTGTGGGGTATTCTTTTTCCGATCTTGTCTATTTGGTGGTCTATGTGCTTTTTGTATTTGTATGGGTTTGTCATTTTTCAGTTTGGGGAAATTTTCTTCTGTTATTCTGTTGAAGATCTGATCAATACCTTTGTCCTGGAATTCTCCTTCCTCTAGCCCTATAATGCAGAAGATTGATCTTTTCATAGTGTCCCATATTTCCTGATTGCTCCACTCGTGATTTAAAAAATTTTTCAAACTCTTTGTTTAGCATTGCAGTTCTTCTACCTTGTCTTCCAGTGCTGATATTCTACTTTCTGCTTCATCCAATCTGTTACTGAGGCTTTCTCTCATCTTTTCCTGATGATTGGATGAGTGTGCAATTTTCTTTTTCATTTCATCCTGTGATTTCTGTAATATTTCCAGTTCCCTTTGGAGTTTGTCATTCTCTCCTTCTAGATCCTTGATTCGCTTGTCGGTTTCCTGTTTCATTTCAGCACGGGATCTTTTCAGTGTTTCCACTTCATTCCTGAGTTTGTCATTCTCTCCCTTGATTTCTTTGAGCATGTTTATTATTGTTCTTTTAATATCTGTGTCCTGGGTTATCTCCAGGGAGAACTCATTGTTGGAATCTTCTATAGGACTGATAGATTTGGGTGGGGATTTATTATTTGCTTTTCCTATGTTGTTGCTTTTCCTTTGTGCTCTTGGCATCTGGATTTGATTTGTTGCTTATAATCTGATGTGAAATTCAAGTGCTTCTTCATTTGGTTGAAGGCCTGTTCCTCTAGGTTGAAAGGTTTGCTATCTCTTGTTACTTTGTGCTCTGAGTCACCTTCTCTGTTCCCACCATAGCTGCAAGAGGGGTGGGTGGCACTGGTTTTTGCCCGCCCAGTCCTGTCACTCCAAGGTGGCCGTAGGGGCTTACCTGATCCATCTGGAAGTTGGAGTGGCTCCAGAGACCTGGACACAGCCCATGCTCCTTATGAGAGGACAGCTGGGGCTGGAGAGGTGCTCGAGGCCTTACCAGGTCTGGACTGGAAGTTGGCGCACACAAATGGTATTTTCTATAATTTTCTTCTTTTATTCAACATTATTGTTTTTGAGACTTCTCCAGGCTAATGCATATTACGTTAGTTCATTTTAATTATTGAAAAAAGTTTACATTTTATTTACCTATTTTTTGAGGATTTTATACATGTATACAATGTATTTTGATTATATCCACCCCTTCCCAACTTCACACACACACATCTTATTTTTTCCCCATTATAACCCACTGGATCCAGGAAGTGAGGCCCATCTCCTTACGGGCCAGGTGTCATCCACCAGAGCATGGGCCACCCATGAAAGGCCAAACCCCTGAAAAAAATGGACTCCCCCTCCCCCAACAGCCATCAACTGTGAATAGCTCCTGAACTAAGGATGAGGCTCCATGTGAGCTCCCCTGTCCTTCCTGCTGGAATGTGGACTGGCTTAATCCTGTACAGGCAGGTCTTATACAAGCAACTAGAGCTGCCACGAGTTCATGAGTACGGCCATCCCGTCATGTCCAGAAGACACCAGTCTGCACCAGGCCTCCCTCACCTTTGCTTTACATTTTAATTCTCATATGACTAGCATGTCTTGTCTATCCATTCTTGATGATTATTTTGGGTGATCCTTTCTCCCTTTGTTACAAATACTGTTGCAACCAACACTGCTGGAAATCTTCTTTGTAAATGGAACATAGTTTCATGAGATCATATGCCCAGAGTGGGAGCTCTCATTATCAATCAATTCACCTAGGTTCACAATATTAAAGCCTAAGGCCTCTTGATCAGTGAGTAATGGTATCTTACTGTGGGTTTTTTATATTTATTTTTTTATTAAAATTTTTTCATTTTATATAATATAGTTTGATGGTATTTAGAGCCCCTCCCCTATCTGTGCCTCCCTGTACCACCCCCTGCCCAGTTTAATGTACTCTCTTATGTATGAAATATGGCCTATAGTGTCTGATTTGTGTCCCCAAATGTCTCTCAGTGTGGATCCATTCACCAGGCCACCAAGAGTCGCATCTCTGTGTAACACTGTCTCGCCCCTTCCCAGCAGCCATCAGTCGCCAAAAGTTCCTTATGTTGGGTTGGGATTCCTCTCTCTTTCTTTCTTTCCTTCTTTCTTTCTTTCTTTCTTTCTTTCTTTCTTTCTTTCTTTCTTTCTTTCTTTCTCTTTCTTTCTTTCTTTCTTTCTCTCTCTCTCTCTCTCTTTCTTTCTTTCTAATTTTCTTTTTTATTAACATTTTTTTATTGATGCTTTGTGCATTTCATACATCATTTTCCAATTCAGTTCAGGCATATCTCCCCTTCCCTTCCCCCCCACCTGCACCCCAACCGAGATCATGCATTCTGCCATGACTGTCCTGCATATCTCTCTCAGTTTTTTTTTTCCATTTTTTAGCTATAAGTGATAATCCATGAGTACAATCATCCTTCATGTAAAACCAATTTGCAGGCTGTTGGGCCCAAACCCCAAGAGCCCCACCTTCCAGCGGGGAGTGAGGGGTTGTATGTTCAATCAGGTTAATCAAATGAGGGTCCAGACTACATTGCTGTAGTTTCACCCTTCACCCCAATCACAGCCCTTACATTCTACCACGCCCCTTCTTCCGCAGATTATTCCCTGGGCTTAGAAAAGAGGCACAGGTGGATGAGAAGCAGAACAGTCCACTCTCTCTGGAGCTGTTGTCTTGGATTCTGGTCAATTCTGGCTGTTTCCTTTCATGGGCTGACAGTCTGTCCAGGAATAACCTTTTGATCCTACTAATGAAGCACAAGCAATTAGATATATAGGTATTTAAGCAGCATTAATAGTTGTGGTAGGTTACTTTGGTATAGACATATATGTTTAGATGAAATGTTGATCCACGAACTACATTTTTTCCTGTTAAATATGACAGGGTCTTACTGTGGCTTATGATATCTCCTAACCTGTAGAGGATGTAAGCTTGTGGCATCAGCCATGGGTCATTCCTCCAAGGAGAGAGCCAATAGCCAATTAGATTTGGGATATACAGGCATATGGCTGCCTCTGCTGCACAGTATTTCCAGGCAGGTGAGGTGTAGCTGGTGCTGA
>VZQC01000992.1:9486-87060 GCA_009823505.1 Rhizomys pruinosus | reverse complement strand
AAAAAAAAAAAAAAAAAAAAAAAAAAGATGGCACAGTGCCTTATATCATTTTCTTATAATGATATAAGAGGTGAAGTGGGTGAAATAGGCATCGTGACAACAGTAGGCTACTCCATGAGGGTTACTTGAATGCAAGCACTGTGATATCAGGGCAATTGATCTGGTAAGTGACTACCAGGAGGATAGCATATATAATGTGGGTACACAGACCAAAGGATGATGTATGTCCTGAGTGGGACAGAGCAGGATGAAACAAGATTTATTATATATCTGTGTACGGCACACAACTGAAAAATGAAATTTTAAATTCTTAAATTTTTCATTTAATATTTTCAGACCATGGTTGATTTTGGTTAAGTAAATCCATTAAAAGTAAAATCATGAAAAAGGAAGGACAATTGTAAAATCTGTGGGAGAAGGATTTATGGAGTGTCTTGAATTAAACTGTGGTTGGTATAGGAGCCAGTGGAGGAGAGAGGCTAGGCGGAGGGACAGGGGAGGGTTTGTCTTTGTGGCATATGCAGTGGCTGAAGTCTACACACCCAAGAAAAGACAAGCCTGAGAATAAAGGCCTGACTGTAGCCCTGGCTCTGCTGTTTCCTAATAGCAAGACTTAAGGCAAGCTCTGACCCCACAGGAGCCTTAGCTTCCTCATCATCCCAAGGTGGTGGCCACGACTCTTGCCTTAACAACTGCTGAGGGGCAGAGAAACAAGATCATGTGTGAAATCACTGGATAAACCCCAAGGTTCGTGGTAAGAACCAGGAGTGGTGTTTTAGTTATTTCAGTCTGTGGGAGAGACGGGGAGATGCGGGCTGCATGATGCTGCGTGCTCTGTCCGCCGGGGCCTCCTGAGTTAGATGGTGAACCAGAACTGGCTAGGCCGGAGCGAATATTGAAGGTCTCTCCACAGGGAGCAGTGCCCTTCCTTGTGGATAGGAGACAAGGAGACAAGGAAAGAGACATGGGGTGCTGGAGGATTCTTATTGAGTTTGGGGAAATGTGAGGGACCCCACTTTACCACACTCCACTTCTAAGAAAAAATTTACTGAAAATCTCTGTCTTTAAGAAAGAGTAGGTAGGGGTTAGAGAGATGGTTCAGTGGTTAACTGACTGGTCTTACAGAGGACCCAGGTTCAAATCCTAACACCCACATGGTGGCTAACAACCATCTATAACTCCAGTTCCAGGAGATCCGATTCCTTCCTCTGCTTTCTGCATGCATTGCAGAACATGGGTGTACTTACACACATGCAGGCAGTACACTCATACACTAAAATAAAAATAATATTTTGAAAGAAGAAAGAAAGAAAGAAAGAAAGGAAGGAAGAAAGAAAGGAAGAAAGAAATTGAGGGAGCTATAAAAACTGCAAACAGTCTATGTGAGTCAAGGAAGGAGACAATATGGCGATTTGGTGTCACCGGGTGAGACAAGGACTGCCAAGGGTTTCTCTGAAGATCAAAATAACGCCTGGCCTCCCAGCTTCCAGCCAAACAGCCCTTCTAAGCTCTCAACTATCCCTGGAAGAAGCTCTACAGCCTGTGGCTTCTGGTTTTCTCTGATTGATCTAATAGACATCTTTCTTCAAAAACAAGTAGGGTGTAAACCCAGCACACAGGAGGCTGCAGGCAGGAAGACCAGGAGTTCAAGGCCAGCCTCGTTCTATAATAAGCTTGAGGTCAAAGAGCTGCATGAGACCCTGCCTCAGAAACAACAAAGGGAGAGGGATGGATGAAAAGAAAGGGGAAATTCCATTATCTTGTAAGAAAGAGTAATTATACAAGTGGTTACAAAAGAATAAAAACCTCAAATTCTAAAAATCCACACAGTAAAACCTTATAGAAAAAAAATCAAACAAGAACAAATAAAAATAAGTAGGAGGTAAGGGTATGGTTTGCTGGGAGAGCATGCGAGTTGAATGCTGAAAGCCTTGTGCTCAGAACCAACCAAGCAACAAAATCCATGCAAGCACAGTTTAAGTAAATAGAAAGGATGCTTACTATCAGTGGGGCCCTGCCACAAGCTTACTTTCAAAAGACAAAACTGACATCAGTGAGGAATTGAGAAGATGAAGGCAATTAGGAATGTGATGTGGCTCTCCAGAGAGACCCATCACCAGATGGTTCAAAAGACAATTGGGTTCATGAAAAGTCAAAAGGGGCAGGTGAATACTGACCTTATGAACTAAAGATTGTAAACTAGATGTGATGCTGTAGGCTAATGAGCATGGAAGGTAAGAATAAAAGTGGATATTGAGGTTAATTGGATTTGGACCAACTCTATGAAACCAACACCAGCAAAATCACATCATAACCCAGAGCATTAGATTAGAAATCTCCGTATTAGCAGAACTGTCCACAGTCCCTGTTTGGGTCTCTTTTTACGAAAGACATCAGAGAGACTGTTGCTGGTCACAAGATGAGGTCATAAATTCTCTCAGTTCCTCCTACAAGTATCTGACACAGCCTGTTCCCTGCCTCAGTCTGTCCAGCTATCTGTCATATAGCAATACAAATGTCTGACCAATTTAATGGGGAAAATGAGAAAGACGAAACAGTGCTATCAAATTAGCAAAAATCTAGAATTTGCTACCACTTAATATTAATCCAGCATGTTCATATATTGTATTGTCTTTTGATCTTCATTATAAACCCTATTAGATTTGAGACACTCTATACAACACTCTATACAACAATCTCTTGAAATGTTCCTCTTATTATTAGAAGATGAATTTAACAAAGAACACAACTTTAATACACATAAAAAATTTAAAAACAATATCTCTGTACCTGGGCAGAATGGCTTCCAGCACTCAGGAGGCAGAAGCAGGCAGATCTCTGTGAGTTCAAGCCTGGCCTGATCTACATAGAGAGCTCCAGGCCAGCTGGGACTAAAGGGAGATCCTGTCTCAAAAAAAATCTCTGTAATGCAAAGAAAATGTTTCAGAATTTTATAGCACAGACATTGGTGTGAGGCGAAGACCTCTGCCTCATTATATTATTGCTATTGCTATGATCTTTCCAGAATCTTAGTTGTTTTTATTTTTTTGATTGATTAATTTTTCAATTTTATGTGAATGTTTTCCTGCATGTATATGAGTGTACCCATGTCAATAAATGCCCTCAGAGTTCAGAAGAGTGTGTTGGATCCCCTGGAATTGGAGTAACAGAGAGAGTTGTTAGCTCTCATGTAGGTGCTGGGAACTGAACCCAAGTCCCCTGCAAGAGCAGCCAGTGCTATTAACTACTGAGCCACTTCTCCAACTCTAATCAAAGTCATTTATTTTTTTGTGTGTGTCTTTTGAGACAGGGTCTCCCTATAGCTCCAGCTGGACAAGAACTCACTCTATAGACCAGGCTGGCCTTGAACTCATAGGGATCTGCCTGCCTCTGCCTCCTGAGTGCTGGGATTAAAAGTGCATGCCACCATGCCTGGCTGAAGTCAGTTTTTAAATGAACACAACGTCAACATTTAGGCTTTATGTAGAGCTATCATTGTGTCTCCTTGGGAAATAGGCAGATGTCGCTTTGTCCTGATGGCTCCCTTTCCCACCAGCCTTATCCTGCTGCACAGATCATCTCTGCTGACAAAGGTATCACCCTGATTCTCAGTGGTTTCCAGAAACATGTGCTCTCTTATGTTGAGGGCAGTGAGTTGGCTTGTAGTTTGTTGTAGCCTGTGGCTCAGTTCTATGTTGTGTGCCAGTGTTTGTTTGCTCATGTAAGTGTAGTCTTTTCCCTCTGGGATCCAGTCGGAAATATCATAAAGTGTGTAATTCCCATGGCAGAATGAAAGAGCTAGAGATCTAATTGGAATTATTTTATTATTATCATTTTCATTTTATGTGTACTTTTTTTTTACCTGCACATATATAATTGTACTACATGCGTACAATGCCTACAGATGCTAGAAGAAGCCATCAGATCACCTGGATCTGGAGTTATGGACAGTTCTGAGCCACCATGTGGATGCTAGACCAAACCTTGGTCCTCTGGAAGAGCGGTCAATGCCTTTAACTACTGAGCCACCTCTTTACACCCCCGGTGAGAACTCTTTCAGTCCTAATAACTCTTAAAGTTTCTGCCTAAATGATCTGCATGTGCTCACAGGGCAAAGCTTAGAACCGTGAAACCCTCTAACAGGGAAGGGAGGTGCATATCCCAGTGGAACTGCAGTGTCTCCTTGCTGATACCGGCTCCCCTGGGCTACGGCTGGCTGTCTTAACAGACTTCACTTGGCAGATAAACAAATTCGCTATCCTTCTTGACACCAATGCTGCAAAAGTCAACCAGGAATAAGAAATGTTAACTGCAAAAATCAGGCCAGCCCTCCATTGAAGAAGCAGCCACTGTGCAACAAGAAGCATAATATACAAATGAAAACAAACAAACAAACAAACAAAAAAAAAAAAAAACAAATGAAAGCCGAGTCTCAAGAGAAGTCAGAAAAACAAATATTTATGTAAAACCTCCTGGTTGTGTGTATGTGGTATAAGGGGGGCTAATTTATGTGTGTATGTGTATGTTGGAGTGCATATTTGTATATGGCTTATGTATGTGATGTCTATATGTGAATGGTGTGTTTCATGTGTGTGGTGGATGTGTGACCTGTGTGTGGTGGATGTGTGTGCATATGTCTGTATGGGGTATATTTGTGTATGGTGTATATGATATATGTGTGTGTGTGTATACAGGTGTGTGCATCTGTGCAGTCATAGACACTAGGGGGAGGGGATGCCAGGTGTCCTGCTCTGTCTCTCTCCAAGTTATTCCTTCTCTCACTGAGCCTGGCACTAGGCTGGCAGCCAGCAGACTCCAGTGATCCTCCTATGTCTGTCCTTCACAGCGCTGGGATACTTGTGCAGGTGCAACCATGCCCGACTTTTTGCATGGGCACTGGGCTGCAAACTCAGATCCTCAAGCTCCTGCAGCAAGTGATCTTAACTACTGAACCACCTCTCCAGGCCCAACCTTCTGGCTTTAAAATCTATTAAGAAACTAATTTCACTAGGCAACCACCGCTGTTTCTTAGGCCAAGCAGAACATCCAGACTCCAGATATGGACCACATTTGAAAGTTTTCATCTTCTGCTTAGGGATATTCTTGAGATGTGGCATTTCTTGCTTCATTCGGGAGGAGTTTTCTCATCTGTTTTGAGTCATCAAATGACTCTGAGATGGTCAGCACTCGCCTGGCCAGAGCCATTGAGGCTCCACGCATGGCTAAGGACTTGGGGGTAGCTCTCACACACAGCCTTAGGTTTTCCTGCCCCTGGGTTGAACTATCTGTGCTGTACCATCTCCCAAGAGAAGGCTTTCAGGCTGATTGACTTAAAATTAGAGCTCAGATGGCAAAAGAAGAGGGACTAATAGGTTGAGAGATTGGCCTCATTTGGCTCTTTAAATTTTTATGTGGAGGGCAATTTGTTAACAAGAGGGAGGAGCCGCGACAGTGGGACATCAATAATTCAGCAGAGACTGTCAAGCTGCAAACAGCCCCATGGTGCCCAGCTGAGCCCTTCCCTGGAACACAGGCCACTCACTCTACAGGGTCTGGAGAAAGGGTCAGGCCTCACTACCCAGCCCACTTCAGGCCTGCCTCCCCTCCCCCAATTCCTAGCAGAACTGGAAACCTCTGTAATGGAGGCTGCAGTGTCTCAGAATCTACGGTGCCAGCTGGGTGCAGGCTGAACACCAGTGTTTCCCGAGGAAGGTGGTGGACGCAGGAGCCCCTCCTCCTGCCCCGCCCATGCTGCATCCACCCCGAGAACAAGTGTTGCGTCATCTCATTTGCCAGATTTTGTTTCTTCTGTTCCTCAAAAGCAATCTCGACACTGGACACGATTGTTGCCTCTGCTGGACAGAGGTGCCTCTGGCAGAAGGGCTTAGTGGTGACCAAATGTGCTTAGTTCCCCTGAGTCCACTTCCAGTCTTGCTCTGCAGATTGAGTACTTTGACTTCTGTATCCTAATTCCCTTCCGTTAATTTAGGGCTTCAGTAGTGCAGTCCCTGTGTCATTTTGGGAAGCGGTATTACAACTTAGGAGGACTTTCTGTTCCCTCAGTCAGACTCACTGTCTCTTTGGTCACCATAGCTCATTCACAGGTCCAGGTAGTGCAGGGCTTTGAGATGACTGGTAATCAACTGGGAAGCAAGAGGCCACTTAGAAATCTCAGCAAAGACCTGAAAGAAGTCACTTTCTTTGCACACATGGCATGGGGAGATTACCAACAAAGAGAGGGCACAGGAGGGGTGCTGGGGTTACACATTCAGTCATGCAGAGGTTCCCAGCATCTGGTGGAGTAGGTCCTGATAAACACATCATAAGATGAAACATTTCTAAGTGAAAAGTGCTGGTAATACTTCCTGCCATCCACAGCTTAGCAGCAGAGTACACCATACAGTGTAGGTGGCTTAGTCTCATGATGGCGTGGCTGACAGGGACTCCCAGCTCTCTGCTAATTTCCAGCATCAAGACAGTATCACATTGGGTATCCCTTCTGGAAAAAGGTCAAAATTCAAAACATTGACTACGGTTTATAAGGAAGGTGTGTCTCTTTTGCACCACCGTGTACTCCCAAAATTATTAAGTTAAACCATCATAAATCAGGGCTCATCTATAGAAATAAAATTTAAATGCGATATTTTATTTTAATGCAAAGATTAAATGTGATATGTATCTGTAACAATTCTGTAGTTTATTTTTTAAATTAATTTTTATTTTATGTGTTTGGCCTTCATATATGTAAGTGCCCCCATGTCATGCAATGCCTGCAGAGGTCAGAAGAGGGAGTTGGATCCCCTGGAACTGGAGTTATGGATGGTTGTTAGCAGCCAGTGCTCTTATCCACTGACCCATCTCTCCACCCCACAATTGTGTACTTTAATATAGTGGCCTTTACTTCTCATTGGAAATAGTTGTCAATTTAGAACTGCTAGATGATTTTTTTTGTTGCTGTTTACAAAGAGCTTCCATGTGGAAAAAACTCTATATACTGTTTGTCACACAGTGGCTATGGAGGTGTGCAGACGCGAAGCTCTCGTCCGCCGTGTGTCCGTGTGTCCGTGTGTGCTTCGCCTTATTTTCACTTCCGGCTTCCTTCCCAGGTGAGCACAGAACCTCCTTGCTGCCCCGATGGTCCCTTGGTGCTCCCTTCTCCAAAGAACAGCCCTTAAACCCAATCTACAGCTCCCTCCTTTACTCCACCTTCAAATGGTGTCCAACACCTTCCAATCAAAGACCAACTTGCACAATACAGACCGCAAGAGGCCCCGCCACTCTCCAGAAGGCTGGCCACCACTGAGTGCTTCCCGAATTCTATGAAGTGGGTGGAACTCTTAGCTCCTATCCCAACCTTCCCTAACTGCAGCCCTGTGTCCTTTCTCCTATCTCTTGGACAACCTCTGCCAAGCCTCATGGTCTGGATGTGGGGTTCCATGGGATACCACCTGAGCCTCTACCACAAAGCCCCCCCCCTTCCACTGGGCTGCTCTGCCTGCTCTGTTGCTAGCTGCCCACTAGGCCTCCTCTTCCTTGAACGCTGTTTGCTGTGTCTCTCTTGCATTTAGGTAGGATACAGAGTGGGGTCAGAATAAACTACCTATGAATGGATAAAATCATTAAGAAGAAAGTCAGCCCTTGAGGTATACTGGGCTTCTCCACACCAGCTATTTATTACTCAATTCAGCTGGGCACATGTACTTTCTTTTTTTTTAATTTTTTTATTTCTGTATGTGTATGAATGTACTGCCTGCGTGCAAGTTTGCGCGGAGGTCAGAAGAGGGTGTCGACTCCCCTGGAATTGGAATTCTCAGGAGCTCAGTCATGAAGGACATTCAGGACTCTACAAGAACAGGTGTCATAGTAGGGAATAGCACAGAGGTGACACAAATTCACAACATACATGATAAGCAACATAATAAGCAAAGAATTAAGAGCTGTATTTTCTTTTAAAAGTATTTTTATTGAGTTTTTGTGCATTTCATGTTATAGTTCATAATCAAATTTAGAACTCCTCCCTGTCCACATCCCCCAGCCCCTCCCACCATATTTCATGCCTTCTGTTATGTATGTTCAGTCCTACCTGGTCAAGCATTTGAACCCAGATGTCCTCCGTGCAAGTTCTTCCACTGGAGTCTAGTCAGCCCAACTAGAGTCACTCCTTTAAAGAAGATCCACTCTTCCTGCCCCACAGTAATCAGTTGCCAAGAGTTCCCCAGCTAGGGTTGGGGCCTGCTGCCTATTTCCCCAGTCCTGTGCTGGGCTTTTGTCTGATTGAGTCTGCATGGGTCTTGTGCAAGTTGTCACCATTGTTGCAAGATCATATGAGCGAGTTCCCAGAGGTCTGAAAGTCTGTTTCCATACATTCATGTATCAACCCTGACTCGTACATCTTTCCATCTCTTCTTTCTGCAATGGTCCCTCAACCATAGGTAGATGATGTTCAATATTGGAGTCCTCACCAGGGTCATGCACTCTGTAGTCTCTTAGTCTCTAAGTCTCTAAAACTTCACCACCCATGGCATTGCACACTATTGTGTAAGGAAACTTCGCTGGTGAGAGTTGAGGGATGGATTAGTATTCTCTCTACCCCTGTTCTACTACATTCCATGAGTCTTACATGTAGAGGTTCCACTGTAGATGTGTTACTTAGGGCTGGGCATCTCTCAGACATATATTCTCTGTGACCAGTTGTGGGACTCTGTACTAGATAACCTCCATCTGTCGCAAAAGGAAGCTTCTTTGGTGAGTGGTGTACAGTAAACTTGACTGTGAATATAAGGATCCATATTTAGCATACAGTAAGAAATTTCATTTGTCTAGAGATGTGCCACAGGTAGGGTTTTCTCTAGGATCTATGACCTTTCCCGCCATGTGTATTTGGCTGTATTTACAGTGTCCCCCATGAGCTCCCTTCCACTAAGAGGGCTTTAAGTCCAATTAGACAGCTGTTGATTATCCCCAGATAAAAGTGCCATTACTGCACCAGTAGAGAGACTTTGCTGTGCCAGCCATTGTGGTTATTAGGCCTTGGAGCTGGGTTGGACCATTGCCTGATTTCTCTCCCTTAGCACCTTGCGTACCTTCCTCTAGAACTAGGAAGTAGTTTTCAGGGAGAAGACTTCCAGGTCAGTTCCAGCTCCATTGCTCCAAGTCCTGTGTCCAACATATGTCCTGTCTTCAGCAATAGGCTCTTACCTTCAAGTTCTGAGAGGTAATCAAGGGCTTTGGCAATAGCCTGTGTTATTTTGGGAGTCTCGTGGACTATCAGGACCAACAACTTGAAGGGAAGTTTTCCTGTCTGCATTCCTTATATAGCCTTCAGGTGGACACATGCACTCATGTTCAGATATTGTATATGTATTTTTTCAGGGGGTTTTGAGTTCATTCATTTCCCTCTTTCTATGCCATCTAAGTTCTCTCTCTCTTTCTCTCTCTCTCTCTCTCTCTCTCTCTGTCTGTCTTTCTCACCTCTCAAGAGCTATATTTTCTAAAAAGCATTTGTGAGTAAGAAATAAGAAAAATGATCAACTTTGCTTTGAAATAAAGGTGAACATTCTGTTCATCAATGAAGTAGCACTAAAACCTCTTCACTCCCAGCCACAAGATAGTAATCTTTCATCTGTTAACTTACTAAAAAGTGAAATGATTGATAAAATTTAATGCTTATGAAGGCCTGAGAAAATGGACATTCTCTTAGGCAGGTCATGGACTGGAAAAGCATTATTGTGAGTATGTGTATGTCAAACTTGCTTTCATTAATTCATTTTTTGGTTTTTTTTTTTATAAGGTCTCCCTGTAGTCCTGGGGGGGGGGCAGCAGAGGGGGGCTGGAATTCACTATGTAGACCAACCTGGCCTCGATCTCATAGAGATCTACCTGCCTCTGACTCCTGAGAGCTGGGATTTAAAGGTGTGAGCAAGTACCATGCCTGGCATTCATCAAATTTTAAATGTCCATTTCCTAGGACCTAAAATGTTAGTGTTCTAAATTACATTCTAAATTACTACCAATTTAGTGGCTTAAACTAGGACAAATGTATTATGACACAGTTTTGTAGTTCAGAATATTGAAATGAACTTCACTGAACTAAAGTCAAGGGGTTAGAAGGGAGTCCCTTCTGGAGTTCCTGCAGGAGAATCTGTTCCTTTGTCCCTTTAGTTTCTGTTGGTTGCCCGCATTCCTTGGCTCACGGTTCTCTCCCTCTATATTTTGATTCTGTTCTCCACTTTTTAAAATTGAATTTTATACAGTATATTTTGACCCCTCTTATAGCCTCTCCCTTCACCTGATTTCATGTTTCCTGTCATATATATTAAAGCCTATTGAGTCAATTTTGTGTTTCCAAATGTCCTTCATTGGGTCCGTCCACTGGAGCCTGGTCAACCTATCTAACATCACACCCTTAATGAAAACCGACTTGCCCTCTCCCAGCAGCTGTCAGCTGCCAAGGGGTCCCGAGCTGGGGTTGGGCTTCATATCCATTTTCCCACGTTGACGCTGGCTGGGATTTTGTCTCATTTGAGCTTGCATGAGTCTATGCGTGCTCTTACCATTGCTGTGATTTCATATGAGTAACTGACCCGTTGCTCTGTGATCACCCCCACCTCTGGCTCTTACAATTTCTGCCCTTTTTTTCCCCAAATGATCCCTGAGCCATGGGTCTGCCCTCCACTTTTAGGATCCATTGTGATTATATTGGGTTCACATGATAATCTCCCTATTGTCAGAGGAAGAACTTAATTCCTTCTGCAATATCAATTTCTGTCGCCATGCAATCTAACATATTTGAAGACCCCACAGATTGGGACATAGGCATTTGGGGGAAGAGTCACTATTTTGCCAGCTACATCCAGCATGTCCCATTCCAGAAAGGTAACCTACACATATACCTATTGCAGTAGTATTTCTAAGATAACGGAAAAAGGAAATCTGAAAAGAAAGAAAGAAAAGAGGAAAGAATCAATCAAAACTCATTCAAAGATCAGAGTACAGGGCTGAAGAGATAGTTCTGTGGTTAAGAGCACTGGCCATTGTTGCAGAAGACCTGGGTTCTAATCCCAGCACCCACATGATGGCTAACAACCATTCCAAGGGATCCAATGCCCTCCTCTGTCCTCCACAGGCACTGAACAACACGGGCATACTTACACACATGCAGGCATAAAACTCATACACATAAAAATAATAAATGAAAAAAATTTGAAAACAGAACCATGTGTTATCTTATGGTGGCTAATTTCACATGTCAATTTGTTTGGCCATAGGATACTCTGATTTTGGTCAAATATCACTCTGGGTGTCTCTGTGAGAGTGATTTGGGGTAAGATCACCATTAAACCCACAGACTGAGTAAAAGATACTGCCTTCCACAGTGTGGATGGGTCACATCCAGTCACTTGAAGGCCATAAACAGAACAGAAGTTCTGGGTCTTCCCAGGAAACAAGATTCCTACCACCTGGCAGGCTTTGAAGGAGAACACAGACTCTTCCCTTCTCTTTATACTCAAACTGAAGCATTGGCACTTCCTGGGTATTCAACCCGCCGACTGTCAGACAGGATCCACCCCAACAGCTCTTGGGGGTTTCCAGCTTGCTGACTCACTCTGTAGATCTTAGGCCTTGGCAGCCTCCATGGCTGTATGGACCAATTCCTTGTGATAAATCTGGATCTATAATTTCCTATTACTTTGCTGCCCTGGAGAACTTGGGTACTACATCTTATTTATGAGAAAATACAGTCATAAGGAACAAGAAGGTAAAGCTTTGTGGACCAATATAAAAGGATCTTCGTGGCATAGAGCTATGTGAATAAAAGAAAACATGTAATATGCTGCATTTTGTATACACTTGAAAGGGCCATTTATAAATACATGCACAGCTCCATAAATAAAGGAAGCTGCATGCTGGTCTCTTAATAATAATGACTATCCCGAGTAATCATCAGAGAGGGTCTGGGGGGTTAGGGCTGCTGGCAGTGGTTTGGTGTTGAAAAGACTTGGGCTATTAGAATTCTTGCAATACAAATGTATATATGAAATTTTTGTGTTATATATATTTTTAAACTAAGGACATTTCAAAAATCCATTCATCTATATGCAAGGGATCTTTCTCTAATTAAATAGAAAAGAAACTAATTTAAAAGCTGGAATTCCATTGTGTGTATCTATAATGATGGAGGTTTCTTCATGGAACAGACTCAGTAACAACAGAACATATTCACAATAGAAAAAAAAATGTATAAGAAACCAAGTCACTGAAGAGAAGGGGCTTACTAAGGATGAAGTCAGAGCACAAGATGCCCCAGGTCCCTGAGGGATGTTGTATCACAGCCAAGGCTTTAACTCCCACAAACTAACCAATTGACCCAGACACTTGGGCCCCTAGGCACGGCTTCTTTCTGAATCATGGTCATTTCTCTCTCTCCTGGAGTCACTTGAGAATCACTAAGAGACTGGGTCTCTACTCATCTGTGAATCCTACCCTCTTTCCTCTGCACAAAGCACTGTTCCATGCCCACTCTCTGTTTCGACAGATTCTATCGTACCGTATTCCATGTACTCTGTGTTTTAGCTTACTGGAGTACACAAAAAGATCCCTAGTTGGGGATAACTTGAGAGGCATTTTCTATATCCAGTGACATTCGCTCATTTGGCCTTTGTGGAATCAGTCCTAGAGCTGGGATTGTCCAATTTGAGGCAATTCCTTCCTCTCCGTCTATTAAGTTATCTTCCAAGCTGTGATTATAACTCCTGGCCATGTTCCATTGTTTCTTTTTGTGCAAGGTAAAGAGCAGGAAGAGTGAAGCAGGACCAAGGGGAGATGCACACAGGAAACCATTCATCCTGTCAGGAAATGCTGGCTGAGGTGTCTTCCTCAGCTCCATTCTTGGTTCTGGGGACACCAAAAATGAGTAAGACAGCTTTTTGTGGCATGCATATCCTTCCAGGGAAGACCTTTTATTAACAGTTTTGCACAGATTCACAAGGGTTAACCTGGAATGTTATGTTACAGCCTGGAGGAAGGAGGGCTAGGAAAGGCTGTGAAGTCAGCTCTTGAGCAGACTCTTGGAAAAACAGGACATGGTGGGAAAAGGTGATCAAGATCACAGGAATAGCATATGGAAGGGCTTAGATTGAAAATGGAAAGCCTTACAAAATGGAAGCCCTAAACTGGGCGTGGTGGCGCACATCTAATCCCAGTGCTCGGGAGGCAGAGGCTGGTGGATCTCTGTGAGTTCCAGGCCAGCCAGGGCTACAGGGAGACCCTGTCTCAAAATGAAGAGAGAGAGAGAAAGAGAGAGAGAGAGAGAGAGAGAGAGAGAGAGAGAGAGAGACCATTTTCTTTGCTACTTTTTTGTAGTAAATTGAGTTTCTGATATTTCTTTTGAAGCTGAGTGGGTTTCTTGGAAAATAGAAACCAGAAAACATAATACTGAATCAATTTTTAGTGCCAGGCCTTAAGAGATGAACCAAGACCACCCCTTCCCAAGGACCCTGAGTGAACTTCAGGCTGACCCCCACCATCTTGCCAGTCAAATGACTGAGTAGTCTCGGAAATGGGTCCTCAGTACAGATCCCACAGCTGACATCACAGGGAGCAAAGACACAGCATCTATGCTGGAGCCCTGTCCACATGACAAGTGATGAACAAAGTAAATACTGCTGTTTGAAGTCACCAAGTTTCGCCTCAAGAATCATCAGTCAATACATATCTGAAACACAGAGGTGAGAAAGAAGAGAGACTCTACATCACTCCCAGGCTGTTTTGGTAATATGGAGATTCCTTTGTAGAAAATAAGATTTGTAGATGGCGCCGACATGCTGAGTAGAGAGGGAAGAAAGCACCAGAAGGCAATAATAAACAGCTTGGCATCTATTGAGTTTGTGCAGCAATGAGCTTTCCTGATAATGCTATTGGTCACCGGAGAAAGAAAAAAGGAGAGGGAGAAAAGGAAGGATGAGGGAGAGAGTCTTCATGGAGAGAGAATGCATGACCGTGGTACAAACATGCACGTGGAAGACACACAGAGAGAAGAGGCCCAAGGGGGAACAATCCAGTAAGAGCACACAGAAGAAAAGATTGTGAAGAATTTCTGGTGAGTGTGTTCATTCATGTGTGCGGGGGTCCTCAGAAGATGGTCTGCAGGAGTCAGGTCTGACATGTTGCCATGTGGGTCTCAGGGACTGATCTCAGGCTGCCAGGCTTGGTGGCCAAGCACTTTTACCTGCCAAGCTGTCTTACTGGCCCTTGATTTTTGTCTTTGATGAGTAACATTTCTAACCATAAAGAACAGGCTGCATGGAAGAACCCAAGTTCAATGCCTGTCACCAGACCTTGGCAAGAAGGTTCCTGGCAGGCAAGCACTGCTCTCCTGAGTCCTGCTTTGCAATTACAAGGGAAAATATGCCTAGGCTGGAGCAGGGGCCTGTTATAACCAGCTAAACAACCACAGGAAGGCTTCCCTCTGTTTTCTAGTGTTTCCAGCCATTGCTTAAAAGCCCAGTCAACAACCTGGGGAAAGTCAGGCCCAGGCTCTTTTAGAAAAAGGACAACAGGCCAGTCAAAGAATTGGGTTCCACTTCTGGGCTAATCTGAAAGACGCCTGCCTCTTCTCAATGCCATGTCTCCTCCAGCTGGACATCTGCGCAGATGGGGTGCAGTGGCTGATTGTGGCAGTGGAGAAGTGACAACGAGGAGCGGATGAATGTTTTATGGCACCAGCAGAAGTTAATAAATCACAAGGTGATATTAACTCCAGATGAGCAGCTCCTTTACCCTGGACAGTGGCTGCTTAGCTCTAGTCAAGCGCCACCTCCTTTTTACAGGAGCAATCTGTCCTAAGTGCTGCTGTAGGCCTTGATTTCTCAATTCATTCTGTACAGAGGATGGGAGACCCATTTGCTAGCATCAACTAGGTGAGGATGTAAAACAGGGAGACTGAGAGGAACTTAAATCAGGAGATCGGGATTTTGTTTTGAATTCTGCTGCTGGCCGACTGTGGAGCACTGGACAAAGAGCTTTATTCTCTGGATAATACTTTCCTGTTTCTAAAATAAAGGGATGAGTGAGTTGGTTTCGTTGGTGTTTCCCATCAGATTGAGTGATCGACTGACCCATATGTTTGGGTGTGTGTGTGCCACGGTGTGCGTATGGAGGTCAGAGGCTACCTTCCAGGAGCTGGTTCTCAACCCCACCTTGTTGAGGCTGAGTCTGTCGTTTCTGTGCTGTGCTGCATCCGCAGGCTAGCTGGCTCTCAAGCTTCTGGTGGATTCTCCTATCTCTGCCTCTCATCTTGTGGTAGAAGTTCTTAGGTTACAGATATGTGCCACTGTAACCATGTTTTATGTGAGTTCCAGGGCTTGAACATAGATTATCGAGCTTTCATGGTAAGTACTTTTACCTGCTAAGCTCTTTGCCCAGCTCTAAAGTTCCCATATTAACATTCAGTAAGCCAATAAGCTTCTTGAAGTATCAGTCAAGAACTCAAGAGGCTGAGACATCCATTTTATAAAGTTACTGATATTTGTGCTCTACGTTTTACTCCTAGGAAGCTCTGAAAATTCCTTTGAATGTTTAGGGCTAAAACTCACTTGTCACTGGGCATGGTGGCACATGCCTTTAATCCTAGCACTTGGGAGGCAGAGGCAGGCAGGTCTTTGTGAATTCAAGGCCAGCCTGGTCTACAGAGTGAGTTCCAGGACAGCTGGGGATACAGGGAGACCCTGTCTCAAAAAAACAAAACAAAAAAAAAAATCACTTGTCTTATTTAGAAAGGAGAAGAAAAGAAAAAAAAATGCAATCTTAACCATTAGTTTGAAAACAGTACAGAAATAATAGACATTTTACCAGTGCTGTATATGCATTTTTGTGTACTTATGATTTTATCTACATTTAAAAGGAATTTTAGTTGAGAATGCCAGTAATAAAAAAGCAATAATTTGTTACACGCATAAAAAATTTAACATTGTTAAAATGCCAATTTTAATAAACTGCAAAATAGTATTTTACAATGAAATAAAAATAAAAAGAAAACTCCTACAATTGCATGCTTACTTACTCTTCACTAAGCTCCATGCAAATGTTTTTAAAGCATCATTTTATTTATTCTTCAGTTTCCACAAAATACATATGAGATTACATGAGGATAAGAAAATTGAACTGAGAAGGAAATTCTTTGCCTAAACATTCAATTAGTAAGCAGCTGATATAACATTTGAACTCTAATCTTTCTGATTCTAAACATATAATTTGTAATAGCAAATAATAGTTAAAACTTATGTTGTACTTACTATAAACTAGAAAATATTCTGAGTGGCTTACCCATCTAGATTATATCCATCCACTTTTCATTGTCTCTGAGCTATTTTGCAGCTCTGTAAAGTGTATAGCACTGATAACAAGACAACTGATTTGCTTATGCAAATATAAATTGATTGACTTTTGCCTCCAGGGTAGCTGTGTTTTACATATTTTGCATCTACTTGTACCTTAATTTTGGAACTCCTTGTTCTCCATTTACATGTGGTTGTTGGAATTCTCTAAACTAATTGCATTCCCTTCATAATTGTATCATTTATTAATGAACAAAATGTAATGTTTGACATCTGTTCATTTCCTAATTGTATGAAAGTCATGATTTTAAATTAAAAAAGAGTATGCTCTTTAACAATTATTTATGGTGAGATTAAAGGGGAGAGAGAGAGAGAGAAAGAGAGAGAGAGAGTCTCCCCAGACTTTTCACCTTTTCCTGTCTCCTGGCCAGGGGCAGTGGGCCAGTTGCTAACTGTGCTGGTACCTAACAGCATCATGTCCGCTCTGCCCTCTGGGAAACCTGTCTAAGGAGCCTGTGCTCCCCTCCATGGCCACTGCTGTTAAACCACCAGCATTGCCTTCTGCTTTGCAGAGTCTTTCCATGGTCTTCCAGAGTCCTGCTCTCTCTCAAAGCACTAAGGACAGGACAGTAGGGACCGAAAGACAAAATAGCATTCTGGATCCAACTTTCTTTTCTTGAACTGCTTTTCAGATCCTGCACAAGATCTGAATTCCAGGATAGATGGGGAAGGAGGTCTCAGAGACCCACCCTGACCCGAGGAACCATGGGCACTTGATGGCTGCTGGAGGGAGGAGACTCAGTCTTCAGAGACAAGGCCCTGGAGAGGTTTCCTGTGCCCCAGTGGATGGTCCACACCCATGAGCATCCTACATAGAGTCAGTAGGTTTAAGAAAAGAGCACTCAGAGGCCAGAGAGATGGCTCACCGGGTAAGAGCACTGACTGCTTTTGCAGAGGTCTGGGTTTCGATTCCCAGCACCACCATGGCAGCTAACAATCATCCTTAACACCAGTTCCAGGGTATCCGACACCCTCTTCTGACCTCTGTGGGCATTGCAGGTCACGAATGCACTTACATACTTTCATACACATAAAACAAAAATAAATTAATAAAATTAAAACAATAGAGTAATCAGATGTAGTGGTGTGTGCCTTTAAAACCAGCACTTAAGAGGCAAGGGTAGGCAGATTTCTGTGAGATAGAGGCCGGCAAGTTCCAGGCCAGATGGGGCTACAGAGAGACCCTGTCTCAAAAAGAAAAGCACATGAAGTTGAGAGGGAAAAGCATGGGTAGGAAAAAAAAAGAATTGGGCAGTGAGAAGGGAGGGTCCCACCTGATTAAAATGCATTATACACATGTACAAAATTCTCAAACAACAAATGTGATCTGAAAACAACTGTGCTCTTATATTGTGAATCCCTTAAAAAAATTTTTTTTTAAAAGTTGCAGATTAACATACCATCCAAATATCTGTGTCTATACCAAAGTAACCTACCATAACAATTAGTACTGTTTAAATACCTAATATCTAATTGCTTGTGCCTCATTAGTAGGATTGAAAGGTTATTCCTGGACAAACTGTCAGCCCATGAAAGGAAACAGCCAGAATTGACCAGAGTCCAAAACAACAGCTCCAGAGAAAGTAGACTGTTTTGCTTCTCATCCACCTGTGCCCCTTTTCTAAGCCTAGGGAACAATCTGTGGAAGAGGGGGCATGGTAGAATGTAAGGGCTGCAATGGGGGTGAGTGGTGAAACTACAACAATATAGACTGGACACTTATTTGATGAACTTGATTGTACATACAAGCCCCTCCAACTGGATGGTGGGACCCTTGGGCTGTGTGGGTTTGGGTACAACTGCTTGCAAATTGGTTTTACATGAACTCATAAATTATTGTACTCATAAATTATTACATATTGTTAAAAAATGAAAAAAATAAAGAAGTAATAGAAAAAAATAATAGATTTTTAAAAAGTTGCAGATTTAGGGGCTGCAGAGATGGCTGGGGGTTAAGAGCACTGGCGGCTCTTGCAGAGGATCTGGGTTCAAATCCCAGCACCCACATGGAGGCTAACAATCATCTGTAACTCCAGTTCCAGGGGATCCAATGCCCTCTTCTGACCTCCATGGGCATTTTAAGACATAGACACATTTACACACATGCAGGGAATACACTCCTACACATAAAATAAAAGTAGGGGTTGGAGAGATGGCTCAGCGGTTAAGAGCACCAACTGCTCTTGCAGAGGACCCAGGTTCAATTCCCAGGACCCACATGACGGCTGAGAACCATCTTTAACTCCAGTTCCAGGGGAATCCGACGCCCTCTTCTGACCTCCGTGGCATTGCACGACATGGGTGCACCAACCTACATGCAGATAGTACACTCATACACATAAAAAAATAAATAAAATAAATAAAAGTAATAAAAAGTTACAGATTTCTATCTTGGAGAGAAGAAATGTTAGAGTTCATAAACATGTTGGCCTTAAGCATGATTCATTGCTATTTTAACATTTTCGGTTGAAATATCTCTGTGGAAAAGAAATATTGCCTCCATGTAGTCAAACTTCAAAGAACATTTTGTAAGTTGTACCAAAATTCTTGACTCTCAGCCTCCGAGAGGTCAGCCAGACACTGAGATGTGAGGCTCCTTTCCCTTCCCATGTCTCGGTAATTTCTTCTGTTTTTTTTTTTCATATTGTCTCAACTTACTCCTCTTAGATTTTGACTCCTTATCTTTTTTTTTTTTAATTTTTTTTATTTTATTTATGTGTATTCATGTACTGTCTGCATGTAGGTCTGTGCACCCGTGTCGTGCAATGCCGCGGAGGTCAGAGAGGGTCTCAGATTCCCCTGGAACTGGAGTTCTCCTGGAATTGGAGTTACAGACGGTTCTCAGCTGCCATGTGGGTGCTGGGGATCGAACCTGGGTCCTCTGCAAGAGCAGTCGGCGCTCTTAACCGCTAGGCTATCTCTCCTTATCTTGAAGGCTGATGATGATCAAGACATTTTTCCTGAAACTTCTTCACTGCTGAGCAGGGACACAGAACCTGCCTATCCACATAGCAAAAGTCTTGACCTGTCTGCTCTATAGGGGACATAAAAGGTCTGAGGTTGGAGATCAGAGAATCATCATTTGATGGGGATCTGGAAGAATGTACATCATCACTCAGGTCTTCAAACCACACAAACAATAATGCATACCACAGATTCTTAGGCCTGTTCCTAAGATTAGCACCAAGTTTAAGAGGACGTTTTCCTCAAGAGGTGTTTGAGAGTCATTATGTGAATAAATCATTACAGCTTAAGGTAGAATCTGGTAAAGCACGTGTAAATCATGGATGACTGGGGTCATGTTGCCTTAGTTCTCAGGTATAGAAACAGATCAGACACCATGGCAGATGCCCAAGTATTAGGTAGTAATGTCCCTTCTATTGATGTTCTAGAACCAGTGGTAGGGTTGATCCGTGGGGAGAAAGACAAGGCCAAACCCTGAATTGTCTGAGATTACTGACTGAGCAAACAACTAGGCTGCCTCCATTTTCAAACTACTATGAATAATGCAACAATAAACACAGATCTGCAAGTAACTCTGGTATGTTGAATTAGCATGCTTTGGGCACATCCCCAAGAATGGTATAGCTCACTCATATGGTACTCCTCTTTTTAATTTTTTGAAGAACCTCCATGCTGATTTCCGTAGCAGCTGCTCAAGTTTATACTCTAATGATACCTGATAGTACTGATCAGAAATAAGTTTTGTAGAAGTACTTTGGATTTTTTAGTGCCCGTTCAGGAGTGGGCACTCTGGAGTACTGCAAATGCTTCAACTCTCTCCATCCCCTGAACTGCAGAGGTTGTTTGTCAGCAGAGTTGGAAATGTCTTTCTAAAGGCCAGTCGAGGGGCAGGGGAGATAGCTCAGTCCATAAAAGTGCTTGCAGCGCAGTCATGAGGACTGGAATTAGATCCCCAGAACCCATGTAAATCAGCCAGATGTGGTACACACTTATGATCCTACCTCTGGGGTTCATTGGCCTATTGACCTAACCAATCAGTGAGCCCAAAGCTAGTGAGAAATTCTAGCTCAAAAACCAAGATGGAAGGACCAGGGAGATGGCTCAGTGAACAAAGCGCTTGGTGCACAAGTGAGAAGGACTGAGTTTAGGTTCCCACGACCCACCTGATGTCCCAGCAGTTGGGAGGCAGATACAGGGAATTCTGGAGCAAGCTAGCCAGCTTAACTAATGATGTTGAGGAGCTCTGTGTTCAACTGAGAGAGCCTGCCTCTGTCAATAAGGGGGAATGTGATCCAGGTCCTGACAACAGCTTTGGACGTCAACATGAATGTACACACAAGTGCCTGCCATACATATGTGCCCCCACACATTCAGAAACACATGCTCATATGTATACCACACATACAAAAGAACAAGTTGGAAGCTACCTGAGTAGCATGACCCCTGAAGTTGTCCTCTGGCCTCCACACACACCTGCATACACAGAAACACACACACGCACACACACCCCACAAACATAATAAACATGCAAACATATACAAAAGGCTAGTTGAGTAATCTTCAATAGACACAAATAAATCACAAATGTACAGGTGCTTCTTCCTGCATGTGAATTCATATATAGTGATGCTTCTGGCCTGGAAGTTCCATTTGGTTGAATGTCCTATCTCTTACTAGAAGATTTAATGTCTTGTTCAGGCTGAATAGCTAGCCAATCTGCCCAAGAGAACATTGCTGTGTCTGCCGCAAGTGAAGCTGGCATGAAAGGTGTTTGGCAGAAGGATCAAAGGAGAGAGCTAATAAAAAAGCATTTTGTCTAACTATGAATGTACTTGTGTGCTAACAAATGTGGAGTTGCAGGCTTGGGTCTGAGGTTTGTTTTCTTTGTCAGGGAGGACTATTGCCTCCTTCTCTTTGGTCACTGGAAGCTTCTAATAGTTACCCAAATTATCAAATAGCCTGGAATGATTGCGTTGGGTTGGGTTAGTTGGTATCACAGCATTAATGCAATGCACATTGTCAATGTCTTTTCCTCATAACACTTATTTCCATTTTCCTAGACATAGCTATGCACACATATATTATAGTCAAATATATGTTCTATATTCTGCTATTGTTTCTCTGTTTAACATCCTACTCTCATGTTTTTCAGAGCACTATGGGCCCATCATTCTGTATTGAAGTGTTCTGCACTTCTTTGAATTTCTTACTACCTTAAACTTTATCTTCCTCTTTTCTTCTTTGCAATACTGGAGGTTGATCCCCAAGGCCTCACATGAACTAGGTAAATGCCTTCTCAAAGAGCTCCATTTCAAGCCCTTGTTAATAAAAAAAAATCTTTACATTTTGAAACAGGCTGCAGTAAGTTGTCTAGGTAGGACTTGAAATTACTCTGTGGCCCAGACAGGTCTTGGACTTGTGATTCTGCTGTCTCAGCCACTTGAGTGGCTGGGATTACAGGCTTGTACCACCATGCTCCTCAAACTAACTCATTTTTAAGTGGTTTCTGAGCTGATATAATATCTTGCCTGAAAGAGGCTCACATCAATAAATGTTTGTGTCTGGAATGTGGAAGAAGGTACTCTTGTGCTACCCTTTGGGATCAAAGCAATACCTAAAGACTTTTTAAAAATTAATGTCTTGAATGGTAGAATGAGTCCAAGAGTATCTGAAAGCAGATCTCAGAAGCAGGCATCATGTGGCCTTTGGTGGCAGATAGAAAAGCAGTGTCTGTTCCATTCATGGGCTGCCTTCCTGCCACTCTGAGAAGACTCAGAGAAAGATCAGCCAAATCTACCAGAAAAAGACAACATGGAGAGGAGCAGATGTCCCAAGAGAACAACTTTACCCAACTAGATTTTATTCACTGGTAGCTGTGTCTGTCAATAAAGTATAAGGTTGAAACATTACTGTTCTACTTATGGCAGAGCTTGGGCAGATGGTTTTGAGGGGCCATTAGATAAAGTATGAGCCCTTTGAGGTTAATTCCAGCTGGGGAGGCTGACACAGAAGCACATAGAAAAATGTGTGAGGTACAGTTCAGTCAGGGTCACAGATGGCTGGCCCCAAGTCACATAAGTAAAGCCATGTGAGTTACAAACTTATCCACACCGTCTTAAAAAGAGGCAATTTGAAAGCCAGGTCTGATGACACATGCCTTTAATCGGAGGCATGGGTAGGTGGATTTCTGTGAGCTGAGGCCAGCCTGGTCTATATAGTAAGTTCTAGGCCAGCTCAGGCTACAGGAAGACCCTGTCTCAAACACACACGCACACACACACACACACACACACACACACGAGGTAATCTAGGGGAAGACACAGGTAGGAATTGTAATCACACTGTAAAGGAGACCCAGGCACCCATGTTGTGACATAAACAGTCATTCTTCCTATTCATCCAGGGAGTCATGATGGCCCCTATGGGATTGATGGTCTCTGCTCAAGACCTTTGCTCTTTACTCTTCGATGTGCTTCCTGTCTTCAGGTTGCCTTTGCTTTACCAATACTAAGGCTACAGATCCTCACACTTGAAGGAGTGTTAAAAGTCATAGATAAGCTGCCCCCAGAGGTTTGGCTCAACTCTTGACCCAAATCACTCTCTGAGTCAGCTGCATTTCTATCTCCTCTCTAATCACTCTCCATACCCCTTTCCCTCCCACCAAGGATGATCACACCATCCCAGCAGAAGATCCTTGTCTTGCCAAGTCATCAGAGTCATCTGGGGTTACTTCTTAGAAGTCCTCATCCCTAGACTCCTCCACAGGGTGGGCCCAGGAATCTATGTCTTATTAGTAAGAGTCTACAGGCCAGTCTGTAATTGGAGCTCTTCTAAAACGCTGTTTAGTTTTCATCAGAACAACATGAGGGATTATTACAATGCATATCCCTGTCCTCCCTGCAAAGACTCTGCCTCCAAAGTCCTGGGGTGGGACCCTAGGAATCTGCATTTTAATAAAGAGTATGACAGAGAAGGCTGTGGGGTACACTTAGAGAACTGTTATTTTGGAGAAATTCCATTTAGTTGCAGAATCTCCACTTAGAACCAGGGTGATCTAGTAGTTCTGGAATAGATGGATGGCAGAAAGGATTTCCTGCTTAAAAGAGCCCAGAGTCTCCCTGATGGGAGAGACAATGAATGGAATTCCTAAAGGGGCAGAACCACACAGCAGAACCACACATAGACCATAAATCGAACAAAAGAAACAAAACAAGGTATGTTTAAGTCAAATGTGGGTGAGACACCCTTCATATAAATACTTTAATAATAGACAAGTTAAGAATCACTCATCTACGCTGGGCATGGTGGTGTGCACCTTCAGTCCTCCCTCAGGAGGCAGAGGCAGGCAGATCTTTGTGAGATGGAGGCCAGTCTGGTCCACAGAGTGACTTCCAGGAGTTGTGGAACTAGGAAGACCCTGCCAAAACAAGACAAAAAAAAAAAAACACAACAATTTTTAAAAAAATAATCACTAATCTATTGAGTTCTCACTGGCTGTTAAATGCCTTAGGTGTATTATTTAATCTTTTCATAAATTTTAATTTGTATATTGAGGTTAGAAATTTATCCAAGCACACAACTTGTAATTGAAAGAGCCTTTTTCCACCTAGTTCTTAGCTGAAGTCAGATCATGGACTTTTTTTTTTTTTTTTTGCCTTTTTCAGACAGGGTCCCTGTAGCCCCAGCTGGCCTGAAACTCACTCTGTAGACCAGGCTGGCCTTGAACTCACAGAGATTCGCCTGCCTCTGCCTCCCAAGTGCTAGGATTAAAGGTGTGTGCCACCACACCTGGCTTGGATAATGGACTTTTAACTACTGAGGTGTGTTGTAGCTAAGATCAGGGATTACTTCCAGAATTCTGGAAAAAGAAATCCATAAACATGATGTTCTATTCAGGAGGCAAATAACTGGCAAATAAAAAGGACCCTGAGTTCAATCACAAGATCCTTTGTGGTTAAAAATAATCCAACCCCATAACTTACCAATTTGGTGAACTTGGATTTTTATGAGTTGTGTCTGTTAAAATTATATACCTGTATGGCCTTAGAGGGCTCTAGGGTTCCCCAAATGTGAAAATAATGGAAAGACCCTGAGGCGATGTAAAAGGAAACCAGCTAAGGATCTTAGACTAAACAATTACCCATGCCTATTCAAGTGCAGACACTGAGTTAACCCAACCCCCCCAGGCACTGCCTCTGTGAGCTTCCTCTGCTTAGTCCATTGCAGGCCTGTTCCAAGGAGGATCCAGGCAGCAGAACTACATTGTACTTCTCTGCTGGGCTGGCATTCAGGCTCCCCTTAACAGTCAGCCTGCTCCATCCAGCCTTGCTGTGTGGCCTTGGCCTGATTTGTAAGATGTTTCCGATCTCTAATTTTCCACAAACTCACTGTCTATTGAGAACAAATAACTGTAATCAAAACGCCCCCTGTTGACTTTGCAAAACTTTGGAGCAAGGTTAATCACAGGTTTCCAAACCCTCATCTTCAAGGCAGTCCTTTAAGATATAAATCTGTAGGGAGCTCGGCAGGAGGAGGGGAAAAATAACACAGTGAGGGACAGTGGGAGATGGGGAGTGTGCAGTGTAGGGAACTGAAAGATACAGGCATGTCCGCAGCCCACTGCCTGTCCCACTTCACACCTCCTCTATCTATTCACTGCAGTTCCTAGTCCACTATGGAATTCCGGTATCAGCGAAAGGTCTTTGCATTTGATCTAATGGAATAACAAAGATAGATAAGAAACAAAGACTGTGAGAGAAAATGACTAACACAAGTAAAAGCCCGAGTTCTGGTTTCTAAGTGAGTCTTGCATTAGTCACTTTATCAGTAAGTAAGGCCTCGCATCTGTAAATCCATTAATTTGAACAGAGATTCTAAATGTGAGATCTGGATTTGCCTTCAAGCCTGCTCTTGTTTGGAGAAGGTGAGATTAACATGAAGAGATGATGCAAAACAAAGCCCCTGAGAGCCACCACTTGAAGCCAAGTGGTGAGAGATGGAGAGGCTAGGAGAGGAAGAAGATGAAGGACTATAGTTATCTTGGAAGCTTATGGAAGAGGTGGGTCTTGCATACTGTAGGATTTGGAGAGCAAAGAATCCCGTTCTGTGGTCATTCAGGAGAGGAGAAGCCTGCGAGGGGCTCCTCTTCTTCCCTCTTCTCAAAGTCTCTTCAGCTCAGACCTGGCTCATCCCCTCACATTTCTTCCAAGAGGGCTGTGAAGATGAAGGCGGGCAGATTTCTCTGAGTCTTCACTGAAAGCCAGCCAAGCACACAGTTACCCAAACCCCAGTGACGTTAAATGACATCAAAGGCACGGTTTAAGTATAATGGATTTTTAAATTTTTTTAAAATTTTTATTTTTTTTTATGTGTATGAGTGTACTGTCTGCATGTAAGTTTGTGCACCCGTGTCGTGCAATGCCACACATGTCAGAAGAGGGTGTAGGATTCCCCTGGAACTAGAGTTAAAGACGGTTCTCAGCTGCCATGTGGTTGCTGGGGATCGAACCCGGGTCCTCTGCAAGAGCAGTCCGCGCTCTTAACCGCTAGGCCATCTCTCCAGCCCCATAAGTATAATGGATTTTTAAAAATATCACCCTATATTCTAAGCAGCATGGAGTTAGGAAAACCTCCATGAGAAGTACCTCTCACCCCTCTTTTTGCTTGTACATATTAAAGATGTTTGGCTGTGGAAGAATTATCTAGGTAAATCAGACTGAAATACCCTGGGGTGTGTGTGTGAGTGTGTGTGTGTGTGTGTGTTTACATATGTGCACATATGTGTGGAGGCCGGAGATCAACCTCAGATGTTGTTTCTCAGGTACTATCTGCCCCTTTTGTTTTTCTTTTTGAGAATTTCATACATGAGTATTATCTTTGCATTATTTCAATCCTTCCCAGTCTCCCACCAATTCTTCTCATGCCCTTCAACTCCCTCTCAATTTACTGTCCTCTTATTTGATTATTATTGTTACATATACATAGGTACATTTATAAATACACATATACAGGGCTGGAGAGATGACCTAGCGGTTAAGAGTGCTGACTGCTCTTGCAGAGGACCTGGGTTCGATCCCCATCACCCACATGGCTGCTGAGAACCGTCTTTAACTCCAGTTCCAGGGGAATCTGACGCCCTCTTCTGACCTCCGTGGCATTGCACGACATGAGTGCACAAACCTACATGCAGACGGTGCATTCATACACATAAAAAAATTAAAAAATATATATACATATACATATGTACACATATATTATATATATATATATATATATATATATATATATATTCCACTGAGTGCATTAAGTGATGGGTACTCTCATATGTCTGTGTTTAGGGCTATACATCTGGGATCAGGTAACCTCTCAGGGAGAGGTGATTCTTAGGGAGAAATGATTCTCCCTCCCACAGCGTCCATTGATTGACTGTAGCTCTTCATCTTGAGGTAGAGCCATGTGATATTTCCCCCGTCCACTCTGGTATGTCAGCTGATTTTGTCATTAGATGTAGATCTCATTAGACTACCACACTGTGGCACTTTCACACCTGCAGCTTTCCTACCATGTCTAGAACTCATTCCAGAAGATGTTTGCCCCTCTGGCTCTTAACTTTCTGCCCCTTCTGCAATGTTCCCTGAGCCTTGGGTGTAGAGGTCGCATTGTAGATGTGTCACTTAAGGTCAAGCACTTGTTTTCTGCATTTGACTAGGTCTGGAACTCCATCTGTTGCAAAATGAACCTTCTTTGATTGACTAGTGAGAGATATACCTCTCAGTAATATAAGGATAGACATTTAGAATACAGTAAAAAAATTACTTTGGTCTAGGGAAGTTTTCCTCTAGGCTCTATGACCCCTTTGGGCATGTGTACTTAGTTTTGTTCACAGTCCCATACATGCATGATTTCCCTCTAACTAAATGGGCCTCAAGCCCAATTGTGTCACTGTTGATTACCTCCCAATATAAAAGTTCCACTGCTGCACCAATATAGTTTGCTTGGCCAGTCATTGTTGTGGTTTGTGGACTTTACAACCAGATAGGATCATTTATTGGTTGTCTCCCTTGGCAGTTTGCAAAGTATCTTCAGAAACCATGAGAGCTCCCAGGTCCGTACCAGCTCAGTTGCTCCAAGTCCTGAATCTGCAGTGTGTGATGTCTTCGGCTATAGGGAGTTAACGTGTTTTGTTTTGTTTTGTTTTGTTTTGTTTGTTTTGTTTGTTTTGTTTGTTTTGTTTGTTTTGTTTGTTTTGTTTGTTTTGCTTTTGGTCATGTTATTTTTTTTCAAAGCCAATTTTTTTATTGAAGTTTTGTGCATTTCATACATTTCCCAATCAATTCTACACCCATTCCCGGTTCCTTGTCCCCACCCCACCAGAGCTCATACATTCTGCCAAACATGTTTTTCATCTTTTTCTGAGTCTCTTTTAAAATTTTCGATGCAGAAGTTTACTGTTTTGGGCAGAAGTTCACTATTGCAGTCAGTTCTTTAACCCAGTCTTTTGTTGTTGTTCCTTCCAATTTGCATCACTCCAAAATATGTATATATGCATGTCACACATATATCAAGATTATGACATCATAGGTTTTAGCATATTCAGCTTATGATTTCTTTTTTTAATTTTTAATTTATTTTCTTTATTAGGCTAAAATATGTCATGTTTTCCTTATGGAATTATTTGAAAGCTCCTCCTTGAAAAACCCAAACAACCAGCAATCCTGCCCTTGTGCTCCACACTGGGGTCTTCCCATGGTCACCAGATGGGGTCCAGCAAGCACCGCATCCTGTCTTGATCCTCCTGTACTGGTCTCTGTGATACAGCCTGGGTAGTCCAACAATGGCAGTCTATACTCTGAACTAGCTCAGCCCATAAGCTGGATGTCTCAGCAGTCCCCATCTGGCGCTGAAGGTTTGGAGGATTCTTGGAGAGACTTGAAAGCTGTGTCTCAATGTCTTTGAAGGACGGCAGAAGCAGTGGCAGCCACAGGGCAGCTACACTTGCCAGGGAGTTAACTTTTAAGTTCTGGAAAGCAATCAATGGTTTGTGGCAAGAGCCTGTATTATTCTGGAAGTCTCTTGGACTACTCTGACCAAGAACTCAAAGGAAGATTTTTCATGCCTGGCATGGTGTTTTTGTTACATACATATCAGCTGTAGACATACATTCACATTTATATTAATATTCTATGTTTATTATTCAGTAGATTTATTAATTAGACAATTTCCACTTAAGTATCTCCCATTCCTTGTTCTGCTCCTGTATAGTCTTCATTGGCCTAGAGCTTACTGATTTGGCTGAGCTGGTGAGTCAGAGAGCCCCAGAGACACACCAGCCTCCATCTCCTCAGTGCTGGGATTACAGTGCCACCACTTTTTTTTTTTTTTCTTTTTGAGACAAGAACTCACTATGTAGTCCAGCCTGGCCTGGAACTCAGGATCCTCTTGTCTCAGCTTCCCGGTGAATACTCTTTTAAAAATATTTCATTTATAGCCGGGCGTGGCGGCGTACACCTTTAACCCTAGCACTTGGGAGGCAGAGGCAGGTGGATCTTTGTGAGTTCAAGGCCAGCCTGGTCTACAGAGTGAGTTCCAGAACAGCTGGGGCTACAGGGAGACCCTGTCTCGAAAAGACAAAAAATATTTCATTTATTAGTATTTTAGAATTATAATGTGTGTGTATGTGTGGATTGCCTGCATGTATTTAAGGGCACCCATGCTGTGCAGTGCCTGTGGAGGCCAGAAGAGAGCATTGGATCCCCTGGAACTGGAGTTACAGATAGCTGTTAGCCACCAAGTGGGTGTTGGGAACCAAACCTGGTACTTCTGGAAGAGTAGTCAGTGTTCTTCACTGCTCAGCCAACTCTGAAGTCTCACAATACTCTTTTATATGTGTGATTATTTCCTGTTACTCTATCTCCAAACAGATGTGTTTAGAACAGATGAATAAGATTCCATTATAGTGAAAGATATCGCTAACCTGCCATTTGGGGAAAATTTTTGAAACACTGAAAATATAGCTGAGAAGGTAGTGTGTGTCATGTTTGATCATGAAGAAGCAGTGTTCTATGATTTAGGTGAAAGTCATATTGAAACTACACATCTGCTTGCAGTAGAATTTCAACTGGCAATTTGACTTATGAAATAAATTAATCTTTTTTTCTCTCATGATGAACACAAGGCCATGATCAGTGCTAAATCTGTTCCTCAGAACTGCTTGGCAGTGTTCCCAGATCTTTCAACAGCTTTGCTGCAGCTCCTCAACCTGTCCTAGGTGGAGTTCTCATGTTTTCCTTCCAACTTAACAGACTGTAAGATGTATATGTCCCACCCTTCCTGGTATCATTAGTCAATAGTATTTTCAATTCTCCCCTGATGTCTGCTCCTAAACCGAGGTCATTTTACAACTGCCTCTGCTCTTCTCTTCAAAATTCTGAGGTTCTATTATTCACTTAATGAGTCCTTATGAATTCAGATTCAACTTGAGAAATGTTCCTGAAACTGTCAAGTTCTTAACATGCCAATAGATTTTCCATGAGATAAAGCTTCTCACGTCAAATAAACACAGGAAAGAGTGCAAACCTCCACTACCACCTAAGGACTTAATATGCATGCTAGCTGAAAAGGAAACAACAATAAATCCCTCCCCCCTCCCTCCAGTGTCTGTGTGTGCATAATTCTCTTCCTTTCTCTCTTTCTATAAGATCCCTGGAGTATAATCATATTCACAGTAGTAATGAGGACATTAATCCTTCTTTATATTACTTTAGTGATGATCTTAGAAATTGTAAATATTTATTCATTTTTAGTTTATTTATATGAGTGATTTGCCTGCATGTATTTTCACCAATGTAGGCAATGCCCACGGAAGCCAGAAGAGGGCAGATGCCCTGAAACTAGAGTTAGGGGTGGTTGTTAGCCACCACATGAGCACCAAATCCACTACAAAAGCATCCAGCACTCTTAACCAGTGAGCCATCTTTCTAGCCCCAGGCATAGAAATATTAACATACATAATAAAGTTTCACATTAATATCTTTATTCTCCTTCTGGAACATGCCAGTCACCATCTGGTGCAACTTGTATGTGAAACTCTCTTGATATTTGAGTCTCACAAATTAAACATTCATTTTATTACTGTGCACAGCCAACATTTATGCTTTCCATTTTTGTGGATTGCAAGTCTTCCTGACATTAGAAAGGAGTACCATCATTAGAAGTTTCTTCGTGAACATGTGTTGGTAGTAACCTGGGTTTGTGTCTGAAAATGTCTATTTTTGAAAGATTATATTGCTAAATATGGAATTCTAGCTTGAAAGCCATTTTCTCTGTGTGCTTTATTTTTTGTTTCAAGAAGACCAAAAATAAAATAAAATAAAATAAAATAAAATCACAGGCAGGAGGGAAAGGGAGTGAGAGAAGAGTCTCAACAGAAACACAGTATGTATGAAGATCCTGTGGTGAGGCCCACTGCACCGTATACTAATCTGAAAAAAATTAATTAAAAGATTCAATAAAAATCCCATCTTTTTGCATTTAACTAAAACTAAACAGCTTAAACTCACAGCATATTATCTATTCATCTGCTCTGTAGGTTTAAAATTCACAGCCAACCAGCATCACTGACCAAATCTGTTCCCAGACTGTGGTTTGGAAATGCTTTTTCCTATTCAAAGAAACCAGAATCTCTCAAAGAAATGACTGTTCCTAGTTCTGAAGAAGAAGATGAATGAGATGAATCTGGAACAGCTTAACATATCAGACCTCTAGGAAAGACTTCCAGGGCTGGGCCCAGGAGACTTTGTGTAACTTTCAATTTCTGTTCTGTTCTGTTTCCACTTCCTGCTGTCAATGAGAATAATTTGCACTTCAACAAAAATAAGAATTTCTAGTGACACTGAAAAAAAAAAAACAGAGAGATAAGTAACTACACCATCATCTTGAAACAAGGTAAACAGAAGGAATCAGTCACCTACCCTGGCTTTCTTTTAGGAACTATCACTAGAAAACAAACCAGCAATGGAAATGTCTTTAAAAATTATCCCGGACAATAAAAATGATTGATGGTTGATGGACTAAAAGCGGTTGAAGGAAAATGGACTGTTTCCAGGTTTTTGGTTTTAAATGGGTTGATTATGTGCTTGATGTCTCAAAGCTGTTATTAACAAAAGGTAAACAGATGGAAAAAGTTATATCATGTGAAAACTAATATTAAAATGGCTAAAATATTGACGTGTTGACATAAATGTGGGAAACAAGAAATTATTATATGTTGTACATTATTACATCTACCATCAAGTGTTCATGGAAATTGTTGCTGCATTGTTGCCAGACTTTGATTATCATAAATGAGGTTGCCATGGAACTTTGTGTACTGCATTGTTGCCGAACTTTGATTATCATAAATGAGGTTGCCATGGAATTTTGTGTACAAACTTGTACATGAAAACATGTTTTCCTCTCAGGTAAATAACTAGGAGTAGAATTATTGGTTAGTAGAACATAAATGTTTAACTTTCCAACGAACTGTTTTCTAAAGTATTGTATCATTTTACTTTCCCACCAGCAATGTATAAAAACCTCACGTTTGCACTGATGCTTATCAGTACTTTAAGCTATTGTCTTTTAAAAAATTTCCCCAGCTGATATTGAGACATACAATGACATATATTTATTGAGTGTTCTCAGCTCATTTGTATATGTGAAAAAGCATTCAAATATTTCTGCATTTTAAACTGTTTCTCCCTACTGAATGAATTCAATTTAAAAAAATATCTTCTATTCCTGTCTTTCCTTCTTCCATTTGAAAGAAAGGACTCTGGGGTTTTTACTCTGTTACCTGTTCAATCACAGAGCCTTTTGAGGACATTTCAAGACAGTATGCTGTCTGTGACCTATTTGGAACCCATATAGATAACATTTCAAGAGAGATATCCTGTTGCTTGTAGTTGGATATTCATATAAACTTTTTAAAGAGAATGATAGAGCTAACCCTTCTCCAAAAGTTTTGAATTTATATTGTTTCAATCCATGTACAAAACCATTTTTTCCCTACAAATATTTTTCTTTTTTGCATTGGGTTTGTAAAAGAACGTTTTGTGATTTTTGCTTCAGTCGTTTTAGGACAAATTAAAAGTCCTAAACTCTGAAAAAAATATTCTAGATATGCCTTTTGCCAGAGATATGTTGTAAATATTTCATCCTTATTTATGTCTTGCTTCTCCATTTTCTTTTAAGATTTATTTATTTATTTATTTATTTATTTATTTATTTATTTATTTATTTTTGTCTTTTCGAGACAGGGTCTCCCTGTAGCTCCAGCTGTCCTGGAACTCACTCTGTAGACCAGGCTGGCCTTGAACTCACAAAGATCCGCCTGCCTCTGCCTCCCGAGTGCTAGGATTAAAGGCGTGTGTCACCACGCCCGGCAAAATTTATTTTTATGGACTGGAGTGATGACTCAGAGATTAAGAGCACTGGCAGTTCTTGCAGAAGACCTGGGTTTGAATCCCAGCACCCACATGGCAGCAAACAACCATCTATAACTCCAGTTCCAGGGATCTGATGCCCTTTTCTATCTTCCTTGGGCACTGCATGACACAGGTGTACTTACACACATGCATGTAATAATTCATATACATAAAGTAAAAATAAAAAACATTTAAGATTTATTTTTATTTATTTTGTGTGTGTGTGTGTGTGTGTGTGTGTGTGTGTGTGTGTGTGTGTATGCCACCTGTGTGCTGGTGCCTGCAGATACCAGAAGAGGGTGTTGAATTCCCTGGAACTGGAGTTACAGGCAGTTGTGAGCCGCCCAAATTGGTGATAGGAACGAAACTCGGGGTCCCCTGGAAGAGCAGCAGGTGCCCTTGCCCTCCAAGCTGTCTCTCTACTCACCCCCTTTTCCATTTTCTTAAAGATATCTTTGAAAGAACAGAAATGTTTTCTTTCGAATTTTTTTTATGGCTTATCCTGGTTTTTGAATTACCTAAGAAGTCTTTGACAGAAGCTACAAGATTCTCTCTGGACTTTCCCAATTTTCTTTTACGACCTGAAGATCTTTGCTGATGTCTCTTCCTTTGTTACTTTTCTCTTTTAAAATCTTTGTCTTCAGCTTGAATAACTTTGTTATTTTAAAGAACTAGATTTTGGTCATTGATTTTTTTCTCCAATATTCTATGTGATTTCAGTGCTTTAAATTTACTGAGAGTTGTTTTACAGCCTAGCAATGGTATATTCTAGTGAACACTCCAAGTGTACTAGGAAAGAATGGATTCTGTGCTAGACAGAATGTCAAAATTGTAACATTCTATAATAATAAATGAATAAATTTGTCATAAAGATGTAACAATCTTACAAATTTTTTTTATCACTGGCAACATTTTGGTGAAGCTTATTTAACTTCCTCATATTAGTTTTCACACAGTATAACTTTTTTCCATCAGTTTACTTTTTGTTAATGACAGCTTTGTAATATCAGGGCTGGAGAGATGGCTCAGCAGTTAAGAACACCAACTGATCTTGCAGAGGACTCGAGTTAGACTCCCAGCACCCACATGGCAGCTAAGAACGATCTTTAAGCTGGGTGTGGTGGTGCACACTTTTAATCCCAGCACTCAGGGAGGCAAAGGCAGGCAGATCTCTGAGTTCAAGGCCACCCTAGTCTACATAGAGAGCTCCAGGCCAGCTGGGACTAAAGGGAGACCCTGTCTCAAAAAAGACCAAAAAAATAAAAATTAAAAAATAAATAAATAAATAAATAAATAAATAAAAAGAAAAAAAAAAAAGAAATAGCAAAGGATTGATTAACTCATTTAAAGTATAAGTCCAGTGGTTTTTAATGCAGTCAGCTGTGTAACTAGCACCCAGCCAATGTTAGAACATTTTTGTCACCTTAGAAACAAACTTCACACCCATCTGCAGTCACACCTCATTTCCCCTACTCATAGAATTGGGAAACTATGGGTTGTTTTTCTTTCTTTTTAAAAATACTTTATTATTTTTATTATATGTGTATGAGTTATTGACTCATATAGGTAGGTGCACCTATGTCATGCACTGCTCATGGAGGTCAGAAGAAGGCATTGGATCCTCTGGAATTGGAGTTACAGGTGATTGTTAACCGTACACCATGTGGGTGCTGGGAATCGAAACTGAGTCCTCTACAAGAGCAGCTAGAACTCTGAACTGCCTATGTTTTTCTATTTCTGTGGGTTTTCCTATTCTGTCCTTTATGTGTTCTGACTATGAGCATTGTTAGTACTATGATTTTCAAGTATTTTCCCATGCTGTAGGGTTTCTCATATTTGTTAGTGTTTAAGAAAAAAAATTTTTTGATGTTCAATTTATCGATTTTTTTTTACTTTTGATGCTTATATCTTCCTATCATATTGCTTTAAACATGTATATATCCTTATGTGTGAAATGGGTTTCTCACAAGTAGCATATTGTTGATACTTGCTTTTAAACTCCAATTTGAGAATCCCTCTGCCTTTTTAATTTGTTGTGTTTGCAGCATTTACATTTAATGCAATTTTCAGTGTTTTGATTCAAACTTACATTTTTTTTCTATCTACTCCATATTCCCTTTATTTTTCTCTCTGGATTTTTTTCCTTTGAGCTTTATTATGTTTTAAGACCCAATTTTATATCCACTCTCTTACAAACTAAATCTCTTTTCTCAGTGATCACTGAAGAGTATATAACATGTGTCTCTGACTAAAAAATTACTTTCGTATATATACATGTGTGTGTGCGTGTGTACATGTGTGTGTATGACCCTTAAATATGTTTCCACATTTCTCTTCCTGTCTTTAATGTGTTTTTGTCATTTGTTTTACTTTTATACTTGTTTTTTTTTTTTGGATTAAAGGTATGCATCACTGCACCTGGCTACTTTTATGCTTGCTTTAAACCCAAGAGCACATTGGATTTCTTATTACTATAAAAGTTAGTTATATGTTAAATAAATTTAAAATAAGGGAATTAATTATTACCTACATGTTTTCTATTTCTGGTGCTCTTAATCCCTTTATGTAAAATCACATTTTATTTTATTTATTTATTTATTTATTTATTTATTTATTTATTTATTTGTATGAATGTACTATCTGCATGTAGGTTTGTGCACCCCTGTCGTACAATGCCGTGGAGGTCAGAAGAGGGTGTCGGATTCCCCTGGAATTGGAGTTACAGACGTTTCTCAGCCGCCATGTGGGTGCTGGGGATAGAACCCGGGTCCTCTGCAAGAGCAGTCAGTGCTCTTAACTGCTAGGCCATCTCTCCAGCCTGTAAAATCACATTTTAATTTTAAGTCATTATCCCCTACCTGAGGAGTTCTTTTTAAACATATCTTGTCATAGAGCTCTCCTGTAAATCAGTGATCATAGATTTATCTGAAAAATATCTTAACATATTTCTGAAAGACATTTTAATTGCATACAGATTTCTAAGTGTTTCTGATACTTTTCCCTTTTAGTATTTTGAAGACAATAATCCATTGTCATCTGATTACGTTGTTTTTTGACAAGAGGTGGGCAGTAATTCTTACCTTCCTCTATACTGTCTGGTGGGGTGGGGGGGACACTGCACCTAAGATATTTTCTTTATTGTTGTTTTCAACACTTTCATGATGATTTGCCTTGTGTCTGTGTATTTTTGTTTGTGTGTATGCTGTTTGAGGCTCACCAAGTTTCTTGGATGTATGAGCTTGTAATTTTTATCAAATTTGGAAATGATCTCACCATTCATTCTTCCAGTGCTTCTGCTTTCCCCTCTTTCTCCTAGAATTCCAGCCCCATGCATTTTGTACCTCTTGCTACTGGCTCTAGCTCACTGAAGCTTTGCCTGTGTCGTAGAAGTCATTTTTACATGACTTCGCTTTGGATCCTTCTGTTGTCTATTTAAGCCACTGATCTTTTTAAATCCCATGTCTAGTCTCCTATTAATCACACCCAATGAATTCTCATTTCAGATATTTTATTTTCCCACTACCAAAGTTTACTTTTCTCTGGATCTCCTTCACCATGTTCATATCTTTATATACTTACACATTAATTTAATAGTTACCGTAACACCTCAGTGATCTTGGGCCTGTTTCTCCTGGATGTCAACATGGTTAAAGGCCATGTATTCTTTTTCTGTAATACCTAGTAAAAGAAAAACCTACACTGTTGAGGGTCTAGATTTTGTTTTGTTCTTTAAATGTGGCTGGGCTTAGTGCTTATGTCCATCTGACACAGTGGACTGCTGAGTCACTCTCAGGTCACTGTAATCTTGAGAATGGTTTTTAAACATTCCTGTTAGGGCTGAAGTAGCTTTAACTTCAGAAGGGTTCATCTGACCCTTAAGGTGTGACTTTTCAGGGATCTCCATAAATGCCCCAGGTGATCTCCACAGATTCTCTACTACTGAGATCAGAACTTGGAGACTCTCACTTACTACTTACTTCCCTCATTCTTTGGTGCTCCTGCAGTGCAGTCTTGCCCAGTGTCTAATGAAGGTTCAAAGGGACCAACCGTCACCGCAATTTCTGGAAGTTTTTATTTGCTTGTTTTGCTTTGAGATTTTTATCTCCCTCAATTTTAGAACTCATTGAACATGCCTGTAAAGTTCATTAAGTTAGGTTTATAAATGACCATCACTTCTTAGAAGTCCAGGATTCACTGGACAGTATTCATTGCTCTTATTCTTGTTGATAACTCACATGGTCCATAAACTTAAGAAGTATTAGCTCTTTGCATGTACTAACCAACAAGTACTATTATTTATTACCCAAGTGATAAAAGGCATTATCCATTTTAGTGGTGCTGTTCTACTTCATGTATCCAGTGATAGTTTCTACATGGTTAACAGAAGCTCTGAGCTTAGACATTCTGTAGCTCTGAGTGCTTGTTCTTCACAAGAGAAGCCTAGAGCAGGCCACCTGGGTTGCAACATAGATCCTTGTTCTGTTCAGCTTCCCTTGCATCAGAATCGAATAAGAGAATTTCAGTATGATTTGCTTGCTTAGAAGAGGATTTCCAGGACATCATGGAAGCCACAAAAGGCAGTAAAACCAATAACTTCTGAGTTCACAAATAGGTGACCACCATGAGTGCCTAGGCTGGATACTTATGGGGACTTTCTAAGAAAATGATTGAAACACAGCTTAGAGTTGTCACCCTGATGGAACAGAGGTTGAACTACTTGTTCATCAACTCCCATCCTTTACTGTGGAGGTCTGCATCTGGGCAGCTGATGGCCAGGCATTCCCGGTCTGCCCCATTCCTTTGAGTGCATAGAAATATGGCTAGACTTAGACACTCAGCTAGAAAGTTCTGTCAGACAGAGAGCCACAGGAAGTCATGAAAGTGTGTGCTGGCTACTGGTAGGTGACCTCCAGGGTAAGCGGAAGGGATATGGGTGGTGTTAACAGAATCCTCCTTTCCTTGGAAACAGGAATTTACTGAAATTCATTTTGCCTAATCAAGCAGGCCCATATTAATGTCAACGCAGGAGAAGAATAATATAAGTCAGGGACTCAATAATGGGAGCTTGACCTTGGACAAGGGAGTGAGAGAGAATGGATGCACCACAGTCTCCAAAGGTTGCTGAGTGGACAAAGGTTAAAAAACAGCCTGTAAGCAGACAACACTTCTGGCCTCTTCAGCAAATTCCTTCCTGTAAACTGTCTACTCATTGGGCCTGAGGTCTGTGAGGTGGCTGGAGCAGTCAGAGCAATGCCTATTATATTCATGCTAGAAGGGAGAAGGCTGTGGTATGTTTTTAAAGGATGAAAGCACTTGTCATAGAGCAGCTGTAGTTGCTGCAGTTTCAGCTATTCAGGGTTCTGCCAAGAAGAGAGATAGAGGGGGATAAGGAGAGAAAGGGGGAGGAGGAAGTAAAGGGGTGGGGGAGGAGGAAGTAGAGGGGTTTCTCATCTTATGTAGGTAGCACAAGGATGTTGGTCATGCCACAGAAGATTACATGGCCTCAGTGGTCAGTTCAGTGTCTGAAAAGATCTTGCCTAAACAAAACAATATGGTCATCCTAATTTTAACCAGCTCGATCCTTAGAGAAATGGTTCTTAGGATAAGTTAATACAAAGGTAGGATCATAGACTGTGAAGAATAATTACCTAGACACATCCACTGTTATCATATCTAAGGTCTAAAGTCCTTCAGAGGAGGGATGCCCTTCATGTCTGCAGGCAAAGCTTTCTTCATTACAAATAGTCTTCTGACAAGAGGCAGTCTGATTTAACTCCATACATTTATTTTTTTCCCAACCATATCAGCCACTGTTTGCAATGCTGGGATGTCATAATTGTGATATTTATTTTTAAAAAAACATAATTTTCCTTATTTTTATTAATTCATTTAAAATTTTTCTTAATGAAATTTAGACCCCCTCCCCCATCCATCCACCCCACCCCCACCAGACCTCATGTATTTCTCTAATCATGTTAAAGTCCTACCACATATCCTTCAGTACAAAAGCGTGCACTGGAATATAGTCATCCTGCCCAGAGATCATAAATGAGGCCTACTCTCCCTCACCCAGTAGTAATCAGTCTCCGATAGTTCCCAGACTAGGATCAGCCTACCACCCATTTCTCTCGCTCTACTCTGGGCCCCTGTCTGATTGAGCTGGCGTGGGTCCTGTGCTCAGTGCCATCGTTGCCACAGGTTCACATGTGCAAGCTTCCAGTGGCCTGAAACCCTCTGCCCCCCTGTGCTCATGAACCAGCCCTGCCTCTTACAGTCTTTCTGCCCTATGTTCCCCAATGGTCTCTGAGCAGTGAGTGGGAGAGGTTTAATACAGGAGTCTCTTATTCTTTAAAACTTGGCCAGTTGTGGCCTTCTGTGTGCATTGTACTCTGTTGTATACAGACACTTCACTGGTGAGATTTGAGGGGTACACTAGTTTATCTCTCTACCCCTAGTTCCTCTGTGTTCCATGAGCCTTAGATGCAGAGGTGCAACTGTAGATGGGTCACCTAGACATCTCTCAGATGTATATTGTCTGTGTCTGACCAGTCCTGGGATTCTGTAGTAGCCTCTGTCTTTTGAAAAAAGAAGCTTCTTTGATGAGAGGTGTACAGTGTACTTGTCTGTAAATATAAGGATCCATATTTAGCATACATTAAGAAATTTTATTTGTCTAGAGATATGGCAGAGATAGGGTTTTCTCTGGGATCTGTGACCTCTCCAGTCGTGTATATTTGGCTGTATTTACAGTGCCACCAAAGAGTTCACTCCCATTGATTCAATTAGATTCCTCCTCCTCCTCCTCCTCCTCCTCCTCCTCCTCCTCCTCCTCCTCCTCCTTCTTCTTCTTCTTCTTCTTCCTCTTCTTCTGTTGACACCAGACTTCTTCAGCCTTCTAACATGAGCTGAAGACCAGCAGCTCTCTGAGAAATCCTCTAGGCTTCAGAGCCAGATTGGGACTGCTTGAACACCCAGCCTTGTAGACTGAGCAGTGACTCAGCCTCTCCAGTGTGCAGCTAGACCTTGCTGGAGTGCAAATGCCATATCATTCAAGCCAATCAATAACCTTTGAAATCTGTATCAACCCAATCAGTTCTGTTCTGGAGAATTCTGACAGTGAACAAAATGATTGAAGTTCCTACTCTTTCTCTGGCTTAAATTTAACGGAGAGGGATCAATAATGAATAACAAGACATGGCAACCAAGTGGTCTTAATGACTAAAGTTTATGATAGATCAAGATTTAAAAAGGGATCAGGAATGTGGAAGCAATAGGATGTTGTTATGGCTTGTCTCCTAAGTCTCATAAGGTGACTTTTGAATTCAGTCTCTAAAGTAAGAGAGGATGCTAGTTATTACATAGAGAAGAATGTTCCAGACTGTGAGGTAGCAAAGTATAGATGCTCCTAGGTAGAGATATGATCGATAAGCTGAAAAATAACAAAGAGACCAAGAACAAAGAAATTAAGAAGAGCTGTAGAGAAGAGGCCAAAGACATTGCTGGGAACCTGCAAAACACAGCTTGTGACATTGAAAAAGACTTAGTGCCTGAGTGACATTTGAAGCCATTGGAAGACTGCACTTCATCCCAAAGGATCAGTGTAGATGCAGCAGTGTTCTACAGTATTGGAGAAACACAGCCTGTGGGTTGCTGTTTCAACAATCTAGGTGAAATAGCTAAGTCCTGGACTAGATCAGAGCACTAGCTGTGGAATCATGAAGAGGCACTGAATTGGACATGTGTATAGTAGAGGCACAAGATTTGTTCATCTGAATACAGGATAAAGAGAGGAAGAGCCAAGGCTGTCTGGGATTCAGCTCAAATAATGGAAAAAATGAAAGTGCTATTTACTAACATGGGAAGACTGAGGGAAGCAGTTGGGGTATCAGAAACCACACCTTTGGTTTTGGAGATAGTATGAGATGTCTCTTAGATAGAGCTGTGGTTTGGATGTTTGTGCTCCTTCCAAATTCAAAAGCTAATTGTCAATGCAATGTTATTAAGAAGAGGGCCTTTGGGGGTGGTTATGGCATGCATTAGACGATTTTCATTTGCTAAAACAAACCAGGGCTTATCTTTTTGTCTTTTTGAGACAGAGTCTCCCTTTAGTCCCAGCTGGCCTTGAATTCACAGAGCTCCACCTGCCTCTGCTTCCCGAGTGCTGGGATTAAAGGTGTGTGCTACCATGCCCAGCTTGGAACCAGGACCTATTTTTAAAAGTTCTATGGTACCTCTCAAATCACCATACTAGGAACCAAGGTCCCCACATGTGAACCTTTGGGGGACGCGCTCAACCTATATCTAAATCCTAGCAGCCCAGGAGGGTTCCATCTTCATGAATGGGATTGGCGCCATTATAAAATGGACCCACATATGAAGATGAAGTGCCATCTGTGAGGAACAGGTGTCTCCAGACACTAAATCTGTTGATGCCTTCATCTTGGACTTCCCTGATTCGAGAACTGTGATAACTAAATTTCTGTTATTTGCGAATGGTCTAGGCTAAGGTATTTTACAATAGCTGTGTGATGAAACTGAAGCAGAAATACAGGAATCACTGTCAAGCAGACAAAGTCACGTACGCATTTGGAGTTCTAGGAAAAAAGAATGAAAATGTAAATTAATGAATGACATTTAGAGCTATGTCACTAGAAGGAGTCACCAAGAGAAGTGGGTGTAGACGTGGAAGAGAAGAGCCCCCCAGCTATGCTTCCCTGACAGGTACTGGGGTACAGGAAATTCAAGCAAGAACAGTGTAGCAGGGGTTGTGGGTGGAAGGCGCAGAGTGACTGATCATGTACTTCTGCCGGGACAGGCAAGAGGAAGATGGAAAGCTGAAGTCTGGAGGTCTCATTGACATCTCTGGAATGTTAGAGACCTTGATTAGTAAGGTATAAGTGGCTGGGATGGGCTGTTCTCCTGAAAGTATGACCATTTATAAATAAAAAGAACTGAGAACTTGAAATGCGGTAAAATGAAGATGAAAATTTTAGGAGAAAGGAAGAGAAATAAAATGAACTCAGTAAGTACAAGAAAGATCCCTTGCCGGGCGTGGTGGCACATGCCTTTAATCCTAGCACTTGGGAGGCAGAGGCAGGTGGATCTTTGTGAGTTCGAGGCCAGCCCGGTCTACAGAGCGAGTTCCAGGACAGCTGGGGCTACAGGGAGACCCTGTCTTGAAAAAAAAAAAAAAGAAAGAAAGCCAATCTACTCAACCAGTGAGGTCCAGATTCTGAAATACATTCTGCCTCAAAAAGAAGTAGATAAGGGCCAGAGAGATGGCTCCTCACTTATTGTTCTTGCAGAGGACCAGGGTTCAGCTTCCAGCATCCACACAACAGCTAACAACCATCGGTATCCAGTTCCAAGGGATCTGACACCCTCTTCAGGCCTGGTACATGCTGCACTTACATAAATATAGGCAAAACACCCATAACAAAAGATAAAGTAATTTAAAAAAAAAAAAAAAGAAAGATTCCTTACTTCCTTTGGCCTCAGTGCAGAGTATTACCAAAGAAGAGGTTGGCTTCTAACCTAAGTTTTCTCTTGTGAATACTGGAAATATTTATTGTAGGGGTCTCCTTGGAATTCAGTGAGTTAAAATACAAACTGTGCAACCCACTGCTGAGGCTGGTGAGCACTTCATAAATGCTTGCTGTGAAGGTTGCAGTACAGTCCTGTTGATATTCTTTTCTTCCTTTTACTTTGAAAATGTCACAATTCTATGTCCTTGCCATCTTGATAAGAAGCATCGGCCCCTATGGTGAGATCTGGTATTATACTGCCTTGGTAGAGTGGATTTGTTTCCTGCCCAGATATTGGTCATGGCTTCCTTGAGGTTTTCTCAGTAAGAGTCAATTTTAGATTGGGAAGAAGTAGGCAAGAAAAGGGGTTGGGAATACACTTTTCTCATTTATTGATAAGTATAAATTGGTAAATGCAGCAGGATGTAATCTTAGGACTTTAATCTTAGGTCTGCTTGGCATGAGATAGAACGTTCTGTTAGAAAACTGGCCCCTGAGTTTGCTACGCCTTTGAAAACAGTCATTCTTCACAGCCTGTATGTCTTTGCCTGGTGGTTTTTGAAGTATTTATACTGCTCTCTCTAGCTAAAATTGTTAGATGGTTTCATTTCATTGGCACTTTATATTATACCATAATGATTAATCCATTTGGGCTTTGCCAAAGCCAGCCAGCCTCTGAGTACTTGAGTACCAGTGAGTACCAATTTCCATGTCCCTTGAAGTCATTCATCCTAGCCTGGAGTTTGTACCTGAGAACTGTCCACTCTCTGCCTGTGGTGCACCTGCCCCCGGGGAGGAGAACATCATGATAGTAAGAGATATTTTTAATTAACCTTTTGTTGTCTTTTATTCCCTACTTTTTGCATTTGAAGGAGGAGCTATATTGGTTACAGGATTAGGATCCACAAGGATCCACAAAACTCAAAGAGAGAGAAGATGGGCAAGAGAAAGCAGTAGCTAACTGTTCTCTCACTGCGTTTGCTGAGCTTTCTTCCTTCACTGAGGCTGGGATGATAGGATGGGGCCAGAGAAGAGCTGTCTCTGTTACCAGAGCGGTCAGGGGGGTGGGGCTTGCTGACGCAAAGTAGGGAAGGCCTTGAGTCTCAGTCCTGCTTCCTCAAACTTCCTCACACTCCCCACTCTGCGTGTGTGTGTGTGTGTGTGTGTGTGTGTGTGTGTGTGTTTTGTTTGTGTGTGTGTGTGTTTCTTTATACATTCCAGTTGTGGAACTGAGGTGCACAGACAACTGGGACTTAGTAAATTTGTGCAACCAGGAAGAATCAAACCAGGTCTCACTGTAACATCTGTATGTGTGCTTAACTTCTACTGAATGATGCCTCTGGATCCAATCTTTTTCTTTAGTTGTATAATTCAATAGATTTAGTATATTAAAGAGCTGTGCAAATACCACCACAACTTTAGAAGATTTTCATCTTGAAAAGAAACACTGAAGGCCAGGCGTGGTGGTGCACACCTTTAATCCCAGTGCTCAGGAGGCAGAAGCAGGTGGACCTCTGTGAGTTCAAGGCTCGCCTGGACTACATAGAGAGTTCCAGGCCAGCTGGGATTAAAGAGAGACCCTGTCTCAAAAATGCAAAAAAAAAAAAAAAAAAAAAGGACTTTTTAACCTGTTGCCCTCTATGCCTAACATCTACTACCCTACTCCCAGGCATCAAAATAAGATTTGATTTTATTCTTAGTTACATGCACATGTGTGTAAGAGGGTATGTGTCTGTGAATGCAGATGCCCTCAGAAGTGAGAAAAAGGTATTGGATCACCAGAGCTTGAGTTACCGGTGGTTGTGAGCTGCCTGACATGGGTGCTAGGAACTGAATCCTGGTCCTCTGCAAGAACAGTGTGTGCTTTTAAAAACTGCAGCCCATGAACATTGTATAGAAATAAAATAATACAATATTGGTGTTTCATGAGTGGATTCTTTCAATTAACATGTTTTCAAAGTTCTTCCATATCACATCATGTACCAATCTTTTACTTCCTTTCATCACCAGCTACATCTCATTGTTTGGATCTACCACATTTTATCATGCATTCATCAGTTAATGGACATTTGTACTGTTTCTGCCTTTTGGGTATTATGAGTAATGCTTCTATGAACATCTATATACAAGGTAGCATGGATATATGTTTGGTCTATATGCACTTATGAATAGAATTTTTGGTAGCTGTATATGAATGCTTTGAGGAAAAGTCAGACTCTTCTAAAATTGCTGACCCATTCCAATTCCTCCAACAGGGCATAGACTTCCGAGTTCTAAACAGCATCACTAGATTGGGTAATTATCTCTCCTTCTGATTCTTCTCATGCTCATAGGCATGAAGTGATATCACTTTGTGGATTTAATGTACAGTTCTGTGCTGATCAGTGATGTACACCTTTTAATGTTCTTATTGGGCAGTTATATGTGTTCTCTGAAACAAGACCTCTTCAGACATTTTGCTCATTTTTCAACACTAGAAACTAGAATTGTACCATTATCAAGTTGTACAAGTTCTTTCAATCTGCTTTATAAAAAAATCCTTTATTAAGAATGATTGCAATTTTTATGATTGCAATTATTTTTATCTCATTCTGTAGTTGTCTGTTCAGGTTCTTGTGATCTTGGGCTATACAATACACTATAATAAAATGCTATAAACTGGATAGCCTATTTAGAACAGAATTTTATTTCCTGTATAGAGGATGGGAGTCCAAGACCAAGATACCTACAAAGTTACTGTCTGGCAAGGTTTCCTCCAAGGTGTTTTTGTGTTTTACTGTAATCTCATATATATTAAATATATAACTTTTGGGAGCTAGAAAGTTGACTCAACACTGAAGAGCACTTGCCGCTCTTCTAGAAGACCTGTGTTCCGTTCCCAGCACCCATGTGGGGTGGCTCACAATCACCTATAACTCTAGCTCCAGGGGATCCCACATCTTCTTCTGGCCTCCAAAGGTACCTAGACTCATGAGGTATGCACCCACACCTAAATAAAAGTAAAACAAACCTTTTTTTTTAAGAAAGTAAGCTCTGCCAGGTGTGGTGGCACATGTCTTTAATCCCAGCACTCAGAAGGCAGAGGCAGGCAGATCTCTGTGAGTTCAAGGCCAGCTTGGTCTACAATAGCAAGCTCCAGGCCAGCTGGGACTAAAGGGAGATGCTGTCTCAAAAATAACAACGGGCTGGAGAAATGGCTTAGCGGTTAAGAGCACTGACCGCTCTTACAGAGGACCCGGGTTCGATCCCCAGCATCCACTTGGCGGCTGAGAACCGTCTGAAACTCCAATTCCAGGAGAACTCCAGTTCCAGGGGAATCCGACACCCTCTTCTGACCTCTGCGGCATTGCACGACACGGGTGCACACACCTGCATGCAGACAGTACATTCATACACATACCGAAAGAAATAAAATTAAAAAAAAGAAATTAAAAAAAAAATAACAACAACAAAAAAGTAAGTTCTGTGAAGGCAGAGACATTGTTATGCTTACAGGTTATTCCCAGTACTTAGAACTAGTTTAGGGCACATAATCAATAGATGTGTTTGTTTGAATAAAATGGAATGTAAAACAATATTTTATTTATTACTTTTATGTGTATGAGTGTATTTTGCCTGCATGTGTGTAAGTGTACCTGTGTCATTCAATGCCCTCAGAGACCAGAGGAGGGTTTTGGATCCTCTGGAACTGTAGTTTACGGAAGGTTGTTACCCACCAAGTGGGTGCTGGGAATCAAATCTGGGTCCTCTGGAAGAATAACAAATGTTCTTAACCATTAAGCCATCTCTCTAGCACCGGGAATTTCTTATATATTATTTTTACCCAAAATACTCCAAATTCTGACCATTTTAAGCTTCGCGAACAGCCAAAACAGAAAAATCAAGTACATGTATACAAGAAAGCATAAATTCTATAAAATTGGACAATGTGTGGTTGCTATACCCCCTACTGTCTAACAGCAGGAGCATCAAGAGGCTCTGCCCAAAACCAATGAAAGCAGGAGGAAAGGTTAAGGCGGCTTAGAGCTACAGAAGTAGCTCACAGAAGAGTGAGCTTCAGAGCACACTGTAGAGTGACTGTTAAAGGGTGGGTGCACGTGAGACCGGGCCTTGTCTTTTATGAGGAGAAACAACACGTGTACTTTGGAGTTAATGCATAGACATTAAAGAGATGGTGTCTTAGCCACTTTCCTGCTGCTTCGATTAGACACTGTGGCCCGGGCTACTTGCAGAAGGGTCTTATTTGGCTTTTGGTTCCAGAGAGATTAGAGTCCAGGATGGCAGGGGAGGCACGATGGCTGGAACAGAGAGCAGAGGAAATCTCCGAGCAGGCACAGGAAGCAGAGAGCGGCTGGAAATCTGCCTTTAATCCTAGCACTTGGGAGGCAGAGGCAGGCGGATCTCTGTGAGTTCAAGGCCAGCCTGGTCTACAGAGTGAGTTCCAGGACAGCTGGGGCTACAGGGAGACCCTGTCTGGAAAAGGCCAAAAATAGAAAAGTAAAGAAATCTGGCAAGGCTAAGAACTTTCAAAGCCCACACCCAGTGACAAGGCTTCTTCCAGCAAGACTGCACCTCCTAAAATCTCCCAAAACAGAGCCACCAACTGGGGACAAAATGTTTGCATACTTGGAGCCTATGAAGGACCTTCTCATTCAAACCATCACAGATGGTAAATTGTAATTGTAGGAATTTGCTTCAGAGAGATTCACAATAGAAAAACGTTAAGCTGATACATTTGGAGAATGCCATGGGGTGGGGACATCTTTATTTTTTTAAAGAAATATTCTGGGGCTGTAGAGATGGCCTAGTGGTTAAGAGTGCCGACTGCTCTTACAGAGGACCCGGGTTCGATCCCCAGCACCCACATGGCGGCTGAGAACCGTCTTTGACTCCAGTTCCAGAGGAATCTGACACCTTCTTCTGACCTCCGCGGCATTGCATGACACGGGTGCACAAACTTACACGCAGACAGCACATTCATACACATACAAGAATAAATTTTTAAAAATTTAAAAACATTAAAAAGTAAAACAAAAGAAATATTCTATTGTTAAACTGAATTTTATTGCCATGTGCCCATTCTTTAAAAGCGATATCTTTTATTTTAAAATAGATTTTAGAGAAGAATAAAATTTTAGGACAGAAGAAAGAAGAAAAATCCAACAGTTTGCAGTTACATACTGCATACCAGGACCACCACACATTTTGCAAATATTGTCTGACAGTGAATGTCAGAAACTATACTCACCAGATGGACAGAACCACAAAGACTGAAGCCTCTCTCTCTCATTTTTCAGCAGGTCTGCACCAAGCCAGTGAGAAAACCCAGGCTTCTTGGACTCTGTATCCAAGGACAGATTTGGGTAAATTTCTCCTTAGAACTGCTACTGCATACTGGTATGTTGATAGTTAAGGGAGAAATCCAAACTAATAGAGGATACATTCTATGTTTGGGGCTTAGACAATGCTTGTATTTTTCCATCTAATAACTTACTGCCAAAATCCACAAAGCTTGTCAGAACAGAGACCAGTGCATCTCTGAAGCACCTGACAGGAATATATATCATTCTGAGAAGTGACACCTGCGAGGCAAAAAGAAAAAGACAACACTGTAACAACTACAGTTAATTTTAAGTCCTGGTGCAAGCTCTATGTTTCACTATATGTATAAATACTGCTGTGCTTTCATGGCTACTTAAGAAACAATCTAGCTTAATTAGCTTGATAAATAATTCCAATTATTTTGCCATATGTCTCTCTTATTAATGCAAACTACCTACACAGGTGGAAAGGAGGGAAAACACACATGACTAGTTCGGCATCATTTTACAGAAAAAAATTAATTTATTGATTGATTCTTTTTGTGAATTGCACATACCTTGATGATATTTAGACCTCTTTCCCTACCTGCACCTTCCGTCACCCCCACCCATTTTCATGCATTCTGTCATGTATGTTTAAGGCCTTTCAAGTATGTATGTTTTAAGGCCTACATTTCTCTGCCATTTTCCCTCCACTGGAGCCTGGTCAGTCTATCTAGCATCACTCCCTTAAAGAAAACCGACTCTCCCTTTCCCAGTAGTCATCAGTTGCCAATAATTTCTCAGGTAAGGTTGGGCTTCTGACTCATTCCCCCTTCTATGCTGGTTTGTGTCTGCCTTGAGCTAACATGGGTCTTCTGCATCCTGTCACCACTGCTGAACGTTCAAATGAGTAATGTCCCAGATGTCTGGAAAATTCTGTTCCTGTGGTCTTCCTCCCCACCCAGGACTCTTGCAGTGGTCCCTGAGGCCTGGGTTTGATGCAGGTATCTAACCAGGGACATGCACTCCGCAGTCTCTTAGTCTCTGGGCTTTGGCCAGGGGTGGTTTTCTGGGTTAATCACCATCTGTTGAATGAGGAAGCTTCACTGGGGAGAGATTCATTAACATTTTTTTTCTGTCTCCTGTTTCACCACATTCCTGAGCCTTAGGTGTAGAGATTGCATTGTCTATGTGTCACCTAGGGCTGACCTTCTCATGGACACTTAATCTCTACATTTGACCAGTTGTGGAACTCTGTAAGAGTCTCCATCTATTGGAAAAACCAACTTTTTGATTAAGTGTTGAGAGGTGCAGTTGTATCTAAAGATTTGGAGCTAAGATCCCCAAATGAGAAAGAACATATACATTGTTTGCTTTTCTAAGTCTGTGTTACTTCACTCAGTATAACAGCTTCTAGTTCCATCCATTTACCTGGAAATTTAATCATTTCTTACTGCTGAGCAGAATCCCATTGTGTAGATGTCCCACATTTTCATTATCCATTCATCAGTTGAGGGACACTTAAGTTGCTTCCATCTCTTGGTTATTGTGAAAAGAGCAGCAACAAACATGGCTGTGCAGTAAGATGAGTCCTCTGGGTCTACACCACAAGCATGACTGCACCAGTATCTCTGCAGTAGGATGAGTCCTCTGGGTCTACACCACAAGCATGACTGCACCAGTATCTCTGCAGTAGGATGAGTCCTCTGGGTCTACACCACAAGCATGACTGCACCGGTATCTCTGCAGTAGGATGAGTCCTCTGGGTCTACACAACAAATATTGCCGCACCAGTATCTCTGCAGTAGGATAAATCCTCTGGGTATACACAAAGGAGTGATATAACTAGATCCAAATGTAAGTTTTAGAATATTTATTATTTATTTATTTATTTATTTATTTATTTATTTATTTTGCCTGGCTTGGTTAGGAGGAAGGAGGGAAGAGAAGTCATTGAATGATAGGTGGAGAAACATCTCATTTCATCAGTCATTTCCTCTTCCTTCCATTCTCACTTCCTACCCCCCCGCCAACTGCTAAAAACAAGTCTATATCAGATGGTACTGGTTCAAATGGTCAAAGTGAGTGCTGGAGCAAAGCGCCTGCACTATATGGAAAGAGGTTATTGGACCAAACAAAACTGTTGTGGAATTTCCAGGACAATTTTGGAGGGAATTCTTTGTGTGTTTTTTTTTTTTGGTCTTTTCGAGACAGGGTCTCCCTGTAGCCCTGGAACTCACTCTGTAGACAAGGCTGGCCTTGAACTCACAAAGATCCCCAAGTGCTAGGATTAAAGGTGTGCGCCACCACGCCCGGCTTGGAGGGAATTCTAAGAGCCCAGACTCAGCTGAGCTGGTTTCTTAAATAAAGACAGGTACGTTGATGGCCGTGCTTTGGACTGGAAAGAGACATGGCCAAGAAAACAGACTAAAAAATACAAGTGAAGGATAAACAGGGTGACCATGAATTAGTTAATTTTTGTTCCTCTGTGTGTCTGTGTGTGTGTGTGTGTGTGTGTATGTGTGCTATACATGTGTGTTCACATGTGGGTGGGCGCATGTGTGTGAAGATGCACCCATACAAGTGCTCATGCTCATACATGTGGAGAACAAAGGTTGACTCTGAGTGTGTTCTTTGATCACTCTCCAACTAATAACAGTCTCTCTCACTTGAACCCTGAGGTGACCAATTCAACTAGTCTACCTGGCCACCTTGCTCTGGGGATCTCCTGTCTACACCTGGGGCACTGGGATTGCGTGCAGGCCTCCATGCCCACCTGGGTGCTAGAGATCTCCTGTCTACACCTGGGGCACTGGGATTGCATGCAGGCCTCCACACCCGCCTGGGTGCTGGGGATCTCCTGTCTACACCTGGGGCACTGGGACTGCATGCAGGCCTCCACACCCACCTGGGTGCTGGGGATCTGAACTCCAGTCTTCATACCTGTGCAACAAGCACTTTCCCTGCTGATCAATCTCCTCTGCTCATAATCATCATTTTTCCATTGTGATAAAATACGCCAAACATAAAATTTACCATTTTAAAGCAGTTTGAATATACGATTCAGTGGCATTCACTTGTAGTGCCGCCCTGCAACCCTAGGTTTTTATTTTCCCCAACCAAAACTTGGTATGCATTAAAGAGTAACTCTCCACAGCCCCACAGCCCCTGGGTAGCTACTATACTCTGGACTTGAGCACCATAGGAATTAATCATCCTAATCAGGTTGCTGCTGGGAGCTGTTCCATTAGCAGTTTATTGTCTCCCAGGTCCAAATTCCCCCTGCAGGATGTGAAGCTCCATTAGGGGTTTCTCCCTTACAGTGTGTGTATGCCATGATGAGCTTTCTCCTTAGACTGTACTAGGGAATAGTGCAGAAAGAATGGGTTCTCCTGGTTCTGGTAGCTCAATAGTGTGGATGTGAGAACATCCAGTGGAACCCTGGCTCAGGCACATGCCCAGAGCTTGCAGTCCCTTGGTGACCTGGAAGCCTTGGCCTGGCCTGCCTTATTGACCACCTTCCCCTGCCTTCTGGACCTAGACAGTATTGCTCCAAGCTCCAGTCTGCAGTGGCATCCTTACTGATTCTGTGTGCCCATGTGCCTAGTTACTGTCAGCCCTACATCCCAGGGGTGCTTCTTGTTCACAAAGAGCCCGCAGACCAGCTGTGGCTAAGACAAACCTCTCTGTATCCAGAACTTCATCACAGCCTGAGACAAAGGCCTTCCTTTTATGTTTGTGTCTCCTTGAGTATACCTTTCCAAGGGTACCAAGTAGAATTGCTTTATATTTCATCATTCCTGTGTCATTGTAATTTAGCGAATATTTTTATCAAGGCTTCCATTCATGTTACTATATGGTTTTTGACCTACACTGATATACAAGTGAAAAGAAGCAGGTAACAGAAGTAAACAAAGGCAGATCTGTGTGAACTAGAAGATGTGGTCACCCACTCTAGAGATGGGAGGAAGGTCCTGAACGCCTCGGGAGTTCTGGCTCCTTGCACTTGAGTTCTGAAGCAAACTTATTTCCTTAAAATTAAATTATCTTTTTGCTTTAGAGAAGCTCACGTGGTTTTGTTACTTGAAACCAAAAGAATCATCATTAATAAATAAGCTGCTTCAGATTCTCTTAAACTGTTCTGAATGTGGAATAGAGGGCTAGAGAAGAATGTTCTAGAAGCAGAACAAAGAAAAGGGAGCTGTACTGAGGATTGACAGGAGGGCAAGTTCTGTTGCTTTAAGAATCTTGTGGGGGCTGGAGCGATGGCCTAGCGGTTAAGAGCGCCGACCGCTCTTGCAGAGGACCCGGGTTCGATCCCCAGCACCCACATGGCGGCCGAGAGCCGTCTGAAACTCCAATTCCAGGAGAACTCCAGTTCCAGGGGAGTCCGACACCCTCTTCTGACCTCCGCGGCATTGCACGTCACGGGTGCACAGACTTGCATGCAGACAATACATTCATACACATACGGAAAAAAAAAAAAAAAAAAAAAGAATCTTGTTTGGCCGGGTGTGGTGGAACACGCCTTTAATCCTAGAACTTGGGAGGCAGAGGCAGGCAGATCTTTGTGAGTTCAAGGCCAGCCTGGTCTATGGAGTGAATTCCAGGACAGCTGGGGCTACAGGGAGACCCTGTCTCGAAAAGACCCCCCCACAAAAAATCTTGTTTGAGTTTGGCCCCATGGTGGGACTCCCTCTGTCACCTGTGGCCAGGAGGGAACTCATAGAAAAGATGCTAAATGAGGCTTTGACCATGAGCTGCTGTACATGAGGGAGCATGGCTGAGGTTCCACCAGATCTTGGGGTCTGCTCACCAGACGCAAGTAGGAGGAGAAGTGGGTTTGCAGAACTGTCCTTAGTCACTGGCAAGGACCCAGGGGGTCTCACATTCCCACAACAAGGTCCAGAGGAGGAACCCGAACTCTGGTAGTGCACTTCCGGGTAAGGAACCCCCCCCCCCATGCTTGGGCTTCCGTTGAGGAAATCCCGCCCACTAGTAACGCATGGCCTAGGAAATATCGGACTTTTACCCATAAGATTTCCCTTTTATTGTCTGAGGAACAATGAACAGTGAGGAAGAGAGAGGTGATACCCCCTTTCCCTGTATCGCTTTGCTTATATGGAAACAAGACAAATGACAGTGTCAATTCATATCTGCCCGAACCAAGATGAGACAGCGCCACCTTGCAGCAGCTGTGCTGTCTTCTCCTATCCAAGTAGGGTTTCCATTTGCATCTGTACAGAGTAGTTGATGATTTACAGAAATCATGTATAGAATCATGATTTTTCAAACTGCCTCCCCCTCCAGGTTTTCAACAATTATATATAAACCCTCAGCACAGTGTGAAGATGGACGTGCTTTTGCTACAGGTGGAGTAAATCTCTGGGGCCCTCTCTACCCTCTTGCATCTCGAAGTGCAACCCTGGAAAAGACTTGTCTCTTAGGAAGAAGAGACACCTCCATCCTTAATGACTCTGCCATAGAGACAAGCTGTGCTCTAAACCAATCAAATGAATGATGAAAGAACAGTAGATGCTGGGACCAATCAGAACAGAGGCGGAAGTAAACCGCAGAGATGCTGGCTATCTTCGGGGATCAGACTGTGTGGAATGTTCCAGTGGATATCAGATCTGGCTCTGTGGAAGCCTGAGTCTGAGCTGGTAGAAAGGATTGTGGGAGAGTCCCTGGCTGCTCTGGCTTCAGTGGAATCTTCCCACCGGATTGACTGCATCCGAGAAGACTGAAAAACTGGCAAGCAGTTAGGGAATTTTCAAGAATATTTTTGGGGAAGCCTACCCCTGCCCGAGCCTTAATTATCTTAGTACATAGCAACACAGCCTTTCAGACTACAGGGACAAACACCTAGGAGTCACTAATTCGACATTTTACTCCAGAAGACCTCATTTGCATTGCCAGAGAAGCCTAGCCACTTCACCTTCCAAGTTTGCCCATCGCCTGACCACGTTCTTGACCTAGCCACCATCACCCATGGCTGGCTGGCTGCTGCAGGCACCTCCTCGCCGGGCTCCTGCCCCTTTAGGGACTGTTCTCAGATCGACAGCAGAAGGATTCCATCACACTGAAGTTTGGTTGTAAGACTCCACTGCAGGAAGTACTCCACCCCCTTCTCATCTCAGTAAAAACTAAAGGACTTGTGTTAGCCTACAAGAGCCTCTACCAGCGAGAGGATGAACTTAGTGTCTCAAAATGTCCATGACTCTTCCTGTGTCGGTGTCTTTGCACAAGCAGGTCCTTTTGCAGAGGGGGGATGTTCTATTGCTCAGCCTAATCAACTCCTATTCATTTTTCTGTTCTCATAATAGGTTCGTTTCTTCACGAAAGCCTTCCTTGAGGCCGCATGTTCAAGTTCTCTGATACAGGGCGGCCTAGGTTTATGTAGCTGCTAGAGGAATGTCTGCTTTTCTTTTCTTTTTTTTTTTTTTTTTTTTGGTCTTTTTGAGACAGGGTCTCCCTGTAGCTCTGGCTGTCCTGGAACTCACTCTGTAGACCAGGCTGGCCTCAAACTCACAGAGATCCTCGTGCCTCTGCCTCCCAAGTGCTAGGATTAAAGGCGTGCGCCACCACGCCCGGCATTCATTTATTTCTGTATGTGTATCAATGTACTGTCTGCATGCAAGTCTGTGCACCCGTGTCGTGCAATGCCACGGAGGTCAGAAGAGGGTGTCGGATTCCCATGGAACTGGAGTTCTCCTGGAATTGGAGTTTCAGACGGTTCTCGGCCGCCATGTGGGTGCTGGGGATCGAACCTGGGTCCTCTGTAAGAGCGGTTGGCGCTCCTAACTGCTAGGCCATCTCTCCAGCCCGAATGTCTGCTTTTCTTAACATTCTGTAAACGCAGTGAAGACTGCAACTCCCCCAACAGATCATTTGGTTGTCTGGCCTCAGGTTCAGCTAAGTCCTTTGTGGTGACAGAATTGTGGGCTCACACTGGAAGCAACAGGAAGAAAAGGCTTCAGCACAGTGTGTCGGATCTTCCAGGAAAGACTGAGCCACAAAGATATTTTTATTCCTTTATAAAGCCACAAGGTCTATAAACCACTCCTCCCAGGGACCATCAGCAGCCCATTAGCAGAAGACAGTCCGAGAGCATATTTACATTCTCACCAGTGTCTTGGAGGATGGAGCCTCTTGCTATTCCCGCACTATGATGATTTATGCAGTCAAAAATTGCAGCAGCCGGCAGCAATTAGGAGAAGAAATGGATGCAGCAAGCAGCAGAAACAGTGCTGATGAAGTCTAGGTAGTTATTAGTCTTTTGTCACTATGAACCAATTAGCACAAGGCTAACATTACCATAGGCTTTCAGTGGACCCTGAATGAGAACCAACATGAGCCAGACCCTCTGCTCTGCTCGGGGTCTCCCGAGCTGCAATCAAGGCCAGGTGCTGCCAGAGGTCCTGTCCAAGCTACTGCTGCTATTGGCAGAATTCAGTTCCTGCGGTAGAATTAGTGGTCCTTGTTCTTCTAGCTCCCTGCCTGGCTTCATATTCTGTCCCCCAGGCCACTGACTGGCATTCCTTCACATACGTTCCCATACACGTGTGCAGCATGGATATTTGCTGCGCACGCCAATGGGCGGCTCCTCTCTCACGCCATAACCTGCATCAACAGAATCAAGCTCTCTCCTTTTCAAGGTTCACCCTAGCCCGGGTCCTCCAGGATAATCTTCCATTTTCTATAAAACAAAGCATCATCACAAGAGTGATAGATAGTTTAACACATTCTCAGATTCCACTTAGAGTTAAGGAAAGTGCATAGGGCCCTGGTAGCTGGAGTGAGGGAACTGATGACTGTTCAAACACCTTGCTTACCATGGGATACCCAGTCCCAACAAAAAATACCAAGTGTTTTTCCATTGCTGTTGCAGTTAGTTGATTTTCAGTGTGTGATCTTGAGAAGAATCTCCGCCATAAAGTGTAGAACTTCCCTTGTTTGATGGAAGCAGAGGCTAAGAGGCCAGGTGACTTTGTCCTATTTCACATCATCAGTAAGAAATGTGCCTCAGCCAGGCGTGGTGGCGCATGACTTTAATCCTAGCAATTGGGAGGCAGAGGCAGGCGGATCTTTGCGAGTTCAAGGCCAGCCTGGTCTACAGAGTGAGTTCCAGGACAGCTGTGGCCACAGGGAGACCCTGTCTCGAAAAGACCAAAAAAAAAAAAAAGGAAATGTGCCTCAATTATGAACTCATCCTTATCCATTCTTCCTCCTCAAACGTGTCCTTCTAGAACCAGTGGAACAATGACCATCATGGTCTTATGGATGTAAATATTGGCTTGAGGAGATTAAGTAACCGGATTGAGACTACCCAGTTAGTAAGTGACAGAGCAGCCTTGTGTCTAATGGCCTCTGCCTTGTGCTGCTGACATACCTTCCATAAAACCCGTGGACAGTCTCCAATGGCTTCCAGCTAGAAGAAAACTTAGTGATGAATATTGCCCCAGGACCCAAGTAAAGGTAGAAGGAGAGAACCAACTACCAGTCCTCTGAGCTCCACCCACAGATGTGTGCCCCCATACACAACATACGTACACATATACACATAATAAATCCATACATAATGACAGAATCCATGAGCTCTGGTGGGGAACGGGGGGGACATAAGGGGTGGGCATGGATGGGGGAATGAGTCTAAATTTGATTAAGAAATGTTGTATGAAATGTACTTAATAAAAATTAACAAAAAATAAATGCATACATAAATAAAGGGAATTTAGAGAAACAAGCTAAATGGCATCACAAGGAAGCAACTAGCCAATTGCAAAAGATGGAAGTTTCAACAGGCCAACTATTTTAAATAAGCAAAGTATCCTGTCTATGCTCTGCATATGCTCAGCAAAATGGCTAAAGAAATACCCATGCACTGTACATAGGCCAGTGTTGGTGTCTAGCTGGTCAACTTGGCTACAAAGAACATTTTGAAAATGGTCTAGGTTAGCACACATAGACTGTGTACCAATATGGGGAATTTAAAATGATGAGTCGGGGGCTGGAGAGATGGCCTAGCGGTTAAGAGCGCCGATCGCTCTTACAGAGGACCCGGGTTCGATCCCCAGCACCCACATGGCGGCCAAGAGCCGTCTGAAACTCCAATTCCAGGAGAACTCCAGTTCCAGGGGAATCTGATACCCTCTTCTGACCTCTGCGGCGTTGCACGACACGGGTGCACAGACTTGCATGCAGACAGTCATTCATACACATACGGAAATAAATAAAATTAATTAAAAAAATTAAAAAAAAATAAAATGATGAGTCACAGTTTACAAAATAGTATTGTCTTCGTCTTTTTTCTTTTTTTTTCTTTATTATTTATTTTTATGATTGTTTCGCCAGCGTGTATGTAAGTGCACCCATGTCATGATGTGATGCCCGTGGAGGTCAGAGAGGGTGTTGGGTCCCTTGGAACTGGAGCTACAGATGGTTAGCCACTGTATGGGTGCTGGGAATAGAACCAGGGCCTCTAAGGGCATTCAGTGCTCCTAACCACTGAGCCATCTCTCCACCCCTGACTTCATCTTTTAACTCTATGTATTAAAATTCTGAAAGTTTACGTAATAAGAATTTAACAGTGGGCATTTCTGGATGGTGAGAACAGCTGTTCTATTTTCTTATTTTTTTATTTTTTATTTTTTTGTCTTTTCCAAACAGGGTCTCCCTGTAGCCCCAGCTATCCTGAAACTCACTCTGTAGACCAGGCTGGCTTGAACTCGCAGAGATCCACCCGCCTCTGCCTCTGCCTCTGCTTCCTGCCTTGAAACACACAGACTTCCCAAGGAGCTGTGGGAGGAAAGTTGGTCGGAGGCTGAGGAGCCAGGAGAGACCAGAGGAAGCAGGAGAGCCCAAGGAAGGTGTTCCAGAAGGGAGGGAATCCCGCATGCATCCGCGGGAAGAACCACAGGCAGCAAACAGCTGCAGGTGGGCCTTGGAGCTTTTCTACTCACAAGATGTGCAGCATGAATTCTACCTGGGAGGACTCCTGGAACACAGGGCCTTTAGCGGAAATGCAGTGGGTGGCGCCCCCTGGAGGACATAGTGAGAAGGCCAAGAAAAGAGTTCTTTGGAATTGGAGAGCCAAATTAAGAAGGGCCAGTGTGAATAGAAAGATTTAAGAGGAAAAGGATCATTTATGGCTCAGGATCCAGGCAGCCTTGTGGAGGACGGAGGTGGGTGTCCTCTGAATCAGAGGGAAGGGGCCTGCAGCCGGAGATGTAGGCAGGACTTCTGGGGGAGGCATTGGAGTCTGAGAGTGATTAGCAGTTGTATGTAAATTTTGAAAGCAAGTTTCACAAGAGACGGATTAATGCAGAACCACATTAGCGCCGTTAGGTCTTAGAGTCTTGATCCTTTATCAGAAGACGGGACTGCTGGCATGGAGGGTGTGAAGGGTGTCCAAAGGCGCATCGCTTCCTAAGAACTTGGCTTAGCTTTGAAGCAGTTTGAACAAGAATAGACAATTCCAGCTTGGAGAGAGCAGGAGTCTGATGTCCATCCCACTGTCACAAACACTCTTGTTTTGCTTCAGTGAACTTTACCAACTATCTACAGAACAAACAGGGTACTTTTCCCAGTATACACATTTCATTTGACCAAGAATCTACTTAGGAAAAGAGGCTGGGGTATTCTGGGACTGCACTGAGAAAGAGTTTTATGTGCACAGGAAACGGAGAACTTCTTTCCTAAAAATTAAGCTAGAAGGCAGAATTGAGGAACAGTGATAGCTATGATCTGTCTTTTCCGTGTGGGCTTTCTTCTCCCTTTCCCGTCAGTGAGCTGTAAAATCCCAGTGTCTGCTGTTTTCTGACCCATGGCGTACTTACTGCCTCTGCTAATAACCACCTAAACTCTCCGTGGGCCCACAGTGCTCTGTGTGCATACAACACTCAAACTGGGCCTCAAGAAGACCACAAGGCAACTTCCGAGGGATTCAGCAGCTGCTCAAGGTGGAGCAGCTCTGAGAGCGCCCAGCACAGACCGCAGCCCTAGGTCCTCTACCTGCTGTGCCAGGCTCCTTGAGACACATTTACCAAACTCCTTTACCTGTCTCTGGATTCTGCTCGGCTTATTTTTTGGGCAATACCTGGCAGGAGGAGAGTCATGTCTCTTGTTTCCTTTACGTCTGTAGAAATTCTGGAGCTTTGTACAAATGGCTACACTTTAGAAATTCTGGAGCTTTGTACAAATGGCTACACTTTAGAAATTCTGGGGCTTTGTACAAATGGCTACACTTTAGCCAAAGATGAAAGTGGAGAGGAAACTTCATGGAAGGATTGATGGAAGGTACTGGGACATTAATTACAGCTCAGTGGAGATGGGGGGAAATGGGAGCTCAGACAGGAGTTCCAGAGCTAAAGCAAACAGGAAGGTTTTAATGAGAAAGTCCTGAGAGGAAATGACTCAGTGGTTTGGAAAGAGGTGCTGTCTACAGAGAGGAGGGGAGCCAGCCCAGGGGGCACTGTCAGCAGAGGTCGCCTTTCTCTCTGGTGCCCCAGGTGGAGGAGACAGCTTCATTCTTCGTCACTTGGGGGTGGAAGGAGGGAGGATGTGGTGGCATCTGTTGTCACCGGACAGAGGAACATAGTGACTGTCAGTATAGGCCGCCAAGCCGAGGTCAAGTATCTGTTCAGAGAAAGGTTGGAAGGTTCTGGGGCTGCGCTCGCAGCAAGGTATGGATGGAGGTTCTCCCTGTGCCGGGAACAGAGAACTTCCCCCAAACACAACAAAAACACCCCCAAAAGTAAGAATAAGAAAAAGAAAACCTCCACCAGATTAAAGAACTAGGGTGTAATGTTTATTGTGATCATGTTGTAACATGACTGGCTAAGCTATCCACAAGAATAAACATTTTCTGTTCAAATATCAGGGCATGGCAGTTGACGCTTTTTTCTGATTTCTGTATTGTTATACATGACATGCTACAAAATCATATTTAGTCATGAATATAACAAAATTAATTTATTTAAAACTGAAGACTTGCAGGACATTGGAAGTGGCCTGGAAAAATCTGGGATGAATGCACACTGCTTTGAAAGGAAGTGTATATGCAAAGGGCCAAGAAACAAAACTCTAATCATGAGTTCATTTGTTTCTCCAGGAACCATTGGGTGGGGGAAAGGAAGAGAGAAATGAGTTCCTGTCTGAAGAGCCGAGGTGGAAAGGGACGAGCTGAAGTCTTTCCAGTGGGTTCAGGTGGGTTCAGTGGAACCCCAGACAATAGTGCTTTCACGGGATTGCTGTGAGCTAATGCACCTGAGGAACCTAGTCCAATGTCTAGCACAGGTCGAACATGAGTTAAGTCACTCGCTTTCTTCCCTCCGCTCAGGCAATGTGTGGGAAAATGTTACAGATTCTAAAAGGAGCCTGGCCACTGAAGACTTTGCAGTTTATCAAACCTTGAGGACTGAGTGGTCTGGGTGCAACTTCTCATCTGGCCCAGGTGAATGGGCAAGGATGCAGGGCCAGCCCAGCTGGCCGCGGCTCAGTGCCCTCTGCACAGCAGTGACAGGGCAGCCTTTCACTGGCAGGACAGAAATATGCAAACGTGGGAAGACATTTTGCAGTTAACCCAGAAACACCAAAAGCCTGAACCTTTTGGAATAGCAAAAATCAAAGGCAGTAAAGAGGGAAAATAAATGTCAACGCAAATGAACCGTGGGGCCCCAGCATGCTTTGCCTGACTCCAGGACTGGCCTTGGCAGATGGAATGTGGGAATTTACGTCACAGCCCATCCCAAGGAACTTCCTGGATCAATGGGAGGCGCTTTCCCTCCAGGAATAAAGGGGATTTTACAGACCACTCCCCCAAGATCTCCTGCTAGAGCTATGGGTAGCTTCCTGTCATTTCCAGACAAACCCAGCTCTCCATGATGCTGCTTCTAGGCAACCTCCCCAGGCTTCTGTCTTTCACATTTCATCATTTACATAACTCGCTTCAGTGGCTCCGAATTTGGTACGTGGCTCCGTGGTTTGCTGCTTTCTGAGCACATGCATGCATTCCCTGTGAGTCGCTATTGCCCTGGGGCTCAGGGCGAAGCCGAGGCCTTCCCCAGTTAGTTACGGAGGACCGCCAGAGGCTCCATCATTCAAAACACGCTCCCTTCCTCAAGCTTTGTTTTCTCATTCAAACTTCGTCTTGAAAAAAGTTCCCAGCCTGGACCAGGGGAATATCTACTATGTGTCTAACAAGATGGGAGATTTTGAGGTGAATTAACCTTAGCTTCTGCTCTCCGGGGCCTGGCATACCTGCAGAGGAACCAGGCTGTGAGAGGAGGCAAACTGGTGCCTTGGAACAGTTCACCATTCTTGTACTCATTAAAAAATGTATTTATTGCCAGGCGTGGTGGCGCCCGCCTTTAATCCTAGCACTTGGGAGGCAGAGGCAGGCGGATCTTTGTGAGTTGAAGGCCAGCCTGGTCTACAGAGTGAGTTCCAGACAGCTGGGGCTACAGGGAGACCCTGTTTCTAAAAGACCCCAAAAATGTATTTATTGGGGCTGGAGAGGCAGCTCAGTGGTTCACAGTACTGGCTGCCCTTGCAGAGGACTGGGGTTCAATTCCCAGCACCCACATGGTGGCTAACAACTGTCCATAACTCCAGTTCCAGGGGAATCCAGCACCTGCTTCTGACAGGCATTGTATAGCATGGGTGCAGTTGCATACATACAGGCAATAGACTCATACACATAAAGTAAAAGTAATTAATAAAATAATTTTAAAATGTACTTATGGAGTACCTCTTTCAATACCCAGGGGATACTACAAGGAGCAGTGACGGGTAGGAAGGAGCTATGAAGTAATTCTAAGCCTGGGCTCATATGTGACTAGCTGTTCTTAATTAAGTCTGCTAAACTTTCTGAGCTTCAGACTTCTTAGTTTTAGGATGTAAATCCTGATAACAATCATTTCAATGATTAAAGACTTCTTGGAAAGTCAAGAGATAGTTGTGATAGGTACTCGATAAATGTTGATTGGTTGTTGTGTAATACGCAGTGCAACATGTATGATGGTTAGACATTCAGGTAAGCAGGTGCAGAAAATGAATTCTATTCTGCTGTGGATGACAGCTACTGGGAACAGCACTCTTCAGAAGTCCAGCAGTTTTCCCAGAGAATGTTTTAGTTAGCCCCTTTAAAGATGGACTTTGACGATAATCATAGAGACACATACGTATATATATTTAGATATAATGTGTATATAATAATAAAATAGTATCATAGTCTCACAAGTTGTGTATTCTAAATTATCTTAACATCCAGCTTTTACTGCAGGGACCACCCGAGTCTAGCCTCCATGCTTGCTTTGTGATTGTACCGATGCTAAGTAAACTACTTTATCAGGTGAATGAAAAGAAAGATGGATTTAACATATAAATGTGTTTATATCTGCTGAAAGCTACAAAGAGAGCAGGGTACATTTTATACAGATCAAGGTTCAGAAGGAGTCTGAATATAGAAAGGAAGAGACAGTGTTTGTGTTAGGACACGGATCTATGGATGAGCAGATTTTAAAAGACTTGGACAGTCAGTACCATGTTTATGAAAAGGAATTTCATTTTAGCAAAATATTGTGTCACATTCCATTGATTTTAGCACATTTAATTTTGTTAATTTTATGTCTCTCTGATATTTAAGACATGAATTTGTTAGTCATATATAAGCTGTAAGATAAAATGAGATAATACCTGGTTTTATATTATACAAATTTAAATGACATATTAATAAAAATACTTGAGGTCTAACCTAATGGTCCACTAAACTTTTAAAAGACAAGATGATTTCTTTTTTTTTAATTTTTTAAATTATTATTATTATTATTATTTTGGTCTTTTTGAGACAGGGTCTCCCTGTAGTCCCAGCTATCCTGGAACTTACTCTGTAGACCAGGCTGGCCTTGAACTCACAAAGATCCGCTTGCCTCTGCCTCCCAAGTGCTAGGATTAAAGGTGTGTGCCACCACACCCGGCACTTTTATTATTTTTTTTTATGTGTATGAGTGTACTGTCTGCATGTAGGTTGGTGCACCCATGTCGTGCAATGCCGCGGAGGTCAGAAGAGGGCGTTGGATTCCCCTAGAACTGGAGCTAAAGATGGTTCTTAGCCGCCATGTGGGTGCTGGGAATCAAACCCGGGTCTTCTGCAAGAGCAGTTGGCACTCTTAACCGCTGAGCCATCTCTCCAGCCCCGTAAAAGGCAAGATGCTTTCTAATTTAGGAGAAGGGATCTTTCTTTGTAGAAAAGAAGGAAGTGCTGGCTGGATGGTCCACTTTTCTGGGTGAAAGCCTGGGAACATTCTGGAAGTGAGGCTACACTAGAACTAGGAAGGGTGCAAAAGAGCATATGTTACTGAGAACTCCCAACTTTCTATCAGCTGAATATCCTGACTCACAGAGACCTCACCTCCTGTGGCTCACCATGTGAGCATGCTCAGCACAGGGGCACGGTTGTGAACAGAATGCACAGGGTCCCTGCCCTCAAGCAGGTCGCCATGGAGTGACCTATTGTATTTAAATTCTCAACTTTCTCATCTTTTTCTACAGACCCAAGTCTTTGGAATCACGCACCAAATTCCTACCCCATTTTTCCAAGTAAATATATTTCTTTAGATTTATTCATCCACATATCTAGATGGAGACAGATTCCAACTACACCTGAACCACTTCCCTGGCTTCTGTGTCTTAGGGCCGGGCTGATGCTAGGCCTTGTACTACACAAGCGAAGGCTTGGAACTAGGAAGCCAGAGCAACTTAGGTTGGTTCTTTAGAAGCAGAACCTGAGGCAGGTAGTGTGTGTGTGTGTTTGTGTGTGTGTGTGTGTGTGTGTGTCTGTCTGTCTGTCTGTCTGAGTGTCTCTGTGTGTGTCTGTCTGTGTATGTATCTGTGTGTAAAATACCCAGAGATACAGAAGATACAAGCTGTCAGCTCACAGTGCCAAGGGACTGAGCTGGGCACCAAACCAATCTACCACACAAAACTTCAAAGGCAGGGTTCACTTTCACAGGTTAAAAAAACCATTATGTAAGATGACTACTCAAAGCACCTAGAATAGCTGCTGTTCCTCCTGGCTCCCAGCACCTCAGGCAGACCTTCTTAGCAGACTGGCCCCATCAGAACATCTCTTCTTGATTCATACTTCTGGAATTATGACTAAAGAGCCAAGTCATGCCCTAACATTTCTCCTTTCTCCTCTCATCCTCAGCAACATGGAGGATTCCAGCCTCCACCTAGTCTCCTGCTCACCCAGCCCTTTGGCTGATCTCACAGTGTAACCAGAGTTCTGGGCCACAGGTCCAACTACACGGGTTCCTACATGTCAGTTCTGACCTATCTCCTAGAAGAAAGAAGTAATTGTGAAAAGCCAAGGAAGAATCAAAATGGTTATTGGGGCAAGCTTGAAAGTAAGCATTTCAGTCCATCTTAGGGGCACTGATATGAGCTTTAGTTTTAAACAGAGGGAGAATTGGGACAGGGAATGAGGAGGATATGTTCTTAACTAGTCTTAGTCCTACTGTAGTGTGGTTAGTCAGAAGTGAGGTGGCCCTGGAGAAGTCCTTATTGCTTAGAGGGACAATGGATTCTGATGAGATGATAGTTTCATCATGGAGTGATCTGTCTGTTAGACTCAGGGAATCCAGAGTCCACAAGGCCTGCAGGTTTAGGCCAATAGCAAGATTCTCAGGCACTTTGGGGGGGGGGTTCCTAGAGAAAGGCCTTGTGAAAATGGACAGTAATGTACCTCAGCTGCTCTTTGTGCATTCAGCCTTAAAGGAGAATGAGACAAGTTAGGCATTGGTAGTTTAGAGCCAGACATCCTTGTGAGTTACTGACTGTGTGCAGAGCTCAGCAGGCATCTTTCCCAAAGCTTTAAAAAAGACAGATATACAAGGAAGTGCACAGATAGCAAGTTTTCTTCCTGATTTTAATTATATTGTGGGAGCAAGTAACGAGTCAGTGTTTTTTTTTAATTTTTTTTATTTTTATTTATTTATTTTCATATGTGTATGAATGTACTGTCTGCATGCAGGTTTGTGCACCTGTGTCATACAATGCCATGGAGGTCAGAAGAGGGTGTCAGATTCCCCTGAAACTGGAGTTACAGAAGGTTCTCAGCCGCCATGTGGGTGCTGGGGATTTGAACCCAGGTCCTCTGCAAAAGCATTCGGTGCTCTTAACTGTTAGGCCATCTCTCCAGCCCCGTCAGTGTTTTGTTGTTGTTGTTGTTGTTGTTTTGTTTTTAATAAAACAAGTTTTCTAGAATCCATTATAATTGCCACTGAATGATTCTTTTTCCTGTTTAATATTGTCTTCTTAATACTGCTGGAGCAGAGGAGTTGTGTCCCAAACTGTATTCCATTAAATTCTAGTTTCTAGGCCAAATAATGGATTTAACTGTAGACAAAATAATGTGGCCTTTGCTCTAACCTCTGGAAGTATGACTGTATTCACTCACAAAACAGATGAAAAGGTGTGGCTAAGGTTAAAGGAAATGATCCTACCCTATCCAAAGAGGACACACTCTAATCAGGTGAGACATTAAGAGCTTCTTGGATGTGCTTGGGAAATGCTGAGACAGAGGAAACAGAGGAGAGATTGAGAATGAGAAAGGATTAGGCCCTCCACTTCAAGGCTTCCTGATAAAGGAAGGAACCCTAAACTGAAGAACATGGTGGCTTCTAGAAGTGTCTGTGCCAAAAGGCACAAGGAACTACAGACCTCTGCCCCACCAAGGTGAGGAAGTGAATTCTGACAACAACCCAAATGACCTCCTTTTGAGCCCTGGGGAAAGACCCAGCCCTGTTGATATTTGGTGTTAGCTGCTGAGACCTGTGTCAGACTTGTCATTAGAGGAACACTCATCCACTGCTGGTGGGAATGTAAAGTTGTACAGCCACTATGGAAAGCAGTGTGGAGAACCCTTGGAAGACTTGGAATGAACTTGCCACCCGACCCAGCCATACCACTCCTGGGCATGTACCCTCAAGACTTACGCCACCACAGAGATACATGCACAGCCATGTTTATTGCAGCTCTCTTCACAATAGCAAGGAGCTGGAACCAACCTAAATGCCCCTCAACTGACGAGTGGATAGAGAAAATGTGGTACATCTACACAATGGAGTTCTATGCAGCAGTAAAGAAAGACGACATCACGAGCTTTGCAGGAAAATGGCTGGAGCTAGAGGACATCATGCTGAGTGAAGTAACACAGTCCCAGAAAAACAAACGACGAATGGTATCCCTCATCTGTGGATGCTAGTGCCAATTACCCAGTTGTAAGTATTTCTTGTGTAGGGCCCCCTGAGCTTCTGTACAAAGCAGTTGGACATAATGCATTTTGGAAACAACAACAACCAACAGAACCCGGATTGCACAAACGAACTGACTGAAAACAGTCGACTCTGCTCTAAACAGTCACTTCCTCAATGAAGAATGATGAGAAAGACTGAGAAAGAGATGAAAAGCATGTTTGGCAACTGCATGAGCTCTGGCCGGGTGGGGAATGGGCGGGAACACAGGTCTAGAATTGTTAAAAAAATGAAATAAATTTTGTAAAAAAAAACAAAAAAACAATGAAAAACAGGGGCTGGAGAGATGGCTCAGCAGTTAAGAGCACCGAATGCCCTTACAGAGGACCCGGGTTCGATTCCTAACACCCACATGGCAGCTAAGAACCATCTTTAAGACAGGCGTGGTGGCGCCCACCTTTGGTCCTAGCACATGGGAGGCAGAGGCAGAGGCAGGTGGATCTCTGTGAGTTCAAGGCCAGCCTGGTCTACAGAGTGAGTTCCAGGCCAGCTGGGGCTATAAGGAGAACCTGCCTAAAAAAAAAAAAAAAAAAAAAAAAAAAAAAAAAAAAAAAAAAAAAAAAGAAAAGAATGAAAAAAAACAATACTGGGGTTCTGATCAAAACAGTTTGGGAGCTGATGCTTTGGATTATCCACCAGACTGATCATATGGTTATAAGAGTCATTACAACTCAAAGCCAATGACTAAAGCATGGATTGAATTAAGCAGCAGATAACTTGTTCACTCCTGGAAAAGGGAAAAGCTGAGGCTGCACTGATTCATGATTCTGTGTCTGCGTCATGTGCTGTGTGCAAATAGAGCTGCTGCAGACCCATGGCATCCAGCTCCGTTGTCATAGTTACACCGGGAGGAGAAAGATGCCCTGATGAAGACCAGATTGGCTGTTTAAAGTGGTGAGAAGGTACCCTGAGGGCGGCCAGATGCTTCTACATTCATGTCAGAAGTGTTTTCTGAAATTTGCATTCAGTCAGCTTGGCCTCAAATGGAAGCAGAGTCATTAGCACTTAGAAAATGGGACGTCCATATTAATGATGGCTGCCTTTTAAGGGGGGCCTTGTTCTTCCATCTTAAGACCCAGGGAAACAAATATCAACAACAGCAATGCTTGGAAATGAATATTGCTCCCTATTAAGTATCAATTACCAGCCACTTCACGCATCTCATTCCGATGCTTCTCCAGCTCAGTCTCTCTATTCCAGCCACACTGGATGACTGTCATATTGTGGACATGTTTCTCAGCCCCAAGGCCTTTCTCCACTTGTTTTTGTGACTCACTCCCCGCTGCTTCATTCAGGTCTCTGTTTCCACTTCAGACAGGTCTTCCTTAAGCACTTTATCTGAACAGATGGCTTCAGCCCAACATGGTCAGCCGCCTTATTGGACTTGCATAGTTATTTCTCTACACAGCTTCATTGTCCTCCTACCAGGCCCCTGTCTCCTGCTTACTACTGTATTCTTAGCCTCCGGCACATGATAAGCACCTAATGAAGATTTGTTAAACAAATGAAAGACTCACTTAGTCTTTGATCTCAGTTGTCCTGTCACCCCTCTGGCACCCAAGCGCTGGCTACCCTTCCACCTCAGTGCCTTCCAAAGCTAGGTTCTTCCCCTAGTCCACTGTAAATGGCATGGCAGACTGTATCCTCAGTAAAGCTCACCACAATAAACACCACATCCTTACAAATTAATGTAGCTGCCACTCCCTTTGATAAGTGTATCTGAGTTTCTCTTCTCACATTTATACTGACCTGGAAATGTGATGAGATGTTGTGTGACACTGTGTAGCTTCTAAGGTTAAGTCATAAAAGATGAACCAGCATTTGCCTCCCTCTCTTGGGACTCTTGCTTTGGGGACATAGTGTTCATGCTGTGGGGAATTCTAGACCATAGGAGAAGCCATCAGTTGGTGATCTGAGAGATAGCTGGGCTGAGGGCCCCACTGACAGCCAGGACCAGCTTCCTATGTGTGTGGTTATCACTGAGACATGTGTAGCCCCATTCATTAACTCACTGTAGCCACGAGACAACCCAGTTAAAAACAACACACCAATCAGACCCCCTAATCTGTGTAAGAAAATAATAAAATGACTGCTGTTGCTTCAAACCATCATTCAGGACTATCTAATCGAAGCATGGTGTCGGTGTTAAATGGACTCATTTCAGTTTCTGTCATGCACCCTTCACCCTCTTCAGTCATAAGGCAGCCCAAGGACTCCCATTTAACCTCCCAAGCCATAGCAGGCATCTTAGTTTCTTTTCCAGTTGCTGTCAAAAGGCAAATTAGAGAGAGGGTTTATTCTGGCTCACAGTCTAAGGTGCACTCCCTTACAGCAGGGGTATCAGAGAAGCAGGGCCTGGGACAGCTGACCACACTGAACCCACAGTCAAGCAACAAAGAGGAATGAATGCTTGTGAACAGCTCTCTCCAGGAAATGGCACTTCCCACAACCTCAGTTAACTCAATTAAGAAAATACCTCACGGGCATGCCTATAGGCCAAACAATCCAGACAGGCCCTGTGCTGGTTAGTCTTTATCAACTTGATGCAAACTGGGAGTTACCTGGGAAGAGGGAAACTCAGTTGAGAAATTCCCTTTATTAGACTGGCCTGTGGCCTTGTCTGTGAGGGATTTTCTTAATTAGTGATTGATGAACTGCTGTGTACATACAGTGCCATCCCTGGGCAGGTAGGCCTGGGCTGTGTAAAGAACAAGCCAGGGAACAGCATTTCTCCACGATCTCTGCTTCATTTCCTGCCTAGACTTCCATCAATGATAGGCTGTGATTAGCGCACATAAGTCAGCTAAGCCTTTTCCTTTTGAGTTGCTTTCAGTCAGTGTTCTATGATGGCAACAGAAAGCTAACTAGAACAATCCCTTCCTGAGAGTCCCTTTCCGGGTGATTGCAGATACTGCCCAACTGACAACTGAAACTTAACCAGCAGAGAAAGCACTGAAGCTAACTCTTCCAACCTTTGTCCTGGGGTAAGGTAATGAAAACTGGCCACCAAGATGATTTCTAAAAAGCTCATATGTATCTTGAGATTTCCCTATAATCACAATTTGATCTAGGATTTTCCTAGATCAGCCACTGTTTAGATTAAAAAGCCACCCAGTACAGCTGGACTAAGAAGGTTCCCTCCATCTCCAGTCTTCTAAGCCCAAACGCAAGCTGGGTGGCCGTCCCCTTTCCAAGCACCCCTGGGCATGTCATAAATCCAGACTCTGTCCCCTTCTGGCCCAGCTTACCTCTGCTGCTAGCAGCTTCTCAGGAGGCTGCTCAGCTGGTCTCTCCAACTGGTTCTTACTCCAGAGTTCCTTAAATGCAGTTAAACAATGAGTCTGGAAAGTAAACTAGAGATCAAAATGCATGCAAGTGCAGTGTCTGTGGCTGGGGTCAGAACACAGAGAGACATACAGTTAGTAAACATAGAATAGGTTTGCTAAAAAACCGATGAGCGGATCAGGAAAGCTGGGGCCTGGAGAGATGCCTCACAGCTGAAAAGCACTTTCTACTCTTCCAGAGGACCCAGGTTTGATTCCCAGTACCCACGTGGTGGCTGATAATTGTTTCTAACTCTGGTCCGGGACATTCTATGCCCTCTTCTGGCCTCTGGAGTCACTGCATACATCTGGTACACTTGCATGCACATGGGCAAAACACTTATACACATGAAAATAAAAGCAAATAATTCCTTAAAAAAAATACCATGAGAGCTGCCTTTAACCAGACCTGAATTTGAATTCTAAGTCTTCCACTTATAAGCAGCAAGCTCATGGGCAAGTCACTGACTCTCTCTCTCTCTCTGAGACTCAGTTCTCTTATCTGTGAAGTGGAACCTCTCTCTTCAGGATGTTGTATGGAAAAATGAGCTGATGAGTGTAGCTGAACCCTGGCACAAGGAAGCCCCAAGAAAACGAGAGCCTGAGAAGAAGGAAAGATGTGCTGGGGGTTGGGTAGGACTGCAAGAGTCTAAACTGCTCTCAGAGATGGAGTTGGTAAACTCTGGAATGGGTAACACCATCGCTTTGCCTTAGGGATACTGAGTAAGAGCCTTGAGTGTTTTCTACTCCTTTCTCCTCATTCCCATAAGCACCATCTCCACCTCCTCTCCAGCTGCCTTCTTTGGATGACTTTTGAGCCACTAAGACTGTGGGCCCCTGGGACTAACACCCTGGGAAAAGCCTACCCCCATCTTTCCTCAGATTTCATTTGAAGTTTGACAGAAGCCCCAACTCGCAGCACAACATAAACCCAAGAAAATCCACTTAATGCCTGCGGTTTCCCACAAGTGAGTGTTGGAGCATTCTCATTTGCACAAAACGGCATGTATTAAAATAGGCAGTTGGAAATATTCCTGGCAGATGGTGCTAAATATAGACCTAGTGACAGATCGGCCCCACAGAGCAGCTCCCCTCCTGCTTGTTAAGAATGTGCCAGGGCCAAGAAGCGGCTCTTCCAGCTTCTCCTTTCTGGAAGATTATGGCAATGGCCCAGAGAGCTGGCCACTCCAGGGACTGCTAAGAGGAGACGTTTGAGGGGGAACTAGTACCAAGATGTCAGGTCTCCAACCCCGAAGCACTGGATGAAGAAAGGGGAGAGAGAAAGTTCTGATAAACTGCATCTGGCCCTCTGAATGAGCCCCTTTTGAACGGTAAACTATTCCTCCAAGGAGTCTTTTATGTGAACAAAAATCTGCTGAATGTGGGTTGGAGAGATGGCTCAGCAGTTGAGATCACTGGCTGCTCTTACAGAGGACATGGTTTCGATTCTCTGCACCTACATGAGAGCTAACAACCACCCATAGTTCCAGTCCAGTTCCGGGAGATCTGATACTCTCATCTGATCTCCCTGCAGGCATTGTTCAACAAGGGTACACTTACATACATGCAGGCAATCTACTCATACAGATAAAATTTTAAAATCTGCAGAATGGAAATGGAGATAGGATACGCCGCAGTTAAAAGTGGAGGTTTGGGTGGGTCAGAGTAAAGATTTGAACTATGCTTTCACCTTTCTCTAGTTGTATGAGCTTAGCCAGCTTGTTTAACAATCTGGAACCTCAGTGTTTTTTTTTTTTTCATCTGCAGAATGGACAGATGAGACAGTATAGCATAGGTCATATCTGGTACAAAGTACCTCTTGTGGGGATAGAGAGATGGCTCAGCAGTTAAAAGCCCTGGCTGCTCTTGCAGAGGACCCAAGTTCAATTCCCAGCACCCACATGGTGGCTAGCAACCATCTGTCATAACTCCAGTTCCAGAAGAATCCAACACCCTCTTCTGATCTCTGTAGGCATTGCACAACATGGGTATACTTATATACATGCAGGCAATACACTCGTAAAATAAAACTAATAAATAAAATTTAAAAATACCTCTTGCACAGACGGTAGCTAATTTGTTATAGATCAGGGACAAGAGATAGACACCCCAAAACTTTGAACTGAAGTTTGTCCAAAGAGAAGGAATATTTTGGATAAGAATAAAATTAATATTTAAAATACTAACTGGGTGTGGTGGTGCCCACCTTTACTCCCAGCAATCAGAGGGCAGAGGCCAACCTGATCTTGATATATATATCAAGATGGCTCAGTGGTTAAAGGGGCTTGCCACATAAGTCTGATGATTTGAGTTTGATCCTCAGAATCCATGGTGAGGAAAAGCAGCAGGCTCCCAAAAGTTACCCTCGGAACATATCTACACGATGACATGTACACTTACATATGCACACATGATAAATAAAATTAAAAATTAAAAAAATATATAACCAAGGTCCAAATTTGTACGTATTTTCTCATATATGGAGATTGTGTTTGAAATGGGCAGCACCACGCATACCAAGTTGGAGCTCTCACATAGAGGGTAGCGTGTCCGAGTGTGAAAGGTGGTGTCTATGGGTGGGAGACTTTCCACAGACCCAGGCACCATCTTTACAAAGTTATTATTTTATTTTCATAGTGCTAAGGTTTGAGTTTAGGGTCTTGCCCTTGCTAGGCAAGCCCTTCACCACCAAATTCTGTCCCCAGCCCTTTTCGTTTTTATGAGTCTCTCTAAGTTGCTCAAGGTGGCCTCCAATTTGCAATGTTCCTACCTCAGCCTCTTGAGTACCCTTTATGGTCCTATGCCTCCACACTCAGCCCAGCCATCACCCTACAGAGGAAGGCAGATGTGTCTCCTCATCACTAGTAAGGACAGGTAACTTTGGGCATTGTGAGGCTGCTGACTTCCTTACTGTAAGACATTTAAAAAGCTGAAGGATATTCTCCTAAACATTTCCCAGGGCACCTCCCAGTCTGTGGCAAGTGCCGTGAGGGTCCAATGGTGACCCTGTGCTCTAGTTTTGTCTCTGCCTCAGGCCATGCTCCTTTGTGGCTGAGCCTCTGCTTTCCTTCCATGATATTTGATCCTCTCCAAATTTTGGCATTAGAATTCCTGAAGTGTTTAATTAAGGCTCTGGGTTGTGCTAGGACAACATCTTGAAGACTTCATGAATTATTCTTGGGCAACTTAAGCCTCCTGAAGTGAGAGGAACCTTTGCACACAACTTTCCCAATGGGAGATTACAGTAAGGGCAGCATTCACAGGAGGAGGATTATGGCACCGACTTCAGAAATAACAGGCCAGTACAGTACAGGTCTTCATGGCTCATACTGGCCTATCCTCCCACGTCCTTCATAAGGGGAAGAAGGCTGCTCTTAGACACACACCCCAATATTTCAGAGCCTTTGCCCAGCTTTGAGCAAAGTCCATGCACAGTGGGTAGGGAGGAAAAGGATTCTGTGCTCCACATAGTTATGCAAGGACCCATACTGCCAGAGGCTTCCAAGGTTGTCTGGGTGATGTCATCATAGTCCAGAAACTGATGGAGAAGGTGCATTGAGCTGAGCAAACATAGGGAAGACTTTAAGGTCAAGTCTAATCTGATACACACACTCTCACTGGCATTCCATTGGCTAGCTCTTAGTTATATGATTGTATACGCAAAGGAGGCTGGAATGTACAGTCTCTCTGTATGCCTGGAAGGAGAGGAAACCAGGATCCTGGTACTTACCTTAAACCTTTTCACATTCTTCTGCTAACTCGAGAAAACCAAGAGACATTCAGAAGAGGTAGTTTGCAGAAATTCCCAAGATTTCCCAGTTTCCTGTGCTGTTTTCGCTTTTTTTTTGCAATTGCACTTGCTAATAGATGCATCTAATTTATATTTCTTCATATCAAATCTGAAACACAAATATCTCAGCCTCCTTTGCATTAGGAATTGGGCTGATCTGTGCTCCAATACCCTAAGTTTGTTTGACATGCATAATGAATAAAACAAACACCAGTTATTCTTTTTTCTAATTTATTTTTTATGTGTATGAGTGTACTGTCTGCATGTAGGTTTGTGCACCTGTGTGGTGCAATGCCACAGAGGTCAGAAGAGGGCATCAGATTCCCTTTGGAACTGGAGTTAAAGATGGTTCTTAGCCCTCATGTGGGTGCTGGGGATCGAACCCGGGTCCTCTGCAAGAGCAGTTGGCGCTCTTAACCACTGAGCCATCTCTCCAGCACCACACCAGTTATTTTTAAAAAGAAAGTGACTGTTCTCAATGAAGACTCAGAATTTTTCATTTTGTTTCTTTATTGGAGTTTTAACCACAGTTTTCTGTTTGAACTTGTTTTATCAGCAAGCTGCAAAAGAGCTCATGGGGGTTGAGGGGAAAGGGAAGAATGCTTTTGTTTATGAAAGAACCAATGCTGTAATAACATAGATTAGCTCCCCAGAGTTTTAAGTAGGAAATTTCAGACACTTCCCATTTCCACTACAGTAAGTTATGTGCATTGATATAATAATATTTGTATGTTTCAAGCATTCTTTATCTTTATGATCATTTGAAGGACATTGAAAATTTCTACAATATTAGTGGATATAAATTACACTGAGAGGCATTAGAACCCTAACAAAAATGCTACTGCAGTTGAATATTTTGATAAGATTGTTGATGGTATAGCCTTCTGCTATAGTAAGACACAAATTAATAAAATTTAACATCCACAGTGTCCTGTGAATAGTTCTCTTTTAAAACCTTGTGTATACTTCTGAAACCTCTTATACTTTATTGTGCTATATTTTCATTAAATGATTTTACATTGAGCATTAGAGCTGAAATCTTGCCATGCATCAGAGTCACATAAAGGGAATATTATAACTTGGACATCCTATGAGCTATTGACTATGAAGGGCAAGGTTGGAAAATAGTTTGCATGTGAAATATACTCCATAAACTCATACGCTATAGAGCCCTGGTCCTCAGCTGGATGTGCTATTTTGGGAGGTTTGGGAGATTTTTTAGGGAGTGGGATTGAACTGGAGGGAGTAGATTCTAGGATTGGAGCCTCCTGGGCATTTTATCCACGCTTCTTCTGGTCCTGCTCCTTGCTTACTGCCCATTATAGGCAAGGAGCTCTTCCACCAGCACTGTTACCACCGTGATGTTCTGCACAAACACCTGGATCTAAGCAACAAGGACTGATCCCTCAGAAACCATGAAATACAACAAATCAATTCCCCCTCTAAGTTGTTCTCACGGTTGCCAGAGTAACTAATGCAGTATTATTAACACGTTTCCCAGATATTTTTGACACACACCAGAATTTATGTGCTGACTTATTAGAGCCAACATCTAGTGTCTGACATGAAACAAATACCTCATCTATGTATGATGGCAAATGAGTGAATACATGAATCAAATAAAATAGAACTCTTACAAATAAGCTCGCTACTAAAATTAAAGAACTGAATTTTAAAAATTCATTTCACAATGTTTATTACCCTATTTTATCAACATGAAATGTAAACAAAAGGTTATTGGATATTGTACATTTTCAGAGAACAAAGGATCAGGACAAAATAATTAGAAAATACTTTATTATTTTTATTTTATGTGTATGAGCGTATTTCCTGCATGTATGTAAGGGCGCCCATATTGTGCTGTGCCCATGGAGGTTAGAAGAGTGTGTGGGATCCCCCAGACTGGAGTTATGGATGTTTTTTAGCCACCATATGGGGTGCTGGTAACTAAACCTGAGTCCTCTGCAAGGGCAACCAGTGCTCTTAACCACCGAGTCACCTCTCCAGGCTCTTGGGTAAAATAATTTTTATGAGAACACAGAGAACTATACATATAGAACCAATGTTACTACTGTCCTAGTTACTACAAGGATGAGACTCATTTTTTGTTATCAAAAAACAATGCCAAGACCATTTATCTTGGAGCTGGAGAAGTGGCTCAGTGGTTAAGAGTGCAGGCTACTCTTGCAGAGGGCCCAAACTGGGTTCTCAGTACCCATATCAGCCAGCTCAGAACCACCTTGTTACTCCAGCTCCAGGGGATCCAACACCATATCTAGCACCTGCATTTACATGTGCACATACCCCCATACACATATATACATACCTGCATTTACATGTGCACATACCTCCCATATACATATACACATAACTAAAAATAAATGTTAAAAAGATGATTCACCTGATGATGATAATTCATTATTAAGTGTCAAGTTCATTGCCAGGAGTTGAGACTCCTTCTAAACATGGGCAATTGCTAGTTTCAGAAAGGCATCACCGTCCTTCCTGGATATAATCATCCCCTTACTTTCCTCCCAGCTCTTTGGATGTTCTTCTGCACTTTCAGTCTTCTCATTCCCATTCACGCATAGACAATTACTATTCCTCAAAGGTTTTCCCTGGGCCCTTTCTTTTTCTCATTCTTCAGAGTGTAACCCAACTCCATAGCTTTCGTGACCATGGATGGGGCCCACATTTCTGTCCCAACCTCTTGCCTGAGCTCCAGTTGATTACGCAGGCTCTCTGAGAAAAGTTTACAAAACACAGATTTTGCTTTCATAAGTTAAAGAGAAATGTCAGTCATCTCAAGTCAATTGAACATACATATAATGTAAAAACTTTCACATGTCAGATACATGTAAAATATTCAGCTATCATATGACAACCATTCATCAAGTACTACATGCTAATCACCTTTAAAATATTGTATAAGTGTTAGGCATGGTAGCACATGCCTTTAATCCTAGCCTTCGGGAGGCAGAAGCAGGTGGATCTCTGTGAGTTCAAGGCCAACCTGGTGTACAGAGTGAACTCCAGGCCAGCTGGGACTTAAAGGGAGACCCTGTCTCAAAAATACCCAAAAAATGTGTAAAATAGCCCTCCTCGGTAGGATAAACATTAAATTTCAGGAGCTCAGTCAAGATATCTCTGCATGGATAGTTGTCAGTCAAGCTAGGATATCCAAACACCCAATCTTCGACCAACTCCTGGCAGCAGCTTCTCAGACTCAGGAGAGACAGTCCACATGCATGTCTCTGTTACTTGGAAGTTTTCACACTCTTTGCCCCCTTTTCCTTGATAATGAATTCCCACTGAGATGCACAGGGACCCCTGATTCAAAGGGGGAAGTCCTGCACCCGAAGCAGGCTAGTAAATAACCTGTCTCCTCAAGACCACACCCAATTCTGGCGTGTCTCTCGCTTTGATGACTAGAAAATGCCAGAGAGATAAAACCCAAGGAAAAATATAAAGGGGAAAAGGGAATTTTTTCCTATGGTCAAAAGCAAGAGACATGCTTTACATCTTACCATTCACCCTGACTCTGTCTCAGTGTTCCATGGGTGTTACTTCATTTCAGATTTCCTCCAGATGGTAGAAATGAACAGGAGACTGAAAGGAGCCATTTGTTTGATGATGTGTACAGAATATACATTTAATGATGTGTATAACATATACATTTTTGCAACTAATACATGTCCGACATTGTTTTGGGTGCTAGTCATATATCAATGATGGAAAGTCTACACTATCAGAGGGTCATAGTGTATGATAAAATATATACCAAGCCAAATCTGGGTGTGGTGGCGCACACCTTTAATCCTAGTGCTTGGGAGGCAGAGGCAGGTGGATCTTTGTGAGTTCAAGGCCAATCTGGTTTACAGAGTGAGTTCCAGGACAGCTAGAGCTACAGGGAGACCCTGTCTTGAAAAGACCAAAAGAAAAAAAAAATATACCAAGCCAAATGACAAACTCTTTTCTTTTTTTAGATCTTCATTTTTTTATTGATGCTTTGTGTATTTCATACATCATTTTCCAATTCAGTTCAGGCATAGTTCCCTTTCCCTTCCCCCCACCCCACCCCATCCTACATCATGCATTCTGCCATAACTGTCCTGCATCTTTCTCCCAGTTTTTTTCATTTTTTAACAATAAGTGACAATTAATGAGTACAAGCATCCTTCATGTAAAACCAATTTGCAAGCAGTTGTGCCCAAACCCATGGGTCCCACCATCCAGCAGAGGGGGTCTTGTATGTTCAATCAAGTTGATCAAATGAGTGTCCAGGCTATATTGCTGTAGTTTCACCATTCACCCCAATCGCAGCCCTTACATTCTACCACGCCCCCTCTTCCGCAGATTGTTCCCTAGGCTTAGAAAAGGGGCACAGGTGGATGAGAAGCAAAACACTCTACTTTCTCTGGAGCTGTTGTCTTGGACTCTGGTCAATTCTGGCTGTTTCCTTTCATGGGCTGACAGTTTGTCCAGGAATAACCTTT
>VZQC01000988.1:106957-236532 GCA_009823505.1 Rhizomys pruinosus | reverse complement strand
ATGAGGGTTTTTTTTTTTTGTTTTTTTTTTTTTTTTTGTAGACAGCATATCCATGGATTCTGTTTCCTAATCCATTCTCCCAGTCTATGCCTTTTGTTTTTGTTTTTTTGTTTTGTTTTGTTTTGTTTTAATTTTTATTTATTTCTGTATGTGTATGAATGTAGTGTCTGCATGCAGGTCTGTGCACCCGTGTGGTGCAATGCTGCGGAGGTCAGAAGAGGGTTTCAGATTCCCCTGGAACTGGAGTTCTCCTGGAATTGGAGTTTCAGACGGTTCTTGGCCGCCATGTGGGTGCTGGGGATCGAATCCTGGTCCTCTGTAAGAGCGGTTGGCACGCTTAACCGCTAGGCCATCTCTCCAGCCCCAGTCTATGCCTTTTGATTGGGGTGTTTAGTCCATTGATATTTAAGATTATAATTGAGAGTTGTGTGTTGCTTCCTTTCACCTTATTATCCATTTGCATTTTTCATCTAGGTTTCTATTTATGTATTTATGCTTTTATTAATTTCTCTCTCAAGTTGCCTGGGGGTATTGCTCCTCTCCTCTGCCCTTTGAATTGCTTCGAATATTCTCTGAAGTGTTGGTTTTCTGGATATGTATTCTTTCTTCTTGTTTATGTCATGAAAGATTTTTTTCTCTTTCCTTCAACTATAATTGACATTTTTGCTGGGTATAGTAACCTGGGTTGGCATTTGTAGTTGTTTACCACTGGGAAGGCTTTGGTCTACGTTCTTCTTGCTTTCATAGCTTGCACTGAAAAGTAAGCTGCAAATCTGATAGGTTTCCCCTTCTATGTAAATTGTTTTTCTTTTGTGGCTTTCAGAATTTTGTCTTTGTTTTGGCCATCTAGCTTTTTAACAATGACATGGCAGGGGGAGTTTTTGTTTGTTTGTTTGTTTGTTTTTTCTTGTCTAGTCTATTTGGTGTTCTTTGTGCTTCTTGTATTTGTATGGGTTTGTCCTTTTTTTAATTTGGGGAAATTTTCATCTACTATTCTATTTGACAATCTGATCAATACCATTCTCTTGGGATTCTTCTCCTTCCTCTATCCCTATGATACAGAGGTTTGATCTTTTCATAGTGTCCCACATTTCCTGGTTGTTCCACTCTTGTGTATTTTTAAATTTTTCATAGTCTTTACTTGAGCTTTTTAGTTGTTCTGTATTATCTTCTAGGTCTCATATTCTTTTTTCTGATTCTTCCATTCTGTTTCTGAGGCTTTTTCCCATTCTTTCCTTTTGATTGGATGCCTGTTTGAATTCCTTTTTCATTTCTTCCTGTATTTTCTTTATTTCCACTTCCTCATGGAGCTTCTCAATCTTTTCTTGCAGCTCCTTGTTTCACTTCTTGGTTTCCTTTTTCATTTCAGCATTGGATCTTTTCAGTGTTTCCACTTCCTTCTGAAGTTTGTCATTTCTTTTCCTCTAGTTCTTTGTGAAGTCTGTCATTTTCTCCTGTTAGTTCATTCTGAAGTTTTCCTTTTCTCCCTCTAGGTCCTTTCTGAGTTTTTCATTTTCTCCCCTTAGTTCTATGATTTCTTTGAATATATCTGTGATTTCTATTCTACAATCTGTGTCTTGGGTTACCTATAGGGAGATCCCACTGTAGGAGTCCTCCACATGATCTGTAGAGTTTGGTGTGGCATTATTCTGCACTTTTCCCATATTGTTCTTTTGTTGTACTCTCGAAATGTGATTTGTCTTTTGCCCAAATTCAAATCTTGGATGCATCTTCACCTTGTTGAAGGATTGCTTCCCTTGATTGCTGCAAGTGCCTTCATTGTATTCTCCTTGTGTATCAAGTGTTGGCTTGTCTATGTTTCAGGCTTTCAATTTTGGTTATATCTCAGGAGGTGTAGTTCACTCTTCCCTGCACCTTCTGAGCACTGTGTTCCCTCTGTTACTAGCCATCCTCTCAGGCCAGGAGGGGGTTGGGGGGAAAGTTGGTTGAGTTGCTTGCTTAGCCTGTGTGCCAGTATCCTCGCTGCTGCTCTGACACCAGCTGCCCATGCCCTGCAAGCCAAGGCCAAACCTTAGCCCCCCAGCTCCCAGAAACCTCTGGGCCAAAACTGCTGGTCTGCACAGCTGCCACCTCTGGGCACCAGCTGCTCGTGCCCTGTGAGTTGAGTTCAAATGTTGTTAGGATTTGGTGCTCTCATTTTCCTTTTTATAGGATGCTTAGACATGAGTCTGTAATACCTGCTTCCTTTCAGTGCTATGACAATAAGCTTAGACAACAATCAAGAAAATTTCCTGTACTGGATATCTTTATTTGTCAACTTAACAATCCTGGGTTGAGGGAGCCTGTATTGGGGAATTGCCTCCATTGGACTCAGGCCATGTCTGTGGAGTATTTTCTTGAATGCTGGGTGATATGGTAAGACCCACCCTATTGTGAGCAGAGACACCTCTGAGCAGGTTGTTCTGTACTATATAGAAAAACAGGTTAAGCATGGGCCAGGAAAGCAAGCCAGTAAGTAGTGTTCCTCCATCGCCACTGCTTCACCTCCAGGCTCCAGTCTGGAGTTCCTAACTTGTACTCCCTTGCTAATAGACTGTGACCCGAAAGGTCAGAGTACAGAGTATTTTAGAATGTTCCAATAGTGATTATAGTGTTAGTTATCCTTGTTATTGAAGAGAAGTTTCAGATTTTCTACTGGCTCACAAGTTTCGGTGCTACCCTCTTTTCCTTCAGAACGATCACAGGTTTCATCCTAGAGATAAGGACCCAGCTATTTATAATAGTTTGCTAGCCATCACGTCCTGGCAGGGTCTTATCCGTCAAGGACCCAACTGTTCTTCAGGTCTTTCTTTCTAAATTTTAAGGAGGACTCAATCCCCAAGTTGGTATTTTGTCAGAGTGTTTTGTCACAGCAAATGGAGAAGCAAACCAAAACACTGGGGAATCTGAATTACATAGAATTCTATGTTGTGTTGCTTTTTCACATTCTCTAAACCATGGGAGCTATCTCTTGTTTTCTTTGCATTCACATCCAGAATAATGCACATAAACTTGAACATCGGGAATTATCTACATACAGAAAAACCATAGAAAAATTTACTAATGTAGCACGCAAAGGGAAGGAGCAAAATGATTATGAATCTTTAAACTTCCACCATATGCACCTATACATGTACCAGACTGAAGCCTTGTAGTGTTAAATTCACACATTGATGGGTCTCCAGCAAGTAGAAATGAACTTACAATGGAGAGAATGAAATTTTGAAAGCAACCTTAACCAAATCCTCTCCTAAAATTCATGTCATTCTCCAACTGCATTTGTTTTATAAAAGACATGACAAAATGATTTGAGATTCCCTATTCCAAAATTTTCTTGGATTTAAATGAGAAACCACAGATTTTCAGAGAAAGCGCCACTGAGGGGGATGGGACACAGCTATTCAGAGTAGAATAATCAAAAAAATTCAGCATCCCTTTCTAGGGAAGCTCTATCACCTCAAAAAAGAGAGGGCTAGGCTCCAAGGATTCAGTTTAATGCCCTCTGAATGTAACTATGGACTTTATAGGACCCAGACTCTTCAGTGGTGCCTCCAGCTATGTCATCTCCAGGAAGCAACAACACAAAAGCAAAAAGAATGGGTATATGTATATTTTTCCACAAGAGATTTGATAAAATGCTAGAAATACAGGAAATGAAGAATTTGGACATTTAATTGTCACCTATGGCTATGCTTACAAACCTGTCAGTAGTTCTTCCCTACAAAAATATTAATTAAATGTTGAGGCATTATTTCTGTACAAAAATGTCAATGACATTTAAATACCCTATCAAAAATATTTAATTTTATTATTACAAAAATACGGATAGTGAGAATATTTAATAAAATAAAGCCTATATGATATTCTTTATACAGGAAAATTTTAATTTTTCACAGAAGGTCAATGGAATATTATATAAGTTTATGTTCTTTCCCTATAAAGAACGGAAAATTCTATTCTTCAATAAAAAATATATAGATTATTTCAAGAATTTGAGGTCCATCTGCCAGTCTCTGAACAACCAATATTTGAAAAATGGTTTTTGGTAGTAAGGAATCATATTTAATCACTAATTAAAATCAGGATTATTCACTGATTGGCTTTTTGAACTGACAAAGCAGTTTATAAGCTCAAGGCTCTGTCTTTAGGACCCCTGTAACACAATGGATTTCATGCAGAATAGGCTACTGAAAGGTCGATGAGACCTTCAAGGATGCAGCATAGGCCATCATGGAGTTACCAGACAAACACTTCAAATGCTTGTGCTGTCACATTTGGAGAAATGAAAAATGACTCCTAATGAAAATCAAAACCAAAAGGTCATGGACCAATGACCAGCAAGTCATGAAAGGACATAGATGTCAGCCCTGACCACTACACACAACAAAAATATCAGGTGCAATTGAATGAGCAAGGAAAACATTCCATGATCAAAATATATTTAAGGAATTTATGACTACTAATCCTGCTCTAAAGAGGACTTTAGAAATAATAAGATACCTGGGAAAAAAACCTAACCAAAAATACCAAAGACCTCTACAACAAAAAATTTTAAAGCCCTGAAGGAGATTGAAAATGACATCAAAAGATGGAAAGACCTCCCATGATCATAGATTGGGAAAATTAATATAGTAAAAAAAATGTCCATTTTACCCAAACTGATATACAGATTCAACGCAATCCCAATCAAAATCCCTACTTCACAGTAGGGCTTCTTCACAGACTTGGAAAAAAAAATTGTTAAATTCATATGGAAAAACAAAAGACACCGAATAGCTAAAGCAACCCTGAGTGAAAAATGCAATGGGTCAGGAGGATTGCCCTACCAGACTTCAAACTATATTACAGGGCCATAGTCACAAAGTCAGCCTTGTACTGGCACAAAAACAGACCAGTGGACCAATGGAACAAAATTGAAGATCCAAACTTGAGCTCATACAATTTCAGCCACCTCATATTTGACAAAGGGGCAAAAAACACTCAATGGAGGATGGATAGCATCTTCAGCAAATGGTGCTGGAAAAATTGGATCATCATCTGTACAGAACAAAATTAAATACCTACCTCTTACCCTATAAAAAAATAAACTCTGAGTGGATCAAAGATCTCAACGTGAAGCCTGAATCCCTGAAGGCGATAAATGAAAAATTTGGCAACAAGCTACAAGACATAGGCATAGGAAAAGACTTTCTAAATCAGACAGCAGCCACACAGGAAGTAAGGTCAACAGTTGACAAATGGGACCTCATAAAACTCAAAAGCTTCTGTACAGCAAAAGAAATAATCAAGAAGGTGAAGAGAAAACCCAGAGTGGGAAGAAATCTTTATGAGTGACACATCTGACAGAGCATTAACGTCAAGGATATATAAACTACTCAAGAAACAAAGAAGTAAGAAGACAAATGACCTACTCAAAAGATGGAGTAAATAAATGAACAGATTCTTCACCAGGGAGGAATTAAAGGTGGCTGAGAAACATCTTAAAAAGTGTTCAACATCATTAATAATTAAGGAAATGTAAATTAAAACCACTCTTGAATATCATATCTCTCCAGTACAGCTAGTTAAGATCAAGAAAACTAAAGATAACAGATGCTTGATGAGTTCTGGGGAAAGGGGAACACTCATCCACTGCTTGTGGGAATGTAAACTTGTACACTATGGAAAGCAGTGTGGAGAACCCTTAAAATACTAGGAATGAGTTGACCACCTGACCCAGGCATACCACTCCTGGGTATATACCCCAAAGACTCATCCTACTGCAAAGATACATGCACATCCATGTTTATTGCAGCTCTCTTCAGAATAGCGAAGAGCTGGAACCAACACAAATGCCCCTCAACAGACAAGTAGATGACAAAAATGTGGTACATCTACACAATGGAGTACTATTCAGTGGTTAAGAAAGATGGCATTATGAAATTTGCAGGTAAATGGATAGAGCTCAAAGCCATTATGCTAAGTGAAGTAACGCAGTCCCAGAAAGACAAACTGAGAATGGTTTCCCTCATTTGTGGATGCTAACACCAAATCCCCCAGATGAAAGGCAAGCTGAAGGACATTATGGTTATATTTTTGTTTATGGGAAAGCAACTATGTTGTTATAATGTGACTCTCTCAACAGGCTCTAGAATCCACCCACCAATTATTTTCAAACTCTGTAATTACTGTATATGAGTGGAGAGTATGTACCCATATTTTAGAGTAATATGAAATTAACAGATGAAAATGTGAATTCCTAAGCATAAAAAAGAGACTGAGAGAAAGATGCAGGACAGTTATGGCAGAATACATGATCTGGGATGAGATGGGGTGGGGTGGGGGGAAAGGAAACGGAATATGCCTGAACTGAAATGAAAAATTATGTATGAAATACACAAAACATCAATAAATAAATTGAAAAAACAAATAGTTCAATATTATGAGACAAACAAAACCAAAAGAGCATAAGGTATAAATAACCACTCCCAGGATAGTTGAACAAAAGTCTAAGAAAACAGCAACATAACCAACATAAGAACAAAATAACATGAATTAATAAATATTGGTCAGGAATTCACAGAGCTTAGATTGGGGATTTCCCAGGACCATGTGAAGCACTGGTAGGAGCTGGGCGCTTCAGCCAGGTGGATTGTTGGATAATCCTATCTGTACTGTTGGATAATTCTCTCATTCGTTTGATTCAATCGTCTTGTGTGGCTGTGGGGACGGAGTCCTCCTGTTAGCTAGTATAAAAGATGGGCCTGTTGCCATTGAGAGACTTGAGTGCACAGAGCTTAGGTCGGGGATTTACCAGGACCCCATGAAGCACAGATGCCTAAACAGGCATAACCTCTCCAACCCCACTAACTGGAATTGCAGAGGGAGTGTCCAAGTGGATTCTTTGGAGAACTTTCAGAACAGAAAGGGAAGAGTGAGTTAGACATCTAATAGAAAGCATAAAACTTAGACAAGTCGACACACCATCAGCAAGGAGAAAAACAAAACAAACAATGAGGGCCTCTGAAGGAGACAAGCAAAGCAAGCCTTCAAAATAGTGAAGAGGCATTTGTGATTCGCATTGGAATACAGGCAAAGAGAAGACCACATGCCAGGGATATGAAGAAGGGACAACATGGGAAAGGTGAAGGATACTTCCACACCAAGCTGTACCAACCCTGATGGAGATTCCTACAGTGGTATCCACCTGGGGATGGCCCAGGACACAGATCTTAGAGGAACATTTGCAAACATTTTCAAAGAAATCAAAGAACATAAAGAACATCAGTGAACTAAAGGGAGAGAATGAGAAACTCAAGAAGGACCTAGAGAGAGAATGACAAACTTGGGAAGGAAATAGAAACACTGAAAAGATCCCTTGTTGAAAAAGAAAAGGACACTGACCAGTGAAGCAAAGGGCTACAGGAAGAGATTGAGAAGCTCCAAAGGGAAGTGGAAATACTAAAGAAATCACAAGATGAAATGAAAAAGGAAATTAAACACTCATCCAATCAAGAAGAAAGGACCAGAAAAAGCCTCAGAAGTAGAATGGAGGAAGCAGAACAAAGAATATCAGACCTGGAAGATAACACAGAACAGCTAAAAACCTCAAGTAAAGATTATTAAAAAATTTTAAATACGCAAAATTGGAACAACGAGGAATTGTGGGACACTATGAAAAGATCAAACCTCTGCATTAAAGGAATAGAGGAAGGAGAAGATTCCCAAGAGAATATTATTGATCAGCTCTTCAGCAGAATAATAGATGAAAATTTCCCCAATCTAAAAATGACAGACCCATACAAATACAAGAAGCACACAGAACTCCAAATAGACAAGATCAGAAAAGAATCTCTCCACGCCATATCATAGTTAAAATGCTAGATGGCCAAAACAAAGACAAAATTCTGAAAGCCACAAGAGAAAAACACGTTACATATAAGGGGAAATCTATCAGAATTACAACTGACTTCTCAGTGTAAACTATGAAAGCAAGAAGAACATGGAGCTAAGCATTCACAGTATTAAAAGACTATAGATGCCATCCGAGGTTACTATACCTAACAAAAATGTCGATTATAGCTGAAGGAGAGAGAAAAATCTTCCATGACTTAAACAAGATGAAAGAATACATGTCAGGAAAACCAACCCTTCAGAGAATACTTGAAACAATTCACAGGACAGAAGAAAGGAACAATTATCCCTAGGCTCCTAGAAAGAGAATTAATAAAAACATAACTGCAGAAGTAGAAACCTGGACCAAAAATGCAAATGGATGATAAGGTGAAAGGAAGCAACACTCATCCTTCTGTTGATAACCTTAAATATTAATGGACTAAACTCCCCTATCAAAAGACATAGACTGGGATATTGGATTAGGAAACAGAACCCATCTATAGGCTGTCTACAAGAAGCACATCTTAACTTCAAGGGGTAGGTACCACCTTAAAGTGAGAGGATGGAAAAAATATTCCAAGCAAATGGTACCAAAAAGAAAGCAGGTATTGCTATTTTAATATCAAACAAAATAGACTTCAACGTAAAATAAACCAGAAGAGACGAAGACGTTGATTATGTTTTTATCAAAGGAACAATTAACCATGAAGATGTCACAATCTTGAATATATATAAAGGAAACTCTGGTGCACCAAACTTTATAAAAACAATTCTCCAGGACCTCAAGGCACAGATTAACCCCAGAACAGTCATAATAGGGGAGTTCAATACCCCACTGAGCCCTTTGGACAGGTCAACTGGACAAAGAATAAACAGAGAGACAGCTGAACTGAATGATATGATACACCAAATGGACCTCAGAGTATCTACCAAATATCCCACCCTAATACCAGAGAATACACTTTCTACTCAGCACCCCACGGAACATTCTCCAAAATTGACCACATACTGGGACACAGCAAAAACCTCCACAAATACAAAGGATTGAAATAATTTCATGCACTCTATCAGACCACAGTGCAATTAAGTTCAATTTCAACACCTAGATAAGCCCTACTATCTACAAGAACACAGGCCGACTAAACAATACACTCCTGAATAGTGAATGGGTCAAGAAAGAAATAAAGAAATAAAAGCCTTCCTGGAATTGAATGACAATTATAATACAACACAACAAAATCTATGGGATACTTTCAAAGCAGCCCTAAGAGATTAACCAAGGTTTTTGTTTTCTTGAGTTGACCTTCAATATTTTGAGCAAACCAGTTGTGCTATAAATTATTTTTGATACTTTGGACTAGTGATCATCAATAATATATTAGTAATTCATCACTTAAATTCAAATTATTTTATTTTTTTTAATTAAGGGGATTCAAGGAATTGAACACAGTCCTCAAGAATGCTAAGCACATTTTCCATCACTGAATTTCAACTCAGCCCCTTCCTTTCATTATTACACTTCGTTAGGTTTCTTATTTCATATGACCATTTAATCTGGATTATTCATTGAAGAAAATTAACTACTACTTAATTTTAAAAATTGTTATGTTTAATATATGTACAAACTAAATAAATATCCAACTCTGCTCTATTACTTCTACCATTTATTTGCTTAAATGATTGAAACTCATCTGAAACCATTCACTCAGAAAGGTTTAGTCATATGTCTTGTCTTTTGGAAGTAGCCCTAAGTGCCCAAGAGAGTACAGTAATTTTATCCTAAAGGAGTCATCCCTACATAATCCCTACACGATAGCAATTTGTTTTCAGTATGAAGTTCCTTATGACAGTGAGGAAGATGTGAAAGGTATGGAATACTGAAAAGGAAGTTGAACTAGGCAGGACTGTATGAAAAAGACAAACAGGAAACAGAGATATTATGTGGCATTTCAATAATCAGGGAAGATTATATTTATCTAACAGTGCTGAAGGCAAAAATAAATAAACTATATCATGAGATAATGAGATAATGAAAAGGAAGAGGTGCAGATGTGGGGAAGATGAGAGAGAGAGAGAGAGAGAGAGAGAGAGAGAGAGAAAGAGAGGCAGAGAGTGACAGAGATACAGAGAGAGACAGAGAACAGATTTCTTCCAAATAATATGTAGTACACTTAAATGAAGAAAATCATGAAGTAACAAGATGGAAAAGGTGAGGTCAGAAAACAATATCTGGCTTTGACTTTGAAGAAGTTTATAGCAGAAAGAATTGCAAGCCGGTAAGCAAAGACATTGTATTTCACTCATATTCTTTCCAAAGTCACTCCATTTTGTAATGACAAATTTATGTTGTGAGAGATCCACTCTAAATTGTCTTGAACCTTCAAATTTCCTAAAAATAAGAAACACCCTAAATGTTATTCCCTTTAGAAAGAATTGCCCATTTCTATGAAAAAATGTTCCGAATTTAAAATTCAAACATCCCTCCTATAAGAAATTTGTTTTTATTATATACAATCAGTAAACGGTTTAAAATATGATTTGTATAAAATATCATTAAAAATAAAAAATAATTACTAGTAAAAATGTAGATTACCTTGTTCATTGATTCTATTATTCTATTTAGTTGTTTATTTTAAAAATTTATTGAATTTTTGTGATTTTCATACAATATAATTTGATGGTATTTAGATCCCCTCGCCCATCCATGCCTCTCTCCATGGCTCCCTGCCCATGACCTGTCCAAATCAATGTACCCACTCTATATACAATACTGCCTAGAAAGTCTGATTTGTGTTCCCATGTGTTCCTTAGTGTGTGAACGTGTGTTATTACTTTAATTTATTAGACAGGACCTCACTGTAGACCTAGCTGGACTGGAACTTTCTATGTCGACCAGGACAGCCTCAAACTAACAAAGATCCCCTTGCCTCTGCCTCCCAAGTGCTGGGATTAAAAGTATGTGCAGTGATACCAGACAACAAATATCTTTTTTTTGACCCATGAGTCAGATACCAGAAGGATCTGTGGAAAATTCTTGAAAACATTGTTTTAAAAGTACCACAATTCTGGAGTCAAGTCTTAGGGAATAATTGTCATAATTTCACTTTTGCAAGCTTCTTTAGCCACTGCTTGTTTTGGTGTCCTTATCTATAATATGTCATAGTGTCTACAGAAAACACAGCTCTCACTCCAAGTATGTATAAGGGGTAGTTTATTTCTGGAGCCAAACATAAGTGACCAAGACCATAGAGTATAGAGTTAGATTTACTTTACTCCAAATACTATATTCCATCATGATAATAATTTCTTGATGTTTTTACTGAACTAGAACACAAAACATCATACATCGAGTACATCAAAGTATCTTTAAAAAACTTAGTAAAAGTAAATATGTGTATATTAAACAACATTGGTTTAAAGGTTGATAAAAACAGTAATGCATCTGAGTTAATTGGTAATATAAATTCCTGTTGTCCACATTAGCTTTAATTAAAAACTGCATAACAATTACTTTGGGATTGGCATAAACAAATGTTCTCTATAATTTTGCTGTCATATAGTATCATCTTTTAGCAATCTCTTTCACCTATAGGAAGATTTAATTTAAAAATAAAGTTTGTTTCCCAAATTAATCACATACAGTAACCCAAAACAGCATGGGTGAACTTGATGAAATCTGTGTCTTGATTCCATCCTGTAGATATGTATAATACAACTGCCCCTTTTTTGAGACTCATGGGTCAAAAATAAAATCCTAAAATAAAAAAGGGGGAATAGATAGATATGAAAACTTTTTGTCAAAAAAACTTGCAATCCAAATCTCAAAACTAACTAGGGGAAAGGACTTGTATGTTCCAACAGGCCAGAGTATCACCAACTTAATGGCTGAGAAATAAAATACAGCTCTGCAGTGAGTAGGATATACCAGAAAGTGCCAGCAGGATTGACTCCTCTGGGCATTGAAGGGAAGAAATGCCACAGATTGATGCAGAAATCAGGCCCCTCTGTGGATCCTACTAGTAACAGCTATTTTTAATGAATCCTAATGAAGTTTACCTTCTAGGTGCCACAAAAGACTTTCTTAACTCCCCCCCCCATAGAATAACGAGAAATATGATGATGATGAGGTCATTCTCCAGCTGTAGATGAGAGCCAGCTGTTATAGAGGTATTCTCTTGTAAAATTGGTGAAACTGCCTTCTTTAATTGACTAATGGACGTGGAAACTGTGAAAAGGATTATTCTCTATTCAGAACCAAATATAATGCTAAAGTCTCCTTAAGCAATGCGCTTAAGCAAAATATATTACTACAGGAGCTCTGACATCAACAATGGATTATTCTACCAAGGAGATGTTGGCCAGGGGATCCAAGCCCCCACAAAAGGTAGAGGCTCCTTGCCTACAAACTTGGATATCTGCAGGTAGAAAGGCGATAAGACCCTGCTGTTGAAGACCTGATGTAAACATGGGAAAGATGTATGGAGACTGCACTTGCAAGTATACAGATGGTCTCTGGAATGCCAGAGAGTGTTACCAAAGGCCACTAAACCAATGAAGCAAATATGGGTCTCCTTGAATCAGGAAATACTTTGCAGCAGTGGCAGACATATGTCTGTATATCCCAAATCTAACTGGCTATTAGCTCTCTCCTTGGAGGAATAACCCACGGCTGATGCCACAAGCTTACATCCTCTAATGGTTAGGGGATGTTATAAACCACAGGAAGACTCTGTCATACTTAACAGAAGAAAATGTAATTCATGGATTAGCATAACATCCAAACATCTGTGTCTATACCAAAGTTACCTACCATAACAATTAGTACTGTTTAAATACCTATATATCGAATTGCGTGGCCGAGAAGGAAATACGAAAAGAGCATATATAATATATACCCTGTAATAACCCCATAGATGCTAATCCTAATGCGGGAAATATCTCCCGCAACTTCCTTCTACGAAGAAAGTCCAAACCATCACATCTTATTACCAAAATTAGGAAAAGATACAACTAAAACAGAGAATTATAGACCCATCTCCCCTTTTCAAAACATGGAACAACAGATGCCAACAATAGCGTAATACAGAATACCTGGCCATAATCGCATACAGAAGCACCAACCATCAAGAAACAATTCCATCAGATGACCAAGATTGGATTCCATAACCAGAGATACTGCACCGTGTGCTTCAATTGTAGGAGTTGAGAGAGTTTGCCTGGACAAGCTGTCAGCCCAACTCCGAAACAAGCACCAAGCCCCCAAAATATGGTCACCTACATCATGTTCTGGATCGAAACCAACATGGAGACAAAGACAAAGACTCTGCCACAAGACGGAAAATAGAACACAGATCCTACGTACCAAACTGAGTTTTGCCATTCTCAATTTACCAACACTTTGTGCCCCGTTTTCTGAAGAATATCATAAGACATAGTCAAACCACCAAATCCTTGACCCAGCCAATCAATTGATCAATGGATGATGGAGGGCCCGTTGCAAAAAAATCTGTTGACAAAATCCAGCATTTCAGCAATGTTGTACATGCTGAGTCTACTTATGGAAGATCCGTGATAGAGGTGAATACGATTAATTATGACAAGACAATATTAATCTGGGAACACTCATTGTTCAACTTAGGGATCGAAATAACTAACCCCTCCCCCCCTCTCGCGCAATGGGATGATTAGGATCCCATGAGCAAGCCTCGAGTTGTGGGTAGTGGGGCCACCTCGAGTGACTCGCATATGCGGAATTAAATGGTTTTACATGAAGAGGTCGCCACAGCATCTGCTAAATGACTCACAAATTTAATTCACATTGACTTGTTAAAAAACAATGAAAATCAAAACAAAAAACAGAAAACACAGAGAAAGATGCAGAACAAGTTGAAGGAAGACATGCATTGATCTGCGGATGGGGTTACGGGTGGGGTGGTGGAAGGGAAAGGAAAGGAAAGGGATATATGCCTGAACTGACTGAAAGAACAATGAGTAGAAATACACAAAGCATCAATAAAAAAAAGGAAGTACTAATTGGAGAATTAAAGAAGGACAGTCGAAAGCTAAACTCGATCTATCCTTTTTAACTGAGATGATGATATGATTGATTACTTAAAGGGTGCTAAAAACCAGCACACTACTCACGCAGCAGAGAGTTCCTCGAAATGCTAGTGTGACCCACCCTATCACCACTCCTCTTCAACATAAGATCCGCTAGAAAACCACTTAGCCGCTAGAGCAAATAAAGGCAATAAAGCAGAAAGATATAACAGCAAAGGTATCACTGGACAAGCATGAGTGCAAAGAAGCCAATAGCATGATACAAAAATAAACGCCAAAAAAAAATAAAAAATCCCCAGATGCCCCTTTCTTTACAAGAACAAGCAACTGGAGAAAAGATGAGTTTCAAAGAGCTATTTAATCTGCGCACAACTCACAGAGGAATAAGCCTCAGAAACAATCAATAAAGCACATCCTAGGTATAGATAACTTAACCAAAGGACACCAAAGATCTCTAATAACAGAAATTATTTGCTTTGTAAACCCAGATTATGAAGAAGAAAGACATCAGTGAAGATTGGAATAAACCTCTCCTCTTATTCGTCTTATAGAGCCATAAAGGAATTGGAAAAATTTAACATTGTAAAAATGTCCATCAGGCAGGCGGATCTTTCATGAAGATATCAAAGGCCCGGTTCGTTTCGGCTCAGAGCTCGTGAGTTCCAGGTACACTGGGACTTACAGGGAGACCCTGTTCCTCGATAAAAGACAGAGTAACCCAATTAAAAACAGCTTCAGAATGTCATTTCAATACCAAAAAAGTCTCGTTGCAGGACACTACAATATATAACAATCAATCAAAACATTCAACTAATCCCCCAAGTAAGGACTCCTTCACAAGGACTTGTGAAAAAATAACAGTCCCTCTAAACTACAATATTGGACTAAAGGACACAAAAGGGACCGCTTCGAATACTGTCTCTCAAAAACCCGTAGTGGAAAAGATGGACTACCCACAAGTCCGAACAGACAAGCAACTGGGGATCATCCTATACCAACTTCAAATTGAATACGACAAGGAGGGGAGCAGAATTCAAAGAGATCACTTCAGTCATAACAACGTCAGGCCCCTTCGAATACTAGTTTGCACCAAAAACTTAGGGCCACTTTTGACCAAATGAGGAGAACACAAACTACACCAAAGAGATTCCAACCCTTGGGCACTACAATTTCAGCCATCCGATATTTGACAATCAAAGCCTAGCAACGAGGGAAGGCCACCTTAACCAAGAGGTACCAAGACACAATTGAGAAAGCAAGACAGCCTTCAGCAAGAATATGGTGTTGGCAGAAACTGCGCATCACGTCACTCTGCTTTAGTAACGAAATGCAAATTAAACCCCTACCTCTAAACCTGTACAAAAATAAAGTGGATCAAAGACCTCAAAACCCCAAACTCTGAAGAAAAAATTGGCAGCAAACTAAAAGACATAGACATAGGAAAAAAAAAAAAAAAAATAATGACAAAAGTTAAGAAGACCTTCAGAAAGGGATCGGCAGAGACAGACATACAAACAACACATAGGCATTAGACAACGACCTTCCTTAAATCAGACCAGACAGCTGTCCAAGATAACTAAGGGTCGACAAGACAAAGTGGGGACCCTCATTAAGTTCGAAAGCTTCTGTACATCAACAAGAAACAATCAAGGAATGCATCCATGGGTGGAAGAGAAATCCTACCAAGAGTAGGGAAGAGAAACCTTCACCCACATAAACGATCCTGACGAAAACAGTTGTGATTATCCGGAATATATAAACATAACTCAAAAATAAAATAACTAAGAGAATGAAGAAACATGTAGATTAACCACCACTCAAATAAGGTCACTGGTATTTTTACAGCCCAAAGAGCCACTGAAACCAAAAAGACTAGTACACACCTTCATATGTGAGGAATTAGAGATGATTCAGGCTAAGGAATACAAGCATTAGTTACAATGAACGTGCAATCACCATACTCTAACAAGCAATCACTAATCATTCTCAAGCCAAAATGCAAATCACAAAAACCCCTTGTAGGATTATCTCATCTTAACGTCCAATTATCTATATTTATCACGAACCTGGCTAGGAATGCAAGCCAAAAACGAAATTGGAACCTCACTGTGATCCAAGTTGCCTTCAGGACGATTGTGGTGTGAAGACGAAGAAAGAGGAACGACTCGTTAGTCTGCTGCTTTAATAGTTGTCGAGAATTTGTTTAAACTCGGGGACTGCAGCACACAATGGAACAGCATGTAGTTTTGACAAGAGAACCACTTGGAAGACTTGGAATGGAATTGCCACCAGACCCAGCCATTTACCACTCCTGGGCAGCTGATACCCTCCAAGAAACTCATACACGACCACCCACCTGACCAGACGAAAGCTATACGAACTCAACATCGACATTCATCTCTATCGCCATGTTTTATTTGCAGCTCTCTTCACCAATAGCAAAGTGCTGGAAAGTAAACGCCCTGAAATACCACTTGCAAACTATGAGTGAAAGGATAATGAGAAAAGTGTGCTACATCTTACACGTAACAGTCAGTGGTTTCTAGATGTGCGCATCTTCAAGCAGTTAAAGATAAATACCAGAGATGACATCATGAGCTTTGCAAGGAAAATGGCTGGAGCTAGAGGACATTGATGTCTGAGTGAAAAAAGTAACACTAAGGTTCGCAGAACGTAACAAAAGCAAGACGAAAGAACTGGTATTCCTCTTCATCTGATGTGAATTCTTCTATTAAAAAGCAGTCAGGCCCATTACCTGGTTGTAAGTATTTTCTTGTGCATGGCCCTTCGAGCTTTTGTCCAAGTTAGTTGGGAGTGATGCATACTTGGAACAATAACAACAACACAACAGCAACAACAGAAAGGACCTCATCAAAGAACTGACTGAAAAAAATGAAATTTCCTGCTTCAAATGGAGAATATAATACTAAGATCTGAGAAAAAAGAATGAAAAACCAGTTTTGGCAGAATGCATGGAGCTCTGGTGGGGCTTGGAAGGAAGGGTGTACGTGGCCACCAAAAACAGACCTGCATGTGAAGCCCAGACGGGAATGGGTTCTGGTAAAGATTTGCAATTAAAATATAATCCTATATACTATATAGTATAGTCCGTATAAAATATCTCACAAATTCATTTTATGATGTAATGTCAAGCAATAAAAAAAAAAAAACCTTGGTAGGAACATCAGGTAGGTATTTTTGAGAGAAGTGAAGTCTTCTATAGGCTGCAGATGTTATATGACGACATGTTAAGTCTTTAGGTTAATGAAAGCTGGGGGCCTCTTTGAACATTTTGAAAAGGATTTTACCTGATAATTACCAGATGATTTGTCAAATACAGCGGTGATAACTTAAATGAGGCTAATTATACTCCAAGTTAATTTGACTCTGTCCTTGTCACATTGTGTTTCCTAAAAGATACAGAACTTTTAATGAATCAATCAACCATGTAGGATCTTTAGCATAGGTGCAGCTTTTCTCCTAGAAAATTCAGTTAATGATAACAGCAGAACGAAGCTCATATGTTGTATGTAGATGATGTTTGATTCTAACTAATGACCAACTGACAAATCAGCTTTCAGTCAGTTGGCAACTCTTCAGGAAAAAAGTAATATCCCTTGTAATGCACATGGCTGGCACCGATACAACAAGAATAGGCTAAGAAAAGAGTAAGATATATTTAATGTAAATTTCATGACATGGGAACATTCAGAAACTAACACACAAAGATCCCCCAATAGTATATTTTCATGGACCTCATGCCAAGGCATGACAGGAGACCAAAACATAAAATGGCAGTGGGCTGGGAGGAATTCAGCAAAGTTTGTGTGATGAGACTAGTTTAAGTGCATGGTGTTTCTTCACTGTAGGCATAGGGAAGTCTGTCCTCACTTGTAGGTCTTAAGGAAGAAAGAGCCTAGACAGTTACCTTCCTGCTTCCTCAGGAATCTCTGTTGTTTTCATCATGCCAAGGTGCCATATGTTCAAGTATCATATTCTGAGTTCTAGCAGCACTGCTAAACATCAACATATATTTAATACAAGATTCCTTGACTGTGGTTTAAATATAACAAGTGAAGAATATCAAAAGATTTAAATTTAACATTAACACTTCAAGAAGATATAGTTGTTACCGTAACAAGCCTTTATATAAATATGTTTGCAAGATATACATGTTGAAATATAGTTAAGTATTGTTTTAATAATTTGGGGAAAACACCTTATTTAACAGTTTGTCTTCCCTCCTAAGGAATATACTTTCTTTGTCATTAAAGTTGATATGTAATAACATTTTTTCTTCAACAAGAAGATTAATAGTCTAATTAACTATTTTCTTCATTACCACTGTAGAGAAGGAAAAATAAAACTATTTTCCTTTGCTCATCATAGATTCACTGACTAGAAATCTATCACAGATAATGAATGTACAAATCGCCAAAGCATGAAAAGACACTATCATTAACATGTCCATCTCATATGCAAATAGGAAGGCTCAGAGGCACAAAGTCAAAACAGTGACAATTTCAATATTTAAAGCACCTTAACAAAATAGTTGTAAATCTTCAGAAAAGGGCCAAAACATTTCATTTGTCTAGAGATAAGTTTTTCTGTAGGACCACTGTGGTCATGTGTATTTAGCAATAGCTATATTGCCACTCATGAGTTTCCTCCCATCAAGAGAGCCCCAAGTCTAATTAGGTAGCTGTTGATCGTCCACTAGATAGCAGTCCCACCACTGCACCAATGGAAGTAGCTTGCTGTGCTGGTGCTTGTGGTTAACAGACTATATAGAACTGGGGTGGACCATCAAATGACTTTCTCCCTTAGCAACTTGCATAGTATCCTTCAGAATTATGTGAGGAATTCTTCAGGGACAAGTCTTCCAGGTTAGTTCCAGCTCCATTTCTCTGAGTTCTGTGTCTGAACTATGTTCTGACTTCAGCATCAGGGTCTTGCATGCAATTTCTCATAAGTAACCTGTGCTATTTTGTTAGTCTCTTGGAATATTCTGACATACAAAACACAGGGAGGTTTCTCCTTTCTGGTACTGGGTTGGTTTTCATATACCCTTTAGGTTTATACAAGCACTCATATTCAGATATTGAATATTTATTTTTCAGGAGGTGGTTGAGGTAATACACATCCTTCTGGCTTTTTAGATCATCTAAGCTTTATTTATCTCTTCTCTCTCTCCCTGTTTGACCCCAGACCTCCCTCACAGTTTAAGGCACCATTTTCCTTGTTTTTCACTTGATAATACCTGTCTTCTTTTATCACACCTCTTTTAAGTTCCTCCTTCCTATTTACTTCCAGGGTTCCTTTAGTTTTCGTTTCCTTTTCCCTTCCGAGTTGGATGTCTCCTTTTTCCCCAATCTCCCCTAGGTAATATCCTTTCACTGCTATCCCAGTCTTTCTGGCTCCCTCACCTTTCCTCCCAGTTGCCTTTCTATCTTCCTGGCTCCTGCTGTTACATCAGGATATATATTCACATATAAGGGATTTGTCTTAAAATCCACAAATGAGGGACAACACATATCAGTTGCTTTTCTGATTCTGTGTGATTTCATTTAGTATAACATTTCCATTCATTTACTTGTAAATTTCATTTTTCCTTACCCTGAGTAGAACTCCATCATATAAATGTACCACATATCTATTATCCATTCATCAGTAGAGGGACATTTCTGTTGATTCCATTTCTTAGCATTGTAAAAAGAGTAGCAACAAACATGGATGTACAAGTATCCCTGAAGTAGGATGAGTCATTTAGTATATGCTGAGGAGTGGTATAACCAGATCACACAGTAGATAAATATTTAGTTTTCTAAGAGTTCTTCATTTTGCTTTCTATAATGCTTACATGTGTTTGCATTCACAACTGCCCTTAATGAATGTTACCCTTTCTCTACCTCTCCCCCCACCAAGGCATTTGGTGTCTTTTCTTCTCTTGATCTTGAGCAGCATTAAGGGAGAGGGTTTGATAGAATCTAAAGGTGTTTGTTATTTGCATATCTCTAATTAATAAGGGTATTAAACACTTTTAAAGGTGTTTCTAAGACATTTTCTTTGTTTGAGAACTGGCTGTTCAGAACCATAGCCAATCTTTTTATTGGGTAATTTCATTCATTTTTTTGTGAGTTCTTTGTATATTTTGTATATTAATACTCTGTTAGATGTACAGCAGGTGAAGCTATTTCCCCCATCAATGGATTTCTGCTTCACTTCCTTGGTTGTTTCTTTTGTTGTACAGAAGAATTGTAGCTTAATGAGGTTCCACATATTGATTGTTAACCTTAATGCCTGGGCAACTAATGTATTTTGAAAGTCCTTTTCCACATGTATATCTTTTAAGGTATTGCCTATATTGTCTTCTAGAAGTTTCATAGTTTTAAATTTTTTATTGAAGTCTTTGATGAATTTGAAGTTGAATTTTGTGCAAGGTGAAAGATAAGGATCCAAATTCATTCTTCTACAGGTGGAGGTCCTGTTTTCCCAGCAAAATTTGTAAAAGATGCTGTCTTTCCTCCATTCTGTGTTCTTGGCACCTTTTTCAAATATCTTGTGGTTGAAATTGCATGCTTTCATGTTTGTGTTTTCTAAAGTGTTCTATTTATCTATATGTCTGTCTCAGTGCCAGTACCATACAGTTTTATGAACATAGTTCAGTAATATACTTTGAGATCTAGTATGGAGATCTCTACACCATTGCTCTTTTGTTCAGGACTGCTTTGGCTATCTGGGGTCATTTACAATTCCATATAAATTTTAAGTTTTTTCTAGACCTGTAAAAAACATCATGGGAATTTTGATTGTCATGTAATTGAATCTATAGATCACTTTTAGTAGGCTAAATATGGATCCTCATATATCTACAGACACATGTACTTTGCACCCCTAGTCAAAGAATCTTCTTTGTTGCAACAGATAGAGGCTGCTGTAGAGTTTATATTTTTGAGAGATGCCCAGCTCTAACTGATCAATCTATATTGGAACTTCTATAACTAATACTCATGGATTATAATGGAACAGGGAGTAGAGAGAATACTAATACATCCCTGAACTCTCACCAGTGAAGCTTCATCATGCTACAGAGTGTGATCCACACAGAAGGCCACCACTGTCTAAGTTTTGGAGAATAAGAGTTGCAGACTGTGTGTCCTTGGATAGGATTCACATATTAAAATTCATCTAGCCATGGTGTAGGAACCATTGTGGAAGAGGAGTAGAAAGATTCTAAGAGCCAGTGTTCATGTGTGCACATAAGGAAACAGAGACTTTTAATCCACTGGAAACTTGATATGAATGTGCAGCAATGGTGACAGCATGAACAAGACCCACGGTGACTCGATCAGACAAAAACCCAACATGGAGGGGGAGAAATAAACAGCAGGCCCAATCCTAGCCAAGAAATGTTTATCAACTGATTACTACTGATTGAGTTGGAATAGATTTTGTTTAAGGGAGTGACTCTAGATAGGCTGACTAGTTGCCAGTTAATAACCTTTCACCTAGGGACACCTAGATGGAAATGCTTGAACAGATAGGACTTAACATATATGACAGAATACCTAAAATGTGATGGAAGTAGGGGGTTATCTAAATTTGAATAAGATGTATTATATGAAATGAACAAAAACTCAATAAAATTATTAAAACTTAAGAAAAACTTTCAGGACACAGGATAAAGGGCCAAGCTTCTAATGACAGGCAATTGAATCTAGAGAAGGGTTAGATCATCAAGATTTGTCATGTGAATCCCACGGTTGTCTCTGGGATGATAGGTGCAAGTTGTTTTGATGATAATCAGTCACTAGGCCCCTGAAAAAGAGGACACTGCAATGAGTTTCCCTTATGTCTACTTTTCCCCTAGTCTCCTGAAATTCAGGCACTAGCCTATGCCAAAGTCACACATGTTAGGGTGGCATAGTGATTGCCTTTATTACTTAACCAAGTAAACATTAGAAAGCTCATGTCAAATCCTTGACCTTTGAACTATTTTCTTTTCACTTAAATTGATATATAAATGGGCCTGAAAGATGGCTCATCCAATAAGTGCAGCAAGCATGTAGACCTAAATTTGAATTCACATGGATTTAACTATGGTAGTTAAAACCTTAGTGATGGAAGCAGAGATTGGATTTGAATGTAGGATTTGTAGTATAGTGGAAACTTTGCAGAATCTTGGGAATTCTTTCCTCATTAATTTCCTGCATTTGTTGGTTGTATTAATACACGTTTCACGCCACAAATCCCAGCTTTCATGAATCCACTTCATCTTTCTAAGACTGAATGACTAGTTTAAATGCCTCAGTGGGAACTGTCTATTTACTACTGAAAACACCACAATGATTACAGAGAATGGGACTCTTAACTCAAGACTTTCTCCTGTTGGACTTTCCTGTGTCTAAGTCCTTGCAGCTTTCTATCTTCATGCTTTTTCTGGTGATGTACATCCTCACCATTGGTGGTAATGTGGTGATCTTGCTATTGGTGAGTACTTCTCACCAGTTGCACACTCCCATGTATTTCTTTCTGAGTAACCTCTCATACTTAGAGATCTGGTATATCACTACTGCAGTCCCCAAAGCCCTGGCCATCCTGGTGGGGAAAAGCCAGACAATTTCATTTTCAGGGTGTCTTTTGCAGATGTACCTGGTTTTCTCATTAGGTTGCACACAATATTTCCTTTTGGCAGCCATGGCTTATGACCGCTACCTTGCCATCTGATCTCCTTTACACTACCAGGCAATCATGAACAGTTTGCTCTCAGCACAGCTGGCTCTGGGATCATGGATCTGTGGCTTCTTGGCCATTTCTGTACCAACAATCCTCATCGGCACCCTGTCCTTTTGTGGTTCCCCATGTCATCAATCATTTCTTCTGTGGCATTGCACCCTGGATTGCTCTGGCCTGCACCAGCACACAAGCAGTGAAAATTGTGTCTTTTGTGATTGCTTCTGTAGTTATTCTGAGTTCCTTTCTCATTACCCTGATCTCTTATATATACATCATCAGTAGCATCCTGAGGATCCTGTTTGCAAGTGGCTGAAGCAAAGCTTTCTCCGCCTTTTCCTCCCATCTCACTGTGGTACTCGTCTGGTATGGGTCCACAATTTTCCTCCATGTTCGCACATCCATCAAAGATGCTTTGGATCTGACCAAAGCTGTCCATGTTCTCAACACAGTGGTGACTCCAGTTCTAAATCCCTTCATCTATACACTCCATAACAAGGAAGTCAGAGAGACTCTGTTTAAGAAATGGGCTGGAGAGATGGCCTAGCGTTTAGGAGTGCCGACGCTCTTGCAGAGGACCCCGGTTCGATCCGCAGCACCCACATGGCGGCCGAGAGCCATCTGAAACTCCAGTTCCAGGGGAATCCTACACCCTCTTCTGACCTCCGCGGCATTGCACGACACGGGTGCACAGACTTGCATGCAGACAGTACATACATACACATACAGAAATAAATAAAATTAATAAAAAAAAATTTTAAAGAAATGGAGTAGAGTATAAACCTCTTGCTGTGTCATGGATGTAATCTGAGAGGTTCCCACCATGGATGCAGGAACTGCAGTGAGAATGTGAATTTCCTGGGTGCCATGGATGTTCTGTAAATGGTCTTCATCACTAATAAAGGGTTTATTACTCTTGTAAGTTATTGCATCACTTAAGTGTAACTTTCATAGTCATGTTTTGGCAAAATAAGGAGTATGAGAAGTTGGAAAAGCTTAAATAAATAAAAGCATAAGTGAATTCAGTGTGTGGAGTCATTTCAAAACAGATAAAAAGCCAGACAAAATAAGATAGAAACATATAAAATGAGAAGCCATTAGGTATAATTGGCCACATTTGTCTCCTAGAGACAATGAACAAATCAATACAAAATATTTCTGATGAAATGTAAAAATTAATATATGCAAGTTTAAATATAGCAATAGAACCCCCTGAATAAGTATATATAAATCTTACAACTGAAAATCAGAAATTATGATTATTAACCAGTCAATATGCTTAGAATTGTCAATACTTTAAAAATGAAAACTGTAGTTCTCCTGGGGTATAAAATCAACTGACCTGGCTCTACCAAGCAGAAAAAGAGCCAGGGATAATGAGAAGAAATGAGAAGAAATGGATTTATGCATCATTTTGACCAGAACTAGGAACAGAAAGATTCTCAGCTTCAGTCCTATTGCCTATAGGAGCCTTACAATTTAAAGAAAACTTGAGGAAAAGGCCAGATAAAATACGCATGCAAATTCAGCTCTCACATAAGTTATCAGAACTCTGAGGTAAGTCTTTTTCTAGGAAAACAGTTCCTTCTCTGGTGCTTTAAAGACCTATCAGCCACAGAATGTAACTTTCTGGACAAATTCTAAGTTTTTAAGCCTGTCACATAATCACTTTCTACTATTTTTCCCCTATCCATTCTTCAAGACTGAAGAAGTTTATCATACTGTCATTTCCTGTTGGTTTTGTTTATAGATTCTGTTAAGGACATCTGAACCATATAAACAAAATTTAGAGTAACATGCCTATATCTGATAGAAACACCATGTACCAAATTCAAGTATGAGTCAGCCATATATTATGAAATGAGAAGAGGTTCAGTGTTAGGTAGCCTTGAATTATATTTTCTTCATCCTTAACCTCTGGGCTTCAATAACTTTTGGAAGAGCTGGCACAGGTGACCCCATTTTTTAATTGTTCTGAACTCCAGGCCAATCTGAAACTACTTTGTGGTCTCTGTGTTCTGGATGGTTCCATTTTTTTGTTTCTTTGTTTTGAAACAGTTTCAGCTGCCCTGGAACTTCCGACATATACCAGTCTGGACTATGTCACACAGATATCCTACTGCTGGGAACAAAGGCATGTACTACCACCCCCATCTACATGATTACATTTTGAATTTGATAATGTCCTCTAGCACTGGCTTTGAATGATTGGCACTTCAGAATAGCCATTCTATGATCTTTTCTTAACTGTCCTCCTTTCACAACAAGATTTGTACCATTTAGTCTCATCTGACCCCAGTGTGTAGATATGCCTCTTCTCCATAATGAACTTTCCCTTCTGGAATCATAAGCCAAATAAATACTCCTATAAGTTGCTTATGGCATGATATTTTATTACAGAAATAGAGAAATAACTAATACCAAAGTCTGCACCAGAGAGTGGGATATGTGGTGACCCATCTAATCATGTTTTTAATTTTAGAGGAATGTGAAAGACTTTGAAATTTGGACCATAAAATCAATTGAATGTTGTAAACAAAATGTAATGGCCTATATTAGTAGAGTTGTGTCAAGATCTTTCAGAGGGAGAGAGAAACATGTGCTTAAACAGGAATTGGGATATTTTGGCAAAGAATATGATTTCCATCTTCTCGTGGCCTAAGAACTTTCCTTATGCTAAATTCAAAATTAATGGACTAAATTATTTGGTGTTGCAAATTTCAAGGAAGCCTAATGTTGAATGTGTGTTTTGGTTACTGATAGTTATTACTATGCAGACCTACAATGAAACAGAGCAAATGGGGCAGAAAGAAATAGGAAATGTACTGGCTGGAGAGAATAAGAGCACTAGGAAGATTGATTAGTCAGCCAAGGTGTGTTTTGTAAAAGGGTCTCCCGTTGTTAATTAGATTAGACCCATTAAAGTGAGGCCTAAGGATTTGGAACTGAACAATGAAAAGAAGATCTTCAGGGCAAAAACTCAACCAGCTGAGCTTCTAATTATTATTATTATTATTATTATTATTATTATTATTATTTTTGGCTCTTTGAGACAGGATCTCCCTGCAGTCCCGGCTGATCTGAACTCACTTTGTAGTCCAGGCTGGCCTTGAACTCACAGAGATCCACCAGCCTCTGCCTCTTGAGTGCTGGGATTAAAGGCATGCACCACCACACTGGCACTTCTATCTTTTGAAAGGAAAAGGCCTAATTTATTTTCTGCCCCTAAAAATCCACAAAGCTAAAGCTGCTGATACTGTTGCTGAAGGAGTCCAAGGTCCATCCCATATCAGTCAGGGGAGTCCTCACTAGAAGAAGGCCCTAGGAGGCCAAGAGGTCAGAGTGGATTTGCAGTGGAGAAACCAATATATTTGGGATACTACAGTTGTGAGACATTTGAAAAGAGAATTGATACAAGATTGTGGTGGTTCGAATGAGTGTCCCCCATAGTATTTAAGTATTCAGACATTTTGTCTCCAGTTGGTGGCACTGTTCTTGGAGGTCTTAGAAGGTCTAGCAGTGCTGGTGGAAGTATGTCACTTGGGGCAGGCTTAGTGAGTGTAACAAAACTTGTGGTCTCCAGTCTCTCTCTCTCTCTCTCTCTGTCTCTCTCTCTCTCTCTCTCTCTCTCTCCTTCCTGTGCTCATTGTGAAATTTGACCCTCATCTTGCTGCTCCAGCCCCAACCACCATGCTTCCCACCACAATTGAATCTGATTCCCTGGAACAATCAATCATAAGCTCAAATAAACTCTTCCTTTTATAAGTTCCCTTGCTCACGGTGGTTTTATCACAGCAACAGAAAAGTGACTAATACAGATTTGATACCAGAGAGTCGGCTGTTGGCTGTGAAGAACCTGACCATGTGGATGTCTGGAGAAATGTGGAAGACTTTGGAACTTTGGGATAGAAAAGCTGTTTAATGTAAGCAGAGCTTAACAGACCATTCTAGTAGAAGCATGGAAGAAAACTGCAAAAAATGTAGTTCCAGAGGAAAATAAAGACTTAGGCAGCAACTGGGATATTTTGATAGAGAGTCTGGTGGCAATTTGCCCACAGCCAAAATACTTGCCTGATGCTAAGTTGAAAAGCAATGGACTAATGTCTTTGGCAGAGGGTATTTCAAGACAATCTAATGTGGAAATGGTGGCATGGCTATTAATGGAGAATATTGTGCAGATCTACAGTGAAAAAGAGCTAATGGGGCACAAAGAAATACAGAATGTACAGTTTGGATCTGAAAAGTACACTAGGAAGCTTAAAGGTGTGGCCAAGGCATGTGAAGGAGAGGTTCCCTTTCATAAAGAGATTAAAGTTATTAAGGAGAGGCCTATATATTTACTAATAAAAAAAGGAAAAAGTATGATTAAGGAGGGGCCTTGAGATTTACAAGTAAACAACAGAAACAGTACCTTCAGGGCAAGACCACACCCAGCTAATCCTCCAACTTTTGAAAGGAAAATTCTGAAAGGGTTTTCTGTTCCAACAAGTCCAGGGCAGAGAAAATTTGCCAAGTGATTAAAGTAGGACAGAGTCCAGCCCATACTTGCAGCCAAAGTCGGCAATTTCATTCACGTCATGCTGGCTTTAGCAAGAAGGATGCAGGAGTGAAGGGGTTATCAGTTCTTTCTCTGTGGTTTAAGAGAGCCACAGAGGCTAGGCAGAGTGCATCAGGGGCATCCCTGAATAAAGAAGGCCCTGATAGGCCATTGTGTGAAGCTGTGAATATGAAGCCTGGTTGGCAGCAGAGACTCCAAGAAGACATTCAAAATGCCAGAGCTGTGAGATATTTGCCAAGGAGAGCTGCATACAGGGAATGGTATGAGCCAAAGGAAGAGATTCATGTTGCACTCAATCCTGAAAGATCTGAGCCATCTAAACCTTTGGAAATAAATTCCCAGAAGTCACACGTGGAGCTACTGGACTTGGCATTTGCCCTGCTGATTTTTGGTCTTGTTTTGGTCCAGTATTTCCTCACTATGCCTTTATTCCTCCCTTTTGTAATGGGAATGTGTATTCAGTTCCACTGTATGTTGGGAGTATGTAATTTGGCTTTTGATTTTACAGCAGCTTACAGTTAAGAGATAGGCCTGTGTCTCAGAAGAGATTTTGGACTATAGACTTTTGAATAGAATTGAGACTGGTAAAGACTATGGGGACTTTTAAGCTTGGACTAAATGCATTTTGCATTTTATATGGCCTATGGGGGCCAGGGAGTGGAATGTGGTGGTTTGAATGAGTGTCCCCCATAGGCTTTAAGTATTCAGACATTTTGTCTCCAGTTGGTGGCACTGTTCTTGGAGGTCTTAGAAGGTGTGGCCATGCTGGAGGAAGTATGTCACTGGGGGCAGGCTAAGTGAGTGTAACAAGCCTTGTGGTCTCCAGTCTCTCTCTCTGCTTCCTGTGCTCATTGCAAGATGTGACCCTCGGCTTGCTGCTCCAGTCCCAGCCACCATGCTTCCCACCACAATGGTGTCTGATTCCCTGGAACCATCAATCATAAGCTCAAATAAACTCTCCCTTTTAAAAGTTACCTTGCTCATGGTGGTTTTATAATAGCAACAGAAAAGTGACTAATACAAAGTTGTAGAACCATCCCAAAAAAGTGATGTTTGTTACAGGTAGAAAAGCTGGAGATGAGCCATCTAAGTGTTTGGGAACTAAAGTCATAGATATCTGACACAGAACTACAAGATTTGGTATTTACCCTGCCAAGTTCTGGTTTGGTTCTGTCTCTGTATTTCCCCACTGTGCCCCTATCTATCCCTTTTGAAATAGAACTATGTATTCTGTGCCATGAAATTAGAAGTATGTAATTTTCTTTTTTATTTTATAGGGACATAGAGTTAAGAGATTGTCTTGAATCTCAGAAGAGACCTTGGAATAGTTGTGACTGTTATAGACCATGGAGACTTTTAAAGTGAAACTAAGGGCATTGTTTTATTCTTATGCTATAGCTATGTGCCTATGGAGGACAGGGAGTAAAATGTGTTCATTTGAATGAGAACATACATACTACTTGTAGAAGATTAGTATGTTTGGTATTGCTGGAAGAAGTATGTCTATGGGAGTGGGTTTGAGATTCCAGAGCCTTTCCCCACTTCCAGGTATCCCTCTCTGCCACTTGTGTTTGCTTGAAAATGTGAGCTCTGAAGATTCTACTCTCACTGCCTCTGCTACAATTCTTCCTTATATGGTGGAGTCCTATCTCTGAAACCTTGAGGAAAACAAATGATTGCTTCAATAACTTCTCTTGATCATGGTGTTTTATAGCAACTGCAAAGTAAGTTTACAGTTTGCTGACCAGTGGGTCAGTCCAGGGTGTTCTGGGAGCTGGGAGCTGAGATTTGAACACAGACTGCTGCCGGAGCAGTTGTGGGTGGATAGTGTGCTGCCTGAGCAGCTGGGGGCAGAGTGTATGCAGATCAGCTGGTTGGCCCAGAGGGTTTTGGGCACTAGGAGCTGAGGTTTGAACACAGTTGTAGGAAGAGTGTGTGCTGCCTGAGCAGCTGAGGGTGGAGTGTGTGTGGACTGGCAGGTTGGCCCAGAGGTTTCTGGGAGATAGGAGAAGAGATTTGAACACAGACTTCTGCCTGAACAGCTGGTGTGGAATGTGTGCTGCCCAAGCAGCTGGGGTGGAATATGTGCTTCCTGAGTAGCTGGGGGCAGAGTATATGCCAACCAGCAGATATTCCCAGAGGGTTCTGGCAGCTAGGAGCTGAGGTTTGAACACAGATTTTTGCCCAAGAAGCTGGGGGCAGAGGGACTGGCTAGCGGGCTAACAAGCAATACACTCACCACCCCCACCACCCCCAACTGGAACTCAGGAGACAGTGGCTGGCAGCAGAGGGAATATAGTATTCAGAAGGTGTCATCTGAGTTGTTACCCACCCAGCTCTTGCAGAACAGAAAGGGAAGAGTGAACTATACCTTCCAATATATAACCAAAATTGAAAGCCTAAAACCTAGACAAATCAACACTTCATATATAAGGAGAATAAAATAAAGACACCTGAAGGAATCAAAGACACCTGAAGGAATCAAGGAATCAAGGAAAGAAACCTTTCAAGGAGGTGAAAAGGCATTCAAGATTTGCATCAGAATACAGGCAAAAGGCAAACCACATGCCAAGAGCACAAGGAAATAACAATATGAATAAAATGCAGAATAGCTCCACACCAAGCTCTACAGAGACAGTGGAGAACTCCTACAATGGGATCTCCCTAGAGGTAACCCAGGACACAGATCTCAGAATAACAATCTCAGATATGTTCAAAGAAATCATAGAACTAAGGGGAGAGAACAAAAAACTCAGAAAGGACCTAAAGGGAGACAAGGACAAACTTTGGAAAGAACTAAAAGGAGAAAATGACAGACTCTGGAAAGACCTACAGGGACAAAATGACAAACTCTGGAAGGAATTGGAAACACTGAAAAGATCACATGCTGAAATGAAAAAGGAAATCAATGAGTGAATCAGGGAGCTACAAGAAAAGATTAAGAAACTCCAAAAAGAAGTGAAAATAGTAAAGAAAACACAGGAAGAAATGAAAAAGGAAATTGGACAGTCATCCAGTCAAGAGCAAGGAATGGGAAAAAGCCTCAGAAGCAGAATGGAGGAAGCAAAATAATAATAATAATAATAATAATAATAATAATAATAATAATATACCTAAAAAGGGGCTGGAGAGATGGCCTAGCGGTTAAGAGTGCCGACCGCTCTTACAGAGGACCCGGGTTCGATCCCCAGCACCCACATGGCGGCTGAGAACCGTCTGAAACTCCAATTCCAGGAGAACTCCAGTTCCAGGGGAATCCGAGGCCCGCTTCTGACCTCCGCGGCATTGCACGACACGGGTGCACAAACCTGCATGCAGACAGTACATTCATACACATACATAAATAAATAAAATTAAAAAAAAATAATAATATACCTAAAAGATAACACAGAACAACTAAAAAGCTGAAATAAAGACTATGAAAAATTAAAAAAAATACTCAAGATTGGAACAACCAGGAAATGTGGGACACTATGAAAAGATCAAACCTCTGCATCATAGGAATAGAGGAAGGAGAAGAATCCCAAGAGAATGGTATTGATCAGATTGTCAACATAATAATAGATGAAAATTTCCCCAAACTAAAAAAAGACAAACCCTTACAAATAAAAGAAGCACATAGACCACCAAATAGACTAGACCAGAAAAGAAACTCCCCCTGCCGTATCACAGTTAAAATGCTAGACACCCAATATGAAGACAAAATTCTGAAAGCCACAAGAGAAAAACAACAAGTTACATATAAGGGGAAACCTATCAGAATTACATCTGACTTTTCAATGTAAATTATGAAAGCAAGAAGAACATGGAACAGAGCATTCCCAGTGCTTAATGACTATAAATGCCAACCCAGGTTATTATACCCAACAAAAAATGTCAATTCTAGTTGAAGGAAAGAGAAAAATCTTTTATGACATAAACAAGATGAAAGAATACATGTCTGGAAAACCAATGCTTCAGAGAATGCTTGAAGCAATTCAAAGAACAGAGGAGCGGAGCAACTACCCCCAGGCACCTTGAAAGAGAAATTAATAAAAACAGAAATGGAAAAGTAAAAACCTAGACAAAAATACAATAATAAGGTGAAAGGAAGCAACACACATCTCTCAATTATAACCTTTAATATTAATGGACTAAACTCCCCAATCAAAAGGCATAGACTGGGAGAATGGATTAGGAAACAGAATCCACCAATATGCTGTCTACAAGAAACCCACCTCACCCTCAAGGTTAGGCACCAACTTAAAGTGAAGGAATGGAAAAAAATATTTCAAACAAATGATACCCAATAGAAAGCAGGAGTTGCTATTTTAATATCAGACAAAATAGACTTCAAAGTAGAAGCAATTAGAGGAGACAAAGAGGGCCATTATATCCTTATCAAGGGAAAATTAACCATGAAGACTTCACAATCATGAATATATATGCACCAAACTCTGGTGCACCAACCTTTGTAAATACAAATCTACAGGACCACAAGGCACAGATTAACCCCAGCACAAGCATAGTAGGGGACTTCAATACCCCACTGAGTCCTTTGGGACAGATAAAGCAGACAAAGAATAAACAGAGAGACATCTGAATTGAACAATCCAATACATGAAATGGACTTCACAGATATTTTCCAAATATTCCACCCAAGTGCCAGAGAATATACTTCTAGGCACCACCCTACGGAACATTCTCCAAAATTGATCACATACTTGAACACTGAATAAACCTCAACAAATACAAAAATGTGAAATAATTTCATGCATTCTATCAGACCACAGTGCAATAAAGCTCAATATCAACACTAGGATAAGCACTGCTACCTACACGAACACATGGAGACTAAACAACACACTCCTAAATAATGATTGGGTTAAGGAGGAAAGAAAGAAAGAAAAAAAGCATTCCTGGAACTAAACAACAATGACAGTACAACACAACAAAACCTATGGGACACAGTCCTAAGAGGGAAGTTTATAGCCCTGGGTGCTTATATTAAAAAAAGAAAGAAGGAAAAAAAGAAAGAACAAGCACATATAAATGAGCTAACACTGCAGATAAAAACACTTGAAAGCCAATGACAAATAAACCCTGAATAAAACAGACAGGAATAAATAACAAAAATCAGTGAAGAAATTAATGAAAGAGAAACAAAGAAAACAATAGAAAAATCATCAAATCCAAAAGTTGGTTCTTTGAGAGAATAAACAAGATAGACAGACCCCTAGCCCAGTTAAGCAAAAGAAAGAAAGCACAACTCCAAATCAATAGAATTCATGATGAAAGGGGAAATATCACAACAGGCAGTGAAAAGATCCAGATAATCTTACGGGAATACTTCAAAAACCTATACTTTACTAAAATTGAAAACCTAAGAGAAATGGATGAATATCCACAATTCGGGGAATCACCAAAGCTAAACAAAGAAGACATTGACAGCTTAAAGAGACCCATGACATATGAAAAAAGTGAAAATATAATGAGACCTCCCAACTAAAAAAAGCCCAAGTCCAGATAGTTTCACAGCAGAATTCTATAAAACATTTAAAGAGGACTTAAAACCATCATTACTCAAACTGTTCAGAAGAATACAGCAGAGGGAAATCTCTCAAATTCCTTCTATGAAGCCAGCATCACTCTAAAACTAAAACCAGGCAAGGATGCAACCAAAAAAGAGAACTACAGACCCATCTCATTAATGAACTCAGATGCAAAAATTCACAACAAAATACTTGCAAACCATATACAGACCCACATCAAAAAGGTCATTCACTACGATCAAGTTGTATTCATACCAGAGATGCAGGGATGATTCAATATACAAAAATCAGTAAATATCATAAAACACATAAATGTACTGAAGGACAAAAACCACACAATCATCTCAATTGATGCAGAAAAGCCTTTGACAAAAACCAGCATCCCTTTATGATTAACATACTAGAGGCAATTGCACTGGTAGTACCTTTCCTCAATATAAACAAAGCTATATTATAAGAAACCCACATCCAGCATAATCATAAATGGAGAAAAGTTAGAAGGATTCACCATAAAATTAGAAACCCAACAAGACTGACCCTTGTCACCACTCCTCTTTCAATATAGTGCTTGAAACACTGGCTAGGGCAATAAGGCAAGGAAAGGAAATTAAAGAAATACTGATTGGAAAAGAAAAAGACAAAATATCCCTTTTTGTAAATAATATGATAGTTTACCTAAGGGATGCTAAAAATTCCACAAGAAAACTCCTAGAAATGATTAAGAGTTTCAGTAAAGTGGTGGGATACAAAATTAACCTAGAAAAATCAGTAGCCTTTCTTTACTCCAACAACAAACAACTGAAGAAGGAATACACGGAGACCTTCCCAATCACAATAGCCTCAAAAACAATAAAATACCTAGGAATAAACCTAACCAAAACCACCAAAGATTTCTACAACAAAAATTATAAACTCCTGAAGAAGGAGATTGAAGAAGACATCAGAAGATTGCTCATGGATTGGAAAAATTAATATAGTAAAAATGTTCATTCTACCCAAAATAATATACAGATTCAATACAATCCCAATTAAAATCCCAAGGTCATTCTTCACAGGCTTGGAAAAAATGCTTAAATACATATGGAACCACAAAAGACCCCAAATAGCCAGAGCAATACAGGGGGGATTTCTATACTAGACATCAAGCTATACTATAGGGCTATAGTCATAAAACAGCCTGGTACTGGCACAAAAACAGACCTGTAGACCAATGGAACAAAACTGATTTGAACCTGAGCACATAAAATTTCAGCCACCTCATATTTGACAAGGGGGCCAAAAAGACTCTGGAGGAAAGACAGCATCTTCAGCAAATGGTGTTGGCAAAACTGGATCACCTCTTGTAGAAGAATAAAATTAAACCCCTACCTCTCACCCTTTACAAAATCAACTCCAAATGTATCAAAGACCTCAATGTGAAATGTGAAATTGTGAAGGTGATAGAAGAAAAAATTGGCAGCAACTTACAAGACATGGTTGTAGGAAAAGACTTTCTAAATCAGACAGCAGTTGCATAATAAATAAGGTGGACAATTGACAAGTGGGACCTTATTAAACTCAAAAATTTCTGTACAGGAAAGAAACAAACAGGGAAGTGAAGCAAAAACCCCCACAGCGGGAGGAAACCTTCACCAGTGACACATCTGACAGAGCATTAACTTCCAGAATATATAAACTACTCAAAAAACAGAGAAGAAAACAAATGACCCACTCAAAAATGGAGTAAAGAGTTGAGCAGAGTCTTCACACATGAGGAAATAGAGATGGCTGAGAAACATCTTAAAAAGTGTTCAACATCTCTAACAATTAATGAAATTCAAATTAAAACCACATTAAGATACCATCTCACCCCAATAAGGCTGGCAAGGATTAGGAAAACAAATGATATTAAATGCTGGAGAGGGTGTGGGGAAAGGGGAACACTCATCCACTGCTGGTGGGAATGCAAACTTGTGCAACCACTATGGAAAGCAGTGTGGAGAACCCTTAAAAGACTCAAAATGAGCCTACCACCTGACCCAGCCATACCACCTCTGGAATATATCCATTAGATTCTTCCTACCACAGAGATACAGGTACAGCCATGTTTATTGCCTCTCTTCACAATAGCGAAGAGCTGGAACAAAGCCAAATGCCCTTCAACCAATGAGCAGATAGAGAAAATGTGGTACAATGGAGCTCTTTGTAGTGGTAAAGAAAGACGACATCATGAAATTTTCAGGTAAATGGATGGAACTAGTAGATTTTATGCTGTTAATTAACACAATCCCAGAAAAAGATGAATGGTATCCCTCATCGGTGGATAATAGTACCAAGTACCTAGTTGTAAAAAAAACTGAGCATCATTAATGTTATATTCTTCATGATCTAAAGACAACTGTGCTCTTGGATTGAGGATCCCTAAAAAGGTTCTAGAGCTGACCTAACATTGATTTTCAGACCTTGGGTTTTCAGTACATGATGGAGGGTATGTGTATATGTTTTAGAGTAATATGGGATTAAAATGGAAACATGCGAATCAAGATATGATATGGAAATAATATACAACCGTCTGTTTCCAAAGGATACAATTTTCTTTTTTTAATTAATTAATTAATTAATTAATATGTATGAATGTACTGTCTGCATGTAGGTTTGTGCACCTGTGTCGTGCAATGCTGCAGAGGTCAGAAGAGGGTGTCAGATTCCCCTGGAACTGGAGTTCTCCTGGAATTGGAGTTACAGAGGGTTGTCAGCCGCCGTGTGGGTGCACATCTCTCCAGCCCCAGGATACAATTTTCATATAGGTGCAATGTAGTAGGCTGGTGTGACTTTGCCTTTCTGGGTGCTTAACGATGATACAAATTTGGCCTAGCGACCTAAGGGATAACTTTGTTCCTTGCCCTCAGAGGTCAACCAAGTCAGGGTTTTATGCATGGGGGCATCTCCTGAAATGTCCTGCAAATGTGGGTCACCAGTCTTCCTGTTCAGGGAGGTCTTGGAGAGCCACTAATGGGACTTCAGCCAGTGTCCAATCTATAAAGAGGAAAGTCTGCTCATGCTTCAAAAAAGGAAGCCTGGTCTAGCAAGACCTGATTTTGTCCTCCAGTGGATGGAACTGGTAAATGAAAAGCTGAAAGGAGCAAGGTGCTTCCACCTTCCTCCCCCCCAAAAAAACCCCTGAGAGAAACATGAGGGCCAGATCCTCAGCTGACCTTGAGAAAACAAAAACCTTACTTAATTTGGGCTAACTCTGTGGCCTTAAGCATCCAAAAGGATAGTACAACCAGATATAAGTAATCAGTATGACTATAGAAACTGTACTGCAGACATAGAACTTGACATCTTAACAAAAAGACGAAAAGAAAAAGAGATAGTACTGTTGTTTGGCCTGTCTTCAATTCTTACTGGCAAGTGCATCTATGCTGTGGATGCCACCACTTTTGTCATTCCTCAAAAGACATGAGACACAGCTTTTTAACCTTCCAGTATGGATTGAAGACGCATGTCTCTCCAATAATCCTCCTAACCTTCAGTGCCAGATGGGGACTACTGAGATACTCAGTTTGTGGACTAAAAATGTATGTGGATGTCAACCTCATCATAATATAGACTGTCATTGTTGAACTACCTGGGCTGTATCATGGAGGCTAGTGCAGGGAGATCAAGACAGGCCATATGCTTACTGGACTTCATTTGGGAGACCGTGGGAGGGAAAGACCCTAATGTGGAGCAAAAGTGCAGGATTAATGGTTGTTTGGGATTGCCAAGGAAGAACCTTTAATCACTGCCTTAAGGAAAACATGACATCTTTTAGAAAAAAAAAAATCCTAGAATTCAAGTGATATGTGTATGTATATATGTATGTATGTATGTATGTATGTATGTATGTATGTATGTTAAGTATGTATATATTTATGTATATATACTGCAACTATACAAGTTGGAGAGAACAACAACAAAAGAACTGAAAAATAAAAAAATTCTCTGGAAAGACTCAGAAAACATGCAGGATATATATGGCAGAGTGCAGGGACTGGGGTGGGTTGGGGGCATGGAAAGGGAAACGACTCGAGATTTGATTGAGAAATGATGTATGACCTATAGAAAAAGTTTAATAACAATAAAAAATAAAAAATATATAACTTAAATAAATAAAATAAAGTTTTTTACTCCCAGAGCATCTGTGCGACTACTGCTCCAGTGGGCCTATCTAGCCACTACGGACTTCAGTGTGCACTGTTGAGTAAGACTGTTGAATACTCTTCTCCCATGTACCATATATAGGGCCTTCTGACACTGAAAATGTTAGCTAGTAAGAACGAAGTTTCCAGATTGATTTCACCATGTCCTCTCACTCAAGTATGTTTTATTTAAACAAATTTTATCAACAAGTTCTGGAGGGTCATAGGCAATGGCCTCTGTTATGTTTTTTTATGGTGTGTCCAATGACCAACAACTGGAAAAGGGTTAGCCTATGACCTGTCGACAGGCTTTTTATTTTAGGGTAACCACATTTAAAGCCCATTGGTATATGTATATTTATGTATTTTAGGAAACTTCTATAGTAGAAGGTTTCCTCACACATTTTTCAAAGGTCCTTAATATTAGTTATTCCCCCCTATACTCCTTCTACTTTGCCATCCCATTCTCCAATGCTTTAACTGATATTCTTCCATTTTTAACCTTTCACTATCATAAAACATATGTTCTGTTGCACTTCCATTGAAACCACACACTCCTCTCAACATGGACCCTAACTATTCTACACCTAACTTCTAAAGGTCCTCAAATTTAGGAGCACATTTAAAGATTCAAATATAGCATACACATATGAGACAGAATATAGAGTGCATATATTTCTGAATCTGAATTACCTCTCCCAGAATGATTATTTACAAAACTCCATTCATTTACCTGAGAATTTCATGATTCATTTTTGTGACCATGGCATAATATTTCATTGTGTATATTAACTACATGTTTTTTGCTCTTGACAATAAACACAGCCCATCACCTGATGTTAAAAAGATGAAAAAAGTTATTCTAAGTAAATTGATTTAAGAAACATAGCTATTCTAATGTCCAGTAAAATAGACTTGAAAAGATAAGGATGGCCACTTCATACAATTAAAGAAACAATAGACTGGGGCTGGACAGATGGCCTAGCGGTTAAGAGCGCCGACCGCTCTTGCAGAGGAACCGGGTTCGATCCCCAGCACCCACAAGGTGGCAGAGAACCATCGGAAATTCCAATTCCAGAAGAAGTCCAGTTCCAGGGGAATCTGACACCCTCTTCTGACCTCTGTGGCATTGCACAACATGGGTGCACAGACTTGCATACAGACAGTACATTCATACACATACAGAAATAAATATAATTTAAAAAAAGTGTTAAAAAAAAGAAACAATAGACCAAGAGGCTATTACAATTCTAAATACACATATCAAACACAAGTACACATAATTTCATTAAAAGTCATACTATTAGATATTAAGCAACAGATTTATGACAACACAATGATACTGAGTGACTTTAATATCCCACTTCATTTATATACTGGTCATCTAGAGAAAAACTATACAAAGGATAATTAGAGTTAATTGGCATCATCTATCAAATGGAACTAACAACCATCTACAGAACACCATCCAACCACTTAAGAACTAACATTGTACTCAGTATACGAAGGAGCATTCTACAAAATCAGCTACATATTATCACACAAAGCAAGTCTAAACAGATACAAGAAAATTAATTTAACAGTCTCCATTCTATATAAATGTAATGGAATAACATTACATATCAGTATCTACAGGAGCAATAGAAAGTACACAAACTCATAGAGACTAAACAATACACTATTTAACATAACTGGGTCAAGAAAGAAATCAAGAATGAAATTAATTTTTTTAATATTTAATGAAAATTAAAACACAACATACAAAAGTCCTTGGGAAACTTTCTGAGAGAAGTAATCCATATTCATAAATACAAGCACTGCATCTTCTATCTCATATGTGGATGCTATGTTTGAGTCTTTAAATGTGTTCCTGAATTTGAATACCACTAAGTAGCTACATCAAAAGATTTGAGGTATCTCACACTAATAACTTACTAATAGAATTTAACAGCCTTGAAAAGCAAAAACAAACAATACTCAAAACATTAGATGAGAAAACATAATCAAAATTGGGCTTAAAGTAATAAACTAGAAATGGCAAAATTAATACAAGATTTAGATCTTTGTAAAGACTAATAAGAATGAAAAACATTTAACCAAATTAATCAAAAGTTGAGATCAAAATTGATACAATTAGAGATGAAAAGTGAGAGATTACAACAGACAGTAAGGAAATCACTAGAGTCATAAGAACAGAATTTAAAAATTTTTTATTCCAGCAGGGCGTGGGGGGTGCACACATTTAATCCTAGCACTTGGGAGGCAGAGGCAGGCAGATCCCTATCAGTTTAAGGCCAGCCTGGTCTACAGAGTGAGTTCCAGGCCAGATGGAACTAAAGGGAGACCCTGTCTCAAAAAGGCCAAAAAAATTATATTCCACTAACTGGAAAATGAAAAAAAAAATTAAATTCACTATGCATACCATTTTAAAATAAAAGAGTTTAAAAGAACCACAACAATTGGATTGCCTGGTATAATCATTTTTATTTTTTACAAGTTTTTCACAGTTTTACTTACTGATTGCAAAAGCTTGTAATCCCACCAGGAGTGAATGAGCATCCCCCTTTCTTTTTTTTTTATTTTTTTTATTAATTTTATTTATTTCTGTATATGTATGAATGTACTGCCTGCATGCAAGTTTGTGCACCCGTGTCGTGCAATGCCGCGGAGGTCAGAAGAGGGTGTCAGATTCCCCTGGAACTGGAGTTCTCCTGGAATCGGAGTTTCAGACGGTTCTCGGCTGAAAAAAAAAAGAGCATCCCCCTTTCTAAGCATCCTCACTAACATTTGGAGCCTGACAAGTATTGTTCTTAGCCAGTCTGAGTGGAATAAGATAAAATCTTAAACTGGTTTGATTTGCATTTCCCTTATTACTAAAGAAGTTGAGCACATTTTAAGGTGTTTCTTAGCCATTTTTATTTCTTTATTTGATAACTCTGTTCAGAACATTACCTCCTTTTTATTGGATTGTTTCTTTTCTTTTTTCTATGTTTTTTGAGTTCTTTGGGCATTCTCAACACTAATACTCTGTTTGATGTGTAACTGGTTAAGATTTTCTCAGACTCAGAGAGAATTTCTTCTTCACTTCCTTGGTAGTTTCTTTTGGGATACATAAGTCTTTTAATTTACTGAGGTCTCACTTGTTGATCCGTGACCTTACTTTCCAAGAAACTGATGTCTGATTTACAAGTTCCTCTCCTATACCTATACCTTGTAGGATACCACATTTTTTCCTTTCACTTTTTCAGAGTTTCAGGTTTCATATTGAGGTTTTCATCTACTTGGACTTGAGTTTTGTGTATACAATCTAATTATACCACTCCTTGTATATGCTCAAAGAACTCATCCTACTGTAGAGTCACTTTACATATATTTTTGCTGCTGTTCTTTTCACAAGATCTAAGAAAAGGAAACAATCTAAATGTTGCTCAACAGATGAATGTGTGATCACGTTCACTTCTACAATGGAGTTCTACTCAGCAGTAAAGTAAAGGAAATCCTGAAATTTAGAGGTAAATTTATGGAAGTAGAAATTGATACTAAGTGAAGTAACACAGACTTAAAAAAATGGCATATGTTCACAGTCACTTGTGGGTTTTAGTACCAAAATCCTTGTATGTGAGAATAAATCCTGGTGTAACTTCAGGAGCCAGAAAAATGGGAAAGAACCAAGGTGGTAAAGGGAAAGAAAGAAACAGAAAGAAAGGGAAAGAGAGAGAGAGAGAGAGAGAGAGAGAGAGAGAGAGAGAGAGAGAGAGAGAGAGAGAATAAATTAGAAACATGTTACTAATGGGGAAATAGGGAAAATGGGGGTATCCAACTGGGAAGTGATTAAGAAAGGAAAGACAAGGAACCATTATGGTAAAGGGAAAGAAGGAACTCAGGGGAAAATCGGAAAAGTGGGGATATTTTAACAGGGGAGGGAGAAGGGAGGTTAGGTAAGGAGAGAGAGAGAAGAGAAATTAAAAACTAGAGGAAAATGTATTAGCAAAAATACCTACTGACAACTACATATGTAATATCTGAACATGAGTGCCTGTATATTCCTGAAGGCTGTATAACACGAAACACAGTGCTGGACAGGAGAAATGTCTATTCAAGCTTTTTATTAGGGCAGACCAAGACACTCACTCCCTGTGGTGGTTTGAAGGGGAATGTCCCACATAGGCTTCAAGTACTCAGACATTTTGCCCCAGTTGGTTGCACTGCTTTTTTTTTGGGGGGGGAGGGGTCTTAGAAGGCGTGGCCATGCTGGAGGAAGTATGTCACTGGGGCCAGGCTTAGAGACTTCAAAAAGCCTAGCCATTCTACAGTTGCACTCACTGCTTCCTGTGCTCAGTTGAAGATGTACATCTGGGCTTTCTACTCCAGCTCCCACCAATATGCTTCCCACCCACAATGGACTCTAATTCCCTGTAAACATCAATTGTAAGCTCAAATAAACTCTTCCTTTTGTAAGTTCCTTTGGTCCTGGTGGTTTTATCACAGTAATTAGTAGTAATTAATAGTGGTGACTAAAACAGTAATTGGTACTAGAGAGTGGGCTCTTGGCTGTGAAGAACCTGACCGTGTGGGTGTTTGGAGAAATGTGGAAGACTTTGGAACTTTGGGCTAGAAAATCTGTTGGCTTCTGTAAGGAGACTTAACCAGCCATTCTAGTAAAAGCCTGGAAAAAGCAGTGCTGAGAAAATGTAGTTTCAGAGGAAAATAAGGACTTCAGCAGCAACTGGGATATTTTGGCAAAGAGTCTGGCTGGGGTTTGCCCACAGCTCAAATGCTTGCTTGAGGCTAAGTTTAAAAGCAACGTACCTGGGACTGAAGAGATGGCCTAGCGGTTAAGAGTGCCAACCGCTCTTACAGAGGACCCGGGTTCGATCCCCAGCACCCACATGGCGGCCGAGAACTGTCTGAAACTCCAATTCCAGGAGAACTCCAGTTCCAGGGGAATCTGACACCCTCTTCTGACCTCCACGGTATTGCACGACACGGGTGCACAAACCTGCATGCAGACAGTACATTCATACACATACAGAAATAAAATTAAATTAAAAAATTAAAAAATAAAATAAAAGCAACATACCCATTTCTCTGACAGAGGATATTTCAGGACAGCCTAATGTAAAAATGGCAGTGTGGCTATTAATGGTGAATATTATACAGATCTACAGTGAAAAAGAGCAAATGGGGCAGAAAGAAATGCAGAATGTGGAGTTTGGATTGGAAAAGTGCACTAGGAAGATTAATGTTAGAGCCAAGGCATGTGAAGGAGAGGATTCCTTTGGTAAAGAGATTAAAGTGATTAAGGAGAGGCCTAGATATTTTCAAGTATAAAAATAGAAACAGTACCTTCAGGGCAAGACCACACCCAGCTAAACCTCCAACTTTTTTTTTTAATTTTATTTATTTCTGTATGTGTATCAATGTACTGTCTGCATGTAGGTCTGTGCACCCGTGTCATGCAATGCTGCGGAGGTCAGAAGAGGGTTTCGGATTCCCCTGGAACTGGAGTTCTCCTGGAATTGGAGTTTCAGACGGTTCTCAGCTGCCATGTGGGTGCTGGGGATTGAACCCGGGTCCTCTGCAAAAGCGGTCGGCACTCTTAACCGCTAGGCCATCTCTCCAGCCCACCTCCAACTTTTTAAAGGAAAATACTAAAGGGGTTTTCTACTCCAACAAGTCCTAGACAGAGAAAAGCTATGAATGTGGTTGAAGTAGGCCAGGCTTCATTCCAAACTCTGAAAGCTCAAAAATACACAGCCCAGTAATGAGTGTTAAAGTTCTAGAAAAACAGTGCCAGGTGTGGTGGCGCATGCCTTTTATCCTAGCACTCGGGAGGCAGAGGCAGGCTGATCTTTGTGAGTTCAAGGCCAGCCTGGTCTACAGAGTGAGTTCCAGGACAGCTAGGACTACAGGGAAAACCTGTCTCAAAAAGCCCCCCCCCAAAAAAAACAGCTGGGCTGGAGAGATGCCTCAGTGGATAATTGTGCGGACTGCTCTTGCAGAGGACCTGAGTTCGATTCCCAGCACCCACATGGCAGCTAAATAGAAAAATATGAAAATATGAGCAATTCAAACTCAAAAGCACTATACATCAAGAACCAAAATATCATGGCAGAAGTTAATGAAGGGGAGACTAAAAGAAATATGTATATAATCTTTCAAATATACAATTAGAAAACAAAGGACTGAACCTAATAGAATTATTTAGTATTGTCAAGGATCCTCAAAATCACTGCAAGATATTTGGCTCTTTAGAAAATGTTAGTTTGGTAAATACCTTGTGAAACTAAACCAAAGAAGAATAGCAAACATAAAAATTAATATAGGTAGAGATGAGAAACAAGAAGTTACCACATATTTAAATGAAATACAGATAAACATGTAGTATATTGCACATTTATTTTAAAACCTTTGAAAATGTAAAAAAAAAAAAAAGATAAATTCCTAGAGATATATGAAATAGCAAAATTTTAAATCAGTGTATAAACAATGTATGTCCATAGCAATCTACTGGAATGAAACAGTAAAAATAAGCTGCCTACCAATAGATCAATTTCTATGATGACTATAGATATAAAAATTCTCAATAAATTTCTTGCAAATTATTAAGAACACATTAAAATCTGTAAGTTTGGCTGCATTCCACAGAGTCAGCAATAGTTTAGCATATACCAAGCAATGCATACAATTTAGTACATAAATAGCCTTAGGGGCAGAAACCACATAATATAACTCAGTGACAGAGGCCTTTGAAACAGTCCAACATCCCTTCATGAGAAAAATCCTAAAGCAACTATGATACAAAGAAAATGTCTCGATAGGATAGAGATGAAAATGAGAAACCTACACCCAATGTTGACTAAGTACTGAAAACATGAGAGAATATCCTCTAAAATATGTCACAAGGCAGGAGTACTGCTCTCTTCTGTCTTTTTAAAGTTTTAGAGCACTGAGAAAAAGAAAAAATGGTATGAATACAGAATTATCCCAATTCTCAGATTACGTGATACTTTGCTTAAGAATTTGAGACCAGATAAATACTTTAATCAATGTAGCAACATACATATTCTACCACCAAATTCAGTTAGCATGAGAAAAAATAAATTATATTAATGTTTGCTTGTTTGGTTCCTAATATATTTTAATAGTGCTAGGGAAAACCTTCTAGAATCCTCAAGAAACCATATCTCTAGGCATGTCTGTTAAATGAGAAAAGAAACTAATAAAGTTGTCAAGAACTGGGTCCTTTCCTGAGATAACCCTATCACATGTTTGTTAATATTTTGAAATATATTTGCAAGAGGAATGTGGAAATGTTAAGAGCTATGGTTTAGAGAAGTTCCAGAAGGCAAAGCATAATGGGCCATCCTGGTGGAAATTAAGTAGATCAGAATGCCTAGAGATATGGAAACAGTGGAGACATGGATCATGAGGTTCCAGAGTGAAAATAAGGATTCTACAGCCATTCTGACAAAGTCATTTTTGTTGTATTCTGGCAACAAATCTGCTTTCATTCTGCCCACATCATGAAAATTTGTGTCAGATTGGATTCAGAAGTATTAGACTAAGCTCTATGACAAACTTATTATTCTTCAGAGACCTTTTCAAGACATCAGAATTCAGTCAGTGGCATAGTTACTACTCACTGATTTTAGAGAGGTAAACAATGGAAAGGACCAAAAAGAAAAGTATGTAAATTGGTAAAAAAAAGAGCATGAGGAATTTTAAAGTTTCATACAATAGGAGAGAAGGCAAAACATATTGAATTTGTCAAATAAATTGATTTCATTAAACCAAAGCATCATTTTATGTGTCCATTGAGGGTAAAACCATATGCAGCAACTTGTGAAAAGACAAATTCATTGAAAGAAGAGATTCTAAATTGAGAATGCTTTAGAAGCTGTGTGTTGCAAAATTCCCAATTAGGTAAATGGGTCCCCAGGTTCACCATCAAAAGCATTCTGAGACCACTACAAAGGTGGTCCAAGAGCCAGGTTGCATCCTGAGCTGACAGTAGAATTTGCCAGTGTCTTCCATGTGATACTGACTTTGTGAGCATGAAAAAATATTAGAATGAGAGGATCATGGATACTTGTACATGGATCCAGAAAGCTTCTGAAACCAGGAAATGTATGACAGGTTCAGACAGATTCCCTGCAAATCCACCACCAGAGACCATGCCTGCAACCAGGAAGGTGAGACCTAAGATGAAATCAACATGGCAGAATGCTGCCAACGTCAAGTCCATGGGGGCAAACACAAAGGAAATCCATTGACACAGAGTAGAGCCAGTGAAAATGGGAGGCCACATTTGAGATGTTTGCAGACCTGGAGGGGTGGGGTTGCTCAACGATATGAGAGTGCAGATGATTCCATCAGAAGCCTCAGATTTGAAGCATGGAACTAAAACTTTTCATGTTTTCTTTGAAGGAGTAAAGTCTTGCTTTACTCAATTTTGCCTTGTTTTTCCCTCCTTGTCCTTTCTTAGAATGGTAATATTTACTCCTTGACATTATACATTTGAAATATGTAATTTATTTCTTGATCTTACAGAGTCTCGTGGTCAAAAGATTGCTTTGAAAATTTTCAGGAGAGAGAATTAGACCACTGTCTTTCTTCAAATATTTAATTAAGTTTTAAGTGTGTGTGTGTGTGTGTGTGTGTGTGTGTGTGTGTGTGCATGTGTATGTGTGTAAGTAACTGGGTATGGACATGTAATTGGCAGTGCCCGCTGAAACCAGAAGAGGGCATTGGATTCCCCTGGAGATGCAGTTACAGGCAGTTGTGAGCTGCCCAACATGGGTGCTAATAATTGAATTTGAGTCTTCTGCTAGAGTATTACATACTTTTAACCACTAGGCCCTTTATCCATCCCTATGGACACTAGGCTTCTGAGAAATGACAGAAATGCTAAGGGTTTGGGAACATTTAGATCTCTATTAAATGTATTTCATTATGAAATGAACATGGTACTTAAAGGACCAGTGGTGTAATGTTATGGTTAGGAGTGATGTGTTTGGCAAAAAATTGACAAAGGATGCAATTGAGATGGTTAACCTTTATTGTCAATTTGATGGTATTTAGAATACCTTTGGTAAAAACAAATTACTATGTGTCTCTAAGGGTATTTCAAATAAGCTTGACTAAGGTGGGGTGATGCATTGAACAGAGGAAAAATGTGAGTGGCCTACTATCTGAGTCTTGGCATTTATCTTTTTCTGTTTTTCTAACTATAGGTGCAATGTGAACAGCCCTCCCCCATGATCCTGAGACCATATCTACTCTGCCATGATGGACTGTACCTTCAAATTATGTGTCAAAACCAATCATTCATTTGTTAAATTGGTTTTATTTTCAGATATGTTGTCTCAGAATGGCAAAGGTAACTAATACAGGAGTTTATAAGAAGAGTTATTAAGAAAAGTTCTCAGATTTTACATATTATAACATTTGCTTATATTTATAGCATTGTCTACAACTATATACTCTGTTTAACAAGAAAATATCTAAACATTTTATTTCTAAAAATATGAGCATGTTCCCCATGATCTATTGCACTGAGTCTTCTTGATACTGAACAATCCCGCCTATGTAAACCACTAGTAATCATAACAATAATCATCCTAAGAGATATCTACTTAATAAGGAAGTCTCTCCAGAAAAACTTGTTCCTTTGAGAAATCCCAAGGCAGTAGTCAAGGACCTTTAAAAGATGTTAGAGACCACATGATTCTATTAGATGCCAAATTATATCAAATCAAACTTTATGAAATGGTAAATATTTTTCTTATTCTTCATAGTTGCATTCTTCCATAAAAATAAATGACCAGAGTTCAGTACAGAACTTTGAGTCTTATCAGAGCCTAAATATGTAACTGTATGTCATAATTATAGAGATTACAAAATGGAGTTAGATGTTCTATGTTACTTTCAGATGATCAGCCAGCAAATTAAATACTGATGTGTATAAGAAATGTTCCTTCCTCTCCTCCATGGTGATGGTGAAAAAAAAAAAAAGAAAAAGAAATGTTCCCTCCTCAAGTGGACCTGTTGGAAAATCTTCCTACATATTCCTGATGTAAGATTTATACATGATTCTTTTCCAGAAAGTTAAAGAATCTGAATTGTTTTAAGGTATGAATTTCAAATTTCTATTAGTAAAGAGTTTAATTGCACTGTTTAAAACAAAAATTTTTAAACATAATTGATATTGAGGAAATCAGGGCAGATACCAAAAGCAATGCAAATCAATATTGAGTTCTTTACCTTCTTCCTCCTTTTTGCTTTATTTCTTTACTTCTCCAGCCCGATAGTTGGAATAGAATGATATGTTGTCATAATTCTTATCCGTCTACCACACAGACTCCCAGTTCACCACAGACTGCTTCTCCACAAATGATCCAAACATAGATCACCTTTATTTCACATTTCTCTCATACCTTTGTCCTGTGGATTTTAGTATAAATATCTTGAAAATCCTTATTCTCATACATCTACCTGATAACTTTTAACCCAGACCTTTTATTGCTTTAAACTATGACATCATCAGAGAGATTTTGTTGTTTATATTATTTTCAAGTGTTTATCTTTTGCCTACTTCAATGGAGAATAAGCTCTTGTGCCCCCCAAATCTGTACCTTTGTGTCTGTCATTTAATTTTCAATGTATGATACACATATGATTTTTCCATGAAGTATAACTATTTCTAATAACTAGTGATCTACAGATATAGCTTGAACAAATGAAGATATATTAGAACATATTAGTTAATATTTCAAAATGAGTTATACTCAATAATATGACATGATCAGGAGAAATAGTCTTTTTGTGTAGTTACTGTATAGGGATCCTATACCATAGGAGGCTTGGCTTTAGGGAGTTACAATGAATTGAGAATGTTTGAGCTTCACAAAAATCAACCATTAACCAGAAAAAACATTATGGTGAAAGAGAGGAAAATAATTTCATTCATATCACTGTATTAGTTAGCCCTATCTTTGGAAGAACTGACAAGATCTCCAAGAATGTAATGGGATGAAAATGTAAGAACTATCATTCTCTTTCATAATGGTCCCTGGGCCATGTATATGTGACACTTAATACAGGAGTCCTTTGCAGTCTCTAATTCTCTACAACTTGGCTAGTTATGTCCTTCTTTGCACATTACACTCTATTGCATGAGGAAGATTCTCTGGCGAGAGTGGAAGGATACATTAGTATTCTTGCTACACCTTCATCCACTATGTCCCACAAGCTTTAGATGTAGAGATTGCAGTGTAGAAATGTCACTTAGAGCTGGGCATCTCTCAGACATGCATTCTCTGTGTGTGGCCAGTTGTTTTTTGTTGTTGTTGTTTGTTTGTTTGCTTGTTTGTTTTTTGTCTTTTCGAGACAGGGTCTCCCTGTAGCCCCAGCTGTCCTGGAACTCACTCTGTAAACCAGGCTCGCCTTGAACTCACAAAGATCCGCCTGCCTCTGCCTCCTGAGTGCTAGGATTAGAGGCGTGCACCACCACACCAGTTGTAAAACTATGCATTAGTCTCCATCTATAGCAAAAGGAAACTTTTTGATGAGTAGTGAAGGGTATATTTGTCTGTAAGTATAAGGATATATATTTAACACACAGTAAAAAAAAAAACAACTCCATTTTCTTAAGTTCTAAGATTTATAAGAAAGATTCAATCTCTTTTCTAAAAGCACAATAAAACATATATCAACTTGCTATGTAACTTGGGAATGTAAAGTTATATTTCTTTTTGCCTGCATGCAACATTACTATTAAAAATGTGAATCTAAAACCTGTTTTGGAATTAACCTGTAACTTATTTTCAGACTCTGTCCTTTTGACAGATAGATAGATAGATAGATAGATAGATAGATAGATAGATAGATAGATTGCATAGTTTGGAGTAATATAAAATTAAAGAGAACAACAAAAATGACTTGTTCAAATAACTGACGAAAACAGTAAACTTCTACATAGAAAAAGTTTAAAAAATGACAGAAAAAGATGCAAGACAGGACCTAACTTGTATGGCAGAATGCATGTGCTCTGGTGGAGGTGGTATGGATGGGGAAATGGGTTTAAATTTGACTGGGAAAGGTTGTATGAAATGCACAAAAGCTCAATAAAAATTAAAAAAGAATAAAATTAAAAAAGAATAAAATTAAAAAAACAAAAATAAATAATAAAAATTTAAAACTGTGAAGAAAATCATTTGTCTAATGATATGACAGATATAAGGTTTTCTCTAAGATCTATGCCCTTTCCAGCCATGTATATTTGGCTATGTTTATAGTAATAAATATTGTATGTACTGGGGTTGATGCATGAACATAAAGAAATAGTCTTCCAGGCCTCTGGGAAATTGCTATATGAACTTTCCTCAATTGTGACATCATGCACACAACCTTTGAAGACTCAATCAGACAAAAACCCAACATAGAACTAAGAAAATGTCCAGCAGCCCCCTAACTTACCAGTGGAACAATTGTCAACTAACTACTGCTGGGTAAAAGAAAGTTGATCTTCCTAAGTAAGGGCCTGAAGGTATAGCTTAGTATAAACCATTCAGTTAGCTTTGTCAGGGACCTAGGATTCTAAGATCAAAAAGAAAGAAAGAAAGAAAGAAAGAAAGAAAGAAAGAAAGAAAGAAAGAAAGAAAGAAAGAAAGGAAGGAAGGAAGGAAGGAAGGAAGGAAGGAAGGAAGGAAGGAAGGAATGGAAAGAAAGAAAGAAAAAAAAGAAAGAAAGAAAAGAAAGAAAGAAAGAAAAGAAAGAAAGAAAAGAAAGAAAGAAAGAAAGAAAGAAAGAAAAGAAAGAGAAAAAGAAAAAGAAAGTTGATCTTCTTTAAAGGAGAGACTCTAAGTAGGTTGACTAGACTCCAGTGGGAGGTGGGGGTCATCTGGGTACAAAAGCTTGATTAGATAATCCTTATCATATGTGACAGAATGCATGAAATGTAGTGTGGGGTGCGATAGGGCTGTGGATGGTTGTGTATTATTTTCATCTCAATTCTGATCACACAGATTCTTATCAATGTCAAAGAAATTACTTTTGACACTGCTAGGGGAAGCAACACCAATGGAATCTAGAGTAACCGTTACTGTTGGGAGGGGCAGTCTTCATTTACATTGAAGGATGTTTGTCACTTGTGTCATTTGAAAGGCGGGGGTGGGGGCTGGAGAGATGGCCTAGCGGTTAAGAGCACCGACTGCTCTTGCAGAGGACCCGGGTTCGATCCCCAGCACCCACATGGCGGCCGAGAGCCGTCTGAAACTCCAATTCCAGGAGAACTCCAGCTCCAGGGGAGTCCGAGACCCTCTTCTGACCTCCGCGGCGTTGCACGACACGGGTGCACAGACTTGCATGCAGGCAGTACATTCATACACATACAGAAATAAATAAAATTAATAAAAAAAATTCATTAAAAAAAAAAAAAAAGAAAGGCGGGGGTGGAATTTATTCCTTCTTTGATGATCACTTCTTCCTAGAGAGGTGGTATCAATCTCACCACTGAGTGTTCTGCCTACAAGGCTCTACTGTTCAGGAAAGATTTAGAGAAGTGAATAAAGATTCTCAAGCATACTCCAGTGGTCTGGAATGAGACCCTGTATAATGTGGCAGGTGAAAATCATGAAAATACCTTAACGACTTTTATCTTGATTTTTTCAGTCTTGGAGGGACATGGTTACTGGCTTGTGATGAACACTCCTTAAAAGGTAATTATATCTATAGGCAGAATTGTTAACATTTTGATTCAAAGTTTAAGGCAATCGCAGAGAAACAAAATAAAAAACAGGTGCCAAGCTATTATCTTGATATTAGCTACCCATTGGACATTAGCAATGGTTTTAGGGGAAAAATCATCTAAATCACTCTTCCTTATTTTTTTAAAGATTTGTAATGCAGCATTTTGTAAAGCCAGTTGATACAAATGTTCAGTAAATTGGCACAAATTCCTTGTTTTCAATGTCATAGTCATCTTCTAGAGAGGTAAATTTGAGTCTACAGGGTTAAATGCAATTATTACATTTTAGTTTCATGTATTTTATATTTTACATTCATGGGTTTTCCATTTATTTTTTCACATTGACAAACAATAGTTTCACATGATATAAGGTAACATTATGTTTTAATATGTGTGCAAATTATGTCATTATTGGGATAATTTATATACCTATCCTCTTAAGCATTTATCTTTTATTGTTCACACATTCAAAAATCTTTTCTGTTAGCTAATTGAAATACACTCAATATTCCTAAAATAATTGTTCTTACTGCTTAAATGGAAACATGCTTACATTCAAACCATGGAAATTACATCCTAAACTTATCATGACCATATTCTTCAGATAAAATAAGTCTACTTGACATCACATATTATTCATGTTAAATTCTGTCAATTTAAAATGATAGTTGTAGGTCAGTGGCATAAAAACATTATTATACACAGAGCCATAAGTAAAATGTCTGGAATAAAATCAACAATAAAGAGACAGAGAAGGAGGAAAAAGAAATATTGTAAGAAAGAGTGAGAGAGTAGGAGGGAGGAAGGAAGGAAAGGGAGGGAGAGAGAGAGAGAGAGAGAGAGAGAGAGAGAGAGAGAATTTGGCACATTCAAGGTAACATCACAATGGAAATGATTTAGATGCACTACTAATATGTGAAATTGTAAGAAAATGAAATAAACAAGAAAAAGAAGGAAGGAAAGAAGGAAGGAAGGAAGGAAAGGAGAGGAAAGAAAGAAAGAGTAAAAGAAATGGTACAAGAATGCAAGGCCAAAAGAGGAGTGGGAGGGAGCAACAAGAATTTAACACAAATCCATCTGTATTTAGCATAGTTTCTTGACTAAATTTGACTAAATATTTGGTTACAGTGTAGCCCTTTGAGACTGTGTCAACTTTTCATTCTGTTTCCCTAATCTGACAGGCAGTGAAAAGAACCCAGAATGTACAATGTCAGTGCTGTGAAGAGATTCATCCTTCTGGGGTTCTCAAATGTCCAGGAGTTTCAAACATTTTGCGGAGTGCTCTTCTTGGTGATGTACCTGGCAGTCCTGATGAGCAATCTTCTCATCATCACTCTCATCACTGTGGACCGGCAGCTCCAAACACCCATGTACTTCTTCCTAAAGAATTTGGCCCTGTTGGATGTCCTCTTTGTGTCAGTCCCAATCCCAAATTTCATTGTCAATAACTTTTCTCACAATAGCTCCATTTCTATCCTAGGATGTGCCTTTCAGGTACTTTTCATGACTTCCTTCTCAGCAGGAGATGTATTTATCCTGACTGCCATGTCCTATGACCGCTATGTAGCCATTTGCTCCCCACTGCACTATGAGGCCATCATGAGTGGTGGTGCCTGTGCACTGATGGCAGGTTTTTCTTGGGCCACTGGTATACTCTTTGGAACTCTGTATACAGCTGCCACATTTTCTATGCCTTTTTGTGGCTCCAATGTGATCCCACAGTTTTTCTGTGACATTCCTTCATTGCTAAGGATATCCTGCTCTGAAACCCTTGTGGTCATTTACACAAGTTTTGGAATTGGCCTGTGTCTAGGCATGTCATGTTTCATCTGTGTTGTGATCTCTTACTTTTATATTTTCTCCACTGTGTTGAGGATTCCTACCAGTAAAGGTCAGTCCAAAGCCTTTGCCACCTGCCTGCCCCACCTCATAGTTTTCACTATTTTCATTGCAAGTGCTTGCTTTGTTTATCTGAAGCCATCAACTAATTCTCCAACAATTACAAACAGGCTGTTTTCTGTGATCTATATTACGTTGCCCCCAGCCCTTAATCCTGTGATTTACAGTTTGAAGAATGCTGATGTCAAATGTGCTCTGAGTAGGATGTTATAAAATATCTGTTTAAGGGACTCACTCCACTTAACAAGACAAAGTGCTTGAAAGACACATTATGACCTACAGATTGTGACAAAGTTTTGGATTTCTTATTGAGGTTTTGTGCATTTCATACAACATTTCCCAACCAAATCTAGACCCATTCTCCCTTCCTTGCCCTCCACCCCACAGAGTTTATGCCTTCTGCCATGTATGTCTTTCATCTTTTTCTCAGTCTCTTTTCTATGCAGAAGTTAATGTTTCAGGAAGAAGTTCACTTTTTCAGTCAGTTGACTCAGTCTTTTTTTTGTTTGTTTGTTTAATATGTTATAACTTTACTGCATTTCTTTGTCAAGAGTAACACTGGTGTAGTCTGAAAGTGTACAATACAGAGCACAGCCTCACACCACTGGCACCAGGTGACATGCAGTACAGTTCCACCTTCCTCCTCTGAATTGACCCAATCATGTTTTTGTTCTTTTTGTTGTTCCTTCTAATTTGCATAACTCCAAAATATGCATATATGCATGTCACACATAGATAAGGATTATGACATCATAAGTTTTAGCATCTTCAGCTTATGATTTCTTTTTTTTTTTTCTTTATTAGGTTGAAAGATGTCATGTTTTCCTTAAGAAATTTTTTGAAGGCTCCTCCCTGGCAACACCAAACAATGATCAGTCCTGCCCTTGTGCTCCACACTGGGGCTTCCATTCCTATGGTCACCAAATGAGGTCCAGTAAGCACTGCATCCTCTCTTGATCTTCCTGTACTGGTCTCCATGATACAGCCTGAGTAATCCAACAATGGGTGTCTATACTCTGAAGAAGCTGAAACTCCAGTAGTTGCTCAGTCCACAAATCTCAAAGGGTTTTACCATAGAGACAAGGAGATACCCCCCTAACCAGGGTAGTCACGACCAGCTATGTTATATCTTGGTAGAATTTAACTCTTTTCCCATGAGAGATTAATCTTTGAATCTGCTTTAAGTCTCTGTCCTCTATATGGCCACCTCGGCAATTCTCCATGGAATTCTCTCTTCCCATGAGGTTAGTTTTTTGAGCTTTCCCTTTACTTACCCACTAGCATTTCATATCTCTCTTTACCATGGATAACAAACAGACATGCCAAAAAGACCCACAGGCTAAGAAAATAAAAACGCTCTTCAAGAGTCGAGTTAAAATTTCCACAAGGGAAGCTGCCTCCTTTTGGAGAGAGATTCTTAACATTGCCCCGTGGATGTCCCCTTCAGACTTATGGAATTCAGAATCCTGGACGTGTGTGGCACAGAACGCTAGACAGCAAGAAAATGCTGCAGCATCTCTCACATTCTTGCCACTACTAGCTATGGTGAGACAATCCTTAGGGCCTTCTCACCAAACCATGCCAGGAAAGGAAAACAACAAAATTAAATTGCAGACACCATTCTCTCAGGAAACTGCTAATATTCCCCTCAAGAACCCTGACAAAATTCCCTCTGAAAGCCCCCAAGCTCCAGACCCAGTAAAAATAGAACAGAATAATCAGAACATCCAAGCTGCTAGCCTTAACCTTTCCCCTAATTATCAGCCACTCCCTCTCAAGGGGCCAGAAACACCTTCACTTTCAACCTCTTTCCTCTCTGCTACAGAAAAACTGTGCCAGATTTGGGACAACCCAGATCTTCAATTACAGGCATTCCCCATACCAGGCAAGTGAGTTGAAAGAACTCAGGCAAGCAGTCAGAGAAGATGGTGTTCAGGCACAAGGACAAAGTCCATTCTCCAGAGCTTTTGCTCTTCTCTTAACACTCCCCAAGCCTGGAGAGATATCTGTAGATCTTCATTTCCAGGTCCGCTATTTTTACAATGGGAAGCATTGTACAGAGACAAATGTCTCCAACAGGTTCAGAGAAATCAAGGACAACCTAATATAGACTGGGGTTACAAACAGCTCTTTGGAGAAGGAGATTTTAGCCCAGAGATGCAACAGGCTGGACTGGCCCCAGGGTATTTTGACCAGATCTGCCTTTGTGCCCTACAGGCACACCACCCACTGAATCCCAGACCAGTTCCTCATTATTTCCTAGGAAAAAACCTGAGGAACCCCTGTCTGACTTTATCTTAAGAACTAAAAGTAGCCTAGAGAGAAAGATCCCCAACTTTGCAGTCAGATAGATACTCCTTAAAAATATTGTTTGGGAGGGAATGAATTCAGAATGCAAACAAGCGTGCCAGGGCTTAAAAGATGACCATTATGACAGATGGATAATGGCAACTCAGGATGTGGGCACAGCTTCCCACAAAGCTAATTACTTAGCTCAAGCCTTTGTGGCTGCTGTCACCACAAATGAAAAATGTTTTAACTGTGGAGATAGAAGTCATTGGAAAAGACAGTGCCTGAAAGAACTAGTCTCTCCCAGAAGGCCTTCTGTATGCCCCCCCCCCACGTTCTCTGCCCACAGTGTAAAAAAGGATATCATTGGAGGAAGGACTGCCACTCAAACTATGATAAAGATGGAAAAAAATGCCACCTTTAAACTCCTAGGCGGGCAACCCCTAGTCCAGGGAAAAAAGGGAGAAAAAGAGTCAGTATACACCCTCTGGGCAGTGCCTATTTCAGAAGGCTCACATCCTGCACTGATGATTAAAATAAGGGGGGGGTCTTTTAAATGTTTGATAGATACAGGGGCAGACAGGACCATTATAAAACAGCAAGAAATACCCCCATTTACTGGACCTTACTCCCAGGACCTAAACTTCTAGGAATAGGAGGGCCCTCAGTGTCTTACGAAACAAAAAATGTTTACACTTGGGAAGACCCTGATGGAAATATGGGTTAGATTCGCCCATTAATAGCACCCACTAATATCAATCTGCTAGGACAAGATATTTTGGAGGCTTTGGATGTAGTTATTGCCGCTCCAAATGTGAACAATCATGCCCAGACAGACCATTTAACTGGGGGAAAATGCCTCCATCATCTTGTTAGGACTAGGTCAGAAAGAGTTAAGCAATTCTTTAGTTGAAGCAGGTCTGGTTCCCATAGTTAGTCCCTCCCACTCTGAGTTATTAGTTCTCAGAGCTACCTGAGGTCAGGAGGAACTTTCCCAACCCTGTAGGAGTGCTTCCTACCCCCTAAGAAGCCCATGCCTCTCCAAGGGACTTCACACTGCTAGGCACAGCCAATTAGCTTAAAGGTCACCACTGCTTGCATTGTGTTTCTATAGCCTTGTAATTGTACATGTATGATGTCACCAAGTTCCTCTATCTAATTTGTGGCTTTGGCTTTAAAAGGTCTCTGTAACAGACAGTCGGGGTCACATTCATCCCTGTGTAAAATGGGTTGCGTCCCTGACACATCAACAATTGGCTCCCTTGATGTGTCAGTTTTCTTAATTGGGTTCTGGTGCACCAGCAAATTAAATAAATTTTGTATTAATCTGTGGCCCCTCGTTTGTTAATTTTGTGAATGTGGTAGTTTGAGTCCAACATCCTCAGCAAAAAGCACCCCCAATCCTGAGGGTCACTACAGAATATGTTCCCCATCGTCTAGACTGGAAGTCAGATGATCTAGTCTGGATTGAGTAGTGGCCCTTACCAGGGTAGAAATTACAAGCTCTCCAAGACTTAGTTAAGGAACAATTTTCATTGGGGCACATCCATCCATTTTCCAGTCCCTGGAACACCTATGTGTTTGTCATAAAAAGGCAATAGGAGGTTGGTGTCTCTCACAAGACTTGTGAGCCATCAATAGAGCTATGCATACATGGGGGTCACTGCAGAGGGGTATCCCCCTTGCCTCTGCTATCCTAGCTAACACCCCTCTGCTAGCCTTAGATATCAAAGACTGCTTCTTTTCAATTCCCTTCCATGCTGAGGATTGCAAGCAGTTCGCTTTCTCAGTAACTAGTTCCTCCTGTTCTGCTCTAATTAAAACACCTGTGCTACAGTTTTGGGGGATTAACCCCAGGGGACTGAAAGCCAATGCACTCTGGCAAACTAATGTTACACACAGTTTCCTTTGGAAAACAGAAGTATGTATTTGTCACCGTGGACACTTTCCAAATCCATTTGGAATACTGCCCATACAGGAGAGAAAGCCAAGGACTTCATTGCCCACCTACTTTCTACCTTTGCTACCATGGGCATTCCCAAACAGATTAAAACAGACAATTGGCCAGCATTTGCTAGCTCTCGATTTAAACCATTTTGTCAATCATGGAATATTGCATATCATACAGGTATCCCTCATAACCCACAGGGACAAGTCATCATAGAACGGACCATCAGGTCCTAAAAATCAGTTATTAAGAAAAAAAGGCAGGGAAATACCCTCCTAACATCCAGCTGGCCATGGCAATGGCAACTCTAAACCTCTTTAACATTTACGGGGATTTAAAGTGTCCAGCCATAGTCAAACGTTGGCAGTCACCAAGCACTGTTCCTCAAATACTTGTCAGATGGAAAGATGCCTTAGACAATCAGTGGAAAGGGCCTGATCCACTGTTAACAACTGGGATGGTCTTTGTTTGCGTCTTCGTGCAAGATTATCTGAGACCCATTTGAATTTTGGCCAGAAATGTCAGATTCATCCCTGCCGAGCAAAAAGAAGGCATGCCTGTCACTCTGGAGAAAATTGACAAACTCCTCACTTCTGCAAAATCCATGTGTTCCCCTCTGCACCCCTGTCTGACATCCTTTTAGCTGCTCTCATAATAATTCAAGCTAACTCTGTCCCTGCCCAGCCTGTGAATAGACCACTGACTTGGACCCATGTCTGGCCATTCCTTGTCAGAGAAACTTGGGAGGGGAGAAATCAGGTAACTGGAACCAGCGACTGTCCTTTGCAAGGCTGTAGCAAAGCAATCACAATTACTGTGTTTCCCAATTCTACCACAACCTCTCAAGCACCTTTTATCTGCTTCACCCATCTTAACAAAGGACAGTGTTTTTTTTAGGAAGCTGATACTTATGGTGGTTGCAGATTCTGTTCTTGCACGTTGGAGAGTGTTCGCTTCCCAAGAAGCCTGTTTCAAATCCAAAATATCCAGTTTAAAATTAATACACAGGATCCCTGGAGTGACTGCTGGAGAGCTGGAATACAGGGAAAACTCTACCCTTACAGCAACACCTGGTATCCTGCAGTAGATATCTGTATCTCTTGCCAGCTTGTTCTAGCTCCTCAGCCCATCCCCACACAATCCCACATTCTGTTACAGGAATCCAAAATGGGAAGAAAGCTGTGGTCCTCTGTAACATGGCTTCAGTACATTGAATATGCCAGAGATCTCCTCAATTACAACACCCATCCTAAAGTCTCCCAATGTTTTTTCTGTGCATCCCTTTCACATCCTCTTTTCACTGCAGTTCCTTCTAACACCTCCTTACAGGAAATCTGCCCCCATGGAGACAGAGCCGGTGTTTCACGGCATTTTTCTCTTTGACCGACCAACTCACTACACTTCCTATTTGTTTAGTGAGAGCTGCAGTAGCCCCAGACCCCAGGTGCCTCAGAAGTGTCCCTCTCTGTTGGGCCTGTTTTGTCTTGGCCCATGAGGCCCCCCTGGCAACTTCTTGAGAAAGGAAGTAAGGCAGCCAGGCCAGGCTTGTTTACAACTGAGGGGCTCTTATCAGCTGGCCTTAAGGAAACAAGACCTCGGCCAAAGAAAGTAAGGTAGGTGGGCCAGCTGGTCCTAAGTAAACAAGAGGGGACTAAAGGAAGTAAACAAGATGGGGCTAAAGGAAGTAAGGTAGGTGCAGCCAGGGTTGTTTTGAAACTTTTCCTATTGACTCTATTTGACCTTTAAGTTGATTGGCTGTTCCCTTGTGGTCTTTGCCTTTATAAGGTGCTGCCTGACTCAATAAAGTGAGTGATTTCTTTGATGAGACTCCCGACCCCCCATGTGATTCTTTTCGGGTCATTGACACTCGCCATCCCACTGAGCCCGGAGGAGAGACAGGATGGCCTGGCTCTCCTCTCTGCCCTACCTACTAGAGGACCCGGCAGACTGGTGCCCTATGTGTGGACGGTTTCCTTCACAAAGTGCGCTGACGGGCCAATCGATCTGCTGGTGAGTGTACCTCCATAAATTATGGAGAAGTCTCTTTCCAAACCTAACCCCCCCCTGAATCCCTCCGAGTTCTACCTAAGAGTAGGAGCTTAAAAGGGAGAGATCCTTCCTCTGAGGGCATTCCCCAGCAGTCGTCCCCTCCTGCATGCCCGGACCCCTTGGACGCTATGCCGTGCCCCCCTTGGCCTCCAAAAAAGGCCTCAGAAGGTCTGCCTCCAGGGGAGCCAGACATATTGGGCCACCTCTGGGGGCACTCTCAGCCCTGAAGGGATGCTTTCCCCCTTCCCCCTCGGCCTCCAAAAAGGTCATCAGAAGTATCTCCAGACAAGGTGCTCAAGCCCTTGGCAATCCCAACCCCTGTATGCTCCCCTCGTAGCATCTCCAAATCAGTGAAGGCATGGACTAAGGATGGATATTCAGAGAAATTGTGAGAGGAGAGCTTCCTCTTCCATGCACTTGCCCTCTAGAGGTCTCAAAATGGGCTCAAAGCCTGCCCTGCAGCTTGGGCTCTGTCTCCTAAGAGAAGCCCTGACTTCTGCCTTCTGGCCACAGTTCAGGTGGAAAAGGCCACAGAGGCTGGATGGAAGGGATTGCCCATGGAGCAAACAAGCTCAAGCTCTTTTTGCTGCAAACCTTCCAGGCAGGCTTGGGTTGCAGAGGCAACTACCCAGGACTCCTTAAAAAAATTTTCTGTAAATAGTGTAACATACTGCTTAATTCTACTGAAGTTTCCTTTTTGTTTTTGTATTGCAGGAGGAGAAACATAGCCCCTGTCTTAAGTTATCTATTCTTGCAAACTCAGTCTTACCCGTCTTTGGGATACAAACAGCTTAGGTTTGGCCGCTGTCTTAGGTTGACTGACTGCAGAAAGATCTTGCCCTTCATTGGGTGCTATGACTCCAATCTGCCAAACAGCCTCTCCATGCCCTGCCTGAGGTTGTTCCAGTCTCTCTGGGGTCTTACCCATCGTTGGCCACATGGAGGCTGGGGGTTGGGTGATAGTATGAAGATGGACATTCATAAGGCCCTGGCTCCTGGCTGGCAAGCCTGTGATAGTGGACCTCGACCTGATATAACTTTACTGCATCTAGCCTTCCCTGGATAAATTGAGTGGTTTTGTTAAATCAGGCAGGGCCCGAGGGTAAGAATTAGGAAGAGTGTAAAAAGGGGTCCAAGCAGAGGAAGGAGGTAGGGCAGGAAGCCATGCAAGCCAGTCCACAAGAGATTTTCTTGAAGTTCTCTATTCAGGCAATTCAAGATCCAGCCTCCAGGCATTGTCTGGCTGCACTGGGGTCTCTGAGTCCCCCGTCACTGGGCGGGATGAGAGCCAGCAGCAGGAGGAGCAATGTCACTTTCATCCTGGGCCACTCCTGAGGGAAGAGCAGAGGGGCCATCCTCAGGGGCAAAACACTCCCTGGAGGGATCATTATCATTGTCTCCCTATTGGGGGAGGTATTACTTATAGGCAACAGATGAGGACCAGTGTTTCTGAAAAGGGGATGTATGCCTGTCTTCCTTGGAAAAATTTAAAATATTTTGGAAAAATTTTAAATATTTAGGGTGATCATGTGGGGACATGGACTCCCCCTTTTGCTTTTGTATGAGAATTGAGGGTTTAACCATTGTCTGTTTTGATTTGAGTCAAGTGCCAAATGGGGTATAATGGGTAATACTATCTGCCAGAGATGGTTAGGCCAGAGACCTCAGGGATTACTGCCCAAGGTTTGGAGAGGGGTGATCTGGAGTAAGGGCTGGCAGGACGGACAGGTGTGGACAATCTTTTTTAGATCTTAAATGCTCCTTAAAATTCTTTTACTAGACTGTGACTTCAGAGAAATCAAGTCCATTCACTTATATTTATTTATTTGTATTTCTGTATAAATCTCTACTGAAATACCTCTATATAAATGTATAATACTTATTTTAAACATATCACTATAAATCTTATAACGTGGGTTTATAACAAGCATGTTTCTTTTAGTCCATGGAGGTGTTTTTTTTCCAGGCCTGGCACAAAACCCTGTTTTAAAAAGATGCTTTACTTAGTTGTTAAATGTTTTACAATACTTCTCCATTTTAATTACAAAATAAAGGTTGTGGGAATGAAACTTTCTGTGTGGATTGAAGGGAGAACTTGTAAGACCTGTCCTGAAAGATCTCCAGTTATCTGATATCTCTGTGGGCTTTCAGAGTTATCTGTAGCAGTTAGATTCGGGATATTACAATGAGTATTGCTTCGCCCTATCTCTGCAAAGTTCCAGGCCCCTTCCCTTGAGGCATTGAGCAAAATGTCACACCTCCAGTTACCTGTTGCACAAACTGGAGCTCTGCAAGCCCCCCAATTAGAACCAAGGTGGTTCACTCCTCCCTTCTGTCTGCTCCCCACTTCCTTGCCCAGAGCACAGTAGCCTCCAATATATACACCTCACTGACAGAAAATAGAGTTCCTATCCTCCCTGGCTCTGCTTGTGAGTCCATTCATTTCCATGGGTGATCTCCTGCGGTTTTCCCTACCCCCTTTTTTCAGGAGCAAAGCCTAGAGACTGTTGGCCTGCAGGCAGGAGACAAGTCCTGGAGCTGAGCCAAGAAGGGAAGGACAGAGTGTGGAATGCGGTCACGCACGACTCAAAGACATTGAACAATGACATAGGACCACTGCAGCCATGTGTACTTAGCAATATCTATATTGCCACCTATAAGTTTTCTCCCATCGAGAAAGCTCCAAGTCTAATTAGATAGCTGTTGATCATCTACTAGATAAAAGTCCCACCACTGCACCAATAGAAATAGCTTGCTGTGCTGGTGCTTGTGGTTAAGAGACTATAGAACTGGGGTGGACCATCAAATGACTTACTCCTTTAGCACACAGTATCCTTCCGAATTATGTGAGGAATTCTTCAAGGACAGGGCTTCCAGGTTAGTTCCAGCTCTGTTTCTCTGAGTTCTGTGTCTGAACTATGTACTGACTTCAGCAACAGGGTCTTATATGCAATTTCTGGGAAGTAACCAGTGCTATTTTGTTAGTCTCTTGAAATATTCTGACCAACAACACACAAGGAGGTTTCTCCTTTCTGGCACTGGGTTGTTTTTTGTTGTTGTTGTTGTTTAGTTTTGTTTTGTTTTTTATTTCTGTTTATGAATGTACTGTCTGCATGCAGGTCTGTGCACCTGTGTCATGCAATGCTACGGAGGTCAGAAGAGGGTGTCACATTCCCCTGGAACTGGAGTTCTCCTGGAATTGGAGTTGCAGATGGTTCTTGGCCACCATGTGGGTGCTGGGGATCGAACCTGGGTCATCTGTAAGAGCGGTTGGCGCTCTTAACCACTAGGCAATCTCTCCAGCCTCTGGGTTGGTTTTTATATACCCTTTAGGTATACACAAGCTCTCATGCTCAGATATTGTATGTTTATTTTTTAGGGGGGAGTAGTGATTGAGGGAATATATATCCTTCTGACTTTTTACACCATCTAAGTTTTATTTATCTCTTCTCTCTTTCCCTGTCTGACCTCAGTCCTCCCTCACAGTTTAAGGCACCATTTTCCTTGCTTTTCCCTTGATAATAACTGTCTCCTTTTATCACCCTTCTTTTGAGTTCCTCCTTCCTATTTACCTCCGGGGTTCCTTGGGTATCCTTTCCTTTTCCTTTCCCAGTTAAATGACTCCATTTTCCCCAATCCCCCCTTGGTAATATCCTTTCACTGCTATTCCCCTCTTGCAGGCTCCCTTAACTTGCCTCCTCTTTGCTTTTCTATTTTTCTGACTCCTGCTGTTACATTAGGATATATACTCACATATAAGGGATTTGTCCTAAAATCTGCAAATGAAGAACATGTATCAATTGCTTTTCTGCATCTGTGTTATTTCACTTAGTATATTTCCATTTACTGCAAATACCATCTTTCTTTACCCTCAGTAGAACTCCATGATATAACTGTACATTTCCATTATCCATTCATCAGTAAAGGGACATTTGTATTGATTCCATTTCTTAGTATTGTAAAAAGAGTACCAACAAACACAAACATACAAATATCCCCATAGTGGGATGAGTCCTTGGGTATATGACAAAGAATGGTATAACCAACTCACATGTAGATTAATTTTTAGTTTTTTAGAGTTCTTCATTTTGCTTTCTATAATGCTTGCATGAGTTTACATTCGCACCACCCCTGAATGAATGTTTCCCTTCCTCATCCCCCCACCCCAGCATTTGGTGTCTTTTTTTATCTTGATCTTGGACAGCATTAAGGGTGAGGGTATGAGAGAATCTAAAGGTGGTTTTTATTTGCATATCTCTAATTAATAAGGGTACTAAACACCTTTGAAGGTGTTTTTAAAACATTTTCTTTGTTTGAGAACTTGCTGTTCAGAACCATAGACCATCTCTTTATTGGGTAATTTCTTTCCTTTTAAAATGTTTATGAGTTCTTTGTATATTTTGTATATTAATATTCTGTTTGATATATAGCAGGTGAAGATACTTCCCTCCTCAGTAGGTTTCTGGTTCATTTTGGTTGTTTCTTTTGCTGTACAGAAGAATTTTAGCTTATTGAGGTCCCACTTGTTGATTGTTAACCTTAATGCCTGGTCAGCTAATGCATTTTGAAAGTACTTTCCCACATGTATATTGTTTAGGGTACTGCCTATATTTTCTTCTAGAAGTTTCAGAGTTTTAGTTTTTTATTGAGGTCTTTGATGAATTTGATGTTGAATTTTGTGCAGGGTGAAAGATAAGGATCCAATTTCATTCTTCTACAGGTGGATGTCCAGTTTTCCCAGCCCCATTTGTAGAAAATGCTGTCTTTCCTCCCTTCTGTGTTCTTGGCACCCTTTTCAAATATCAGGTGACTGGAATTGCATGCATTCATTTTTGTGTTTTCTAATGTGTTCTATTTATCTATATGTCTGTCTTGGTGCCAGTACCATACAGTTTTATGACCATAGTTTGGTAATATAGTTTGAGATCTGGTATGGAGATCTCCACATCATTGCTCTTTTGTTAAATTGCTTTGGTTATCTGGGGTCATTTGCAATTCCATATAAATTTTAAGTTTTTTCTAGACCCGTAAAGAATATCATGGGGATTTTTTGGCATTTAGTTGAATAAATAGATTGCATTTAATAGGCTAAATATGAATTTTCATCTTTATAGACACATATACCTTGAACCCCTAGTCAAAGAAGCTTCCTTTTTTACAATAAATAGAAGCTGTTGTAGATTCTATGTGTTTGAGAGAAAGATTCTAAGAGCCTTATGTGTGAAGATAAGGAAACAGAGACTTTCAGTCCACTGGAAACTTGATATGAATATGCAGCAACAGTGAGATCATGAACAAGAACCATGGTGACTGAATCAGACAGAAATCCAGGATGGAGGGGCAGAAATAGGCAGCAGGCCCACAGCCGCTTGGATGTTTTGATTAACCCGTTACCACTGGGTCTGAGCTGGTTGGGAGGAGAGGGTCTGTGATTTAATTTTCTTAGTTTCCCTTCCTTGCATGGCCTGGTGGGAGGGGCCTAAACATTGTCTCCCTGAGGCTGAGTGGCAAAACTTGAGAGATGCCAGCGCAACTTTTTGCTGCCTAGCCTTCTGTGCCACAGGGGTCCAAGATCTTAGCCTATGGGTCCTTTTGGCATGCCTGCCATGATAAAGAAAGGCAGGGAATGCTAGTGGGTAGAGAAATGTTCCACAGATGGAACAGCTTCTCATCTGTGGGAACTGAAGTTATTTAAAAGACAGATCAAATCCCACTTGAAAAAAGAGACTTTCTATGGAGATGCATCAACAGCCTGGCCATTTAGAGGAGAAATGTTGAAAAGCAGATTAAAAACATTAATCTCACGTGACAGACAAGAGTCCAAGGAGATTGGCCAGTGCCACCCGGAAGGGAAGTTTACTTTCACAGGGTACTTCCCTAACAGTGAACCCTCCAAGATTTTCCACTCTCCTGGTGGGAAAGGGAGCTGCTGGAGACATCCCCAGAGCAAAAATACCTTTTTTCCTTCTTCCTTCTTGTGGAAAGTCAAGCCCCACGTCTTGGTGCCAGATGTCATCTAAAATATATAAATTGTCCAGATGGTCCTTTAATCACGCATGGCCGCAGTCCAGGAGATCTGTTTCCCTCCCTGGACCAGGCTCACAGCTTTACAAGACTGCAAGCCTTGGAGCTGTCCCCTGCCAGCAGGCTGACAGTTCTTAGGCTGAGCTCTGGCAATGAGGGGGGAAAGGAACCTTGAGAAGTCACCTGGAGAAGTGACCTGGAGAGATATGATATGGAAAATGAACTCAGAGAGGGTCCTGGAGAAAGACTCAAGTTTAATGTTGTAACTCAAGGCTTTTATACAAACCCTTGCATGGGCTGGGACACACACAAAAATTTGGGGGCTGGGGTAGGCAGTTAGGACAAGGGAACCTCAGGCTATATTCCAGATCAAAGAGAGCCCAGGCCTCACAGGTCAGGAGGCTGCAAGGCNTGAATATGCAGCAACAGTGAGATCATGAACAAGAACCATGGTGACTGAATCAGACAGAAATCCAGGATGGAGGGGCAGAAATAGGCAGCAGGCCCAATCCTAGCCAAGGAACAATTATCAACTGATTACTGCTGACTGAGTTGGACTATATTTTCTTTAAGGGAGTGACTCTAGATAGGCTGACTAGTTGCCAGTGAATAACCTTTTGCCTAGGGACACCTGGATAGAAATGCTTGAACAGATAGGACTTAACTTATGTGACAGAATACCTAAAATGTGATGGAAGTAGGGGGTGTCTAAATTTGAATAAGATGTATTATATGAAATGAACAAAAACTCTAAAATTATTAAAACTTAAGAAAAAATTCCAAGACACAGAATAAAGGGACAAGTTTCTAAAGACAGGCCACAGGATCTAGAAAAGGGTTAGATCATCAAGATTTGTCATGTGAATTCCTCGGTTGTCTCTGGGATGATAGGTGCAAGTTGTTTTGATGATAATCAGTCACTAGACTCCTGGAAAAGAGGACACTGTGGTGAGTTTCCCTTATGTCTACTTTTCCCCTAGTCTCCTGAAATCCAGGCACTAGCCTATGCCAAAGTCACACATGTTGGGGTGGCATATTGATTGCCTTTATTACTTAGCCAAGTAAACATTAGAAACCTCATGTCAACTCCATGACCTTTATTTCTTTTCACTTAAATTGATATGTAGAGAACCTGAATGATGGCTCATCCAGTAAGTGCAGCAAGCATGCAGACCTAAATTTGAATCCCCATGGATGTAACTATGGTAGTTAAAACCTTAGTGTTGGAAGCAGAGATTGGAATTGAATGTAGGATCTGTAGTATAGTGGAAACTTTGCAGAATCTTGGAAATTCTTTCCTCATTAATGTCCTGCATATGTTGGCTGTATTAATACATGTTTAATGCCACAAATCTATGCTTTCATGAATCCATTTCTTCTTTCTAGGACTGCATGACTGGTTTAAAAGCCTCAGTAGGGAATGCCTATTTCCTACTGAAAACACCACAATGATTGCAGAGAATGGGACTCTAACTCAAGACCTTCTCCTCTTGGGTCTAAGTCCCTTCAGCTTTCTCTCTTCAAATTTTTTCTGGTGATGTACATCCTCACCATTGGTGGTAATGTGGCAGTCTTGCTATTGGTGAGTACTTCTCACCAGTTATGCACTCTCATGTATTTCTTTCTGAGTAACCTCTTATTCTTAAGGATCTGGTATATCACTGCTGCAGTCCCCAAAGCCCTGGCCATCCTGGTGGGGAAAAGCCAGACAATTTCATTTTCAGTGTATCTTTTGCAGATGTACCTAGTTTTCTCATTAGGTTGCATATATATACTTTATTTCTCCAGGATCCAGTCTTAATCAGTTAAATTAAAGATCACAATGTATGTTTAATCAAGGTTTTTCTAACTTATTTTTACTTGCATTCGAAATCTATTCACCCATTATATAATGGTAACACAAGTTAATTTTGGGGGCCTGTAAATTTTAAAAGGCAAAAACAAATCTAAAAGGTTCCCAAATTCTTCAGAGCCTGTTTTTTAATTCATTAATTTTAGAATACTTTAGGATCCTTAATTGATTGACCTTGAAATGCCTAGGACTTATTATTTGATCTGTTGTGCACACTTTGTTTAAAGATGTATTTGGGTACCCATGTATCAGATTTAGAAAAGCATGCTTGAGATGGAATTTAACTTAACAGATTTTGAATGGCCATATAAAATATACTATCTCCAGATAAAAATTGACATGCAAGGAATATTACAAATAACTCAATTTTGAACAAGTATCATGAGAAAAAAAACACAATAAAGTTTAAAGGTACTGCTGAACGTGGTGAAGCATGCCTTTAATCTTAGCAGAGGCAGGCGGATCTTTGTGAGTTCAAAGCCAGCCTGTCTACAGAGCGAGTTCCAGGCTAGCTGGGTCTATAGGAAGACCCTGCCTCAGAAAGACAAAAAAATGAGAAAGAAGTAGGTAGCCAGAATGCTTAAAGATGGAGGGACTTTCTGGACTTTGAAGTAGTTCTGACTTGAAAAGACTCCGGCAGATAGAAAACCTAAATCAAAAAGGATATGGAACCATACTGAAATTTTTCCTTGGGCAACATGCCTGAAGCATTTTAGGAAATGTTGTTCCTTGACCTACAAGAAAAGGAAATGAATATGGCCTCGACAGGAAGTTAACATGGCCAGGACAGGTCCAAGGAATTCTGGGAAATGTAGTTTCACCCTCAAACCTTGAGTGCGCGTGAGACATCTTCTTTCCTGAGAAATGATTACAATTTTTGCGGCTCTGGGTTGGAGTTACATTAATGGGAAATGGCTGCAAATGAAGGTCTTGGTTATCCCTGATCTGGCACAAGTTTTCTGTGCCAGAGAGGGAAATAGCTAAAGGGAAAGCTGCTTCTGGCCCTTTAAGAGAAATTGCCCAGGAGTGAAGAGCAGGCTGAGTGGGCAGTTCATTGTGGGGCATAAGCTGCTTAGGCAGTGGCTGGGAGAGCCCTGGCAGGGCGGGGCTGAGCGAAGGTCAGCACGCCACTGACTATACCTGGCCCTGGTCTGTGCCTACTTCCTGTGCTTGTAGCTAGCCACAGTGCTGCATCTGGGTCCCCATGCATTCCCCTGAGGTCCCTGCCGGTCCCCAGCCCAGCGCTCTGGTCCCTAAGTGTGCCGAGGATGCACGCCGGCTCCTATGCCCACTGCTCCCTGCATACTGGACTTCCCTGGCAGGCTGCAATCCCTGCTCCGACTTCCATGGAGCCGCTGCCACAGCCGCTTGGATGTTTTGATTAACCCGTTACCACTGGGTCTGAGCTGGTTGGGAGGAGAGGGTCTGTGATTTAATTTTCTTAGTTTCCCTTCCTTGCCCAGCCTGGTGGGAGGGGCCTAAACATTGTCTCCCTGAGGCTGAGTGGCAAAACTTGAGAGATGCCAGCGCAACTTTTTGCTGCCTAGCCTTCTGTGCCACAGGGGTCCAAGATCTTAGCCTATGGGTCCTTTTGGCATGCCTGCCATGATAAAGAAAGGCAGGGAATGCTAGTGGGTAGAGAAATGTTCCACAGATGGAACAGCTTCTCATCTGTGGGAACTGAAGTTATTTAAAAGACAGATCAAAGCTTATCCCACTTGAAAAAAGAGACTTTCTATGGAGATGCATCAACAGCCTGGCCATTTAGAGGAGAAATGTTGAAAAGCAGATTAAAAACATTAATCTCACGTGACAGACAAGAGTCCAAGGAGATTGGCCAGTGCCACCCGGAAGGGAAGTTTACTTTCACAGGGTACTTCCCTAACAGTGAACCCTCCAAGATTTTCCACTCTCCTGGTGGGAAAGGGAGCTGCTGGAGACATCCCCAGAGCAAAAATACCTTTTTTCCTTCTTCCTTCTTGTGGAAAGTCAAGCCCCACGTCTTGGTGCCAGATGTCATCTAAAATATATAAATTGTCCAGATGGTCCTTTAATCACGCATGGCCGCAGTCCAGGAGATCTGTTTCCCTCCCTGGACCAGGCTCACAGCTTTACAAGACTGCAAGCCTTGGAGCTGTCCCCTGCCAGCAGGCTGACAGTTCTTAGGCTGAGCTCTGGCAATGAGGGGGGAAAGGAACCTTGAGAAGTCACCTGGAGAAGTGACCTGGAGAGATATGATATGGAAAATGAACTCAGAGAGGGTCCTGGAGAAAGACTCAAGTTTAATGTTGTAACTCAAGGCTTTTATACAAACCCTTGCATGGGCTGGGACACACACAAAAATTTGGGGGCTGGGGTAGGCAGTTAGGACAAGGGAACCTCAGGCTATATTCCAGATCAAAGAGAGCCCAGGCCTCACAGGTCAGGAGGCTGCAAGGCTTGGGGGCTGTATGCAAACTCTTTTTAAGTGCTTCTGCCAATAAGAATTGCCTACCAAATTATAACATCGAAACTCCCTGCCTAAAATATCTTATCTAATATAATATATATATATATATATGCCTTACAACTGAAAAATAAGAAATCGTGATTATTAACCAGTCAATATGCTTAGAATTGTCAATACTTTAAAAAAATGAAAAGTAACTATAGTTCTCCTGGGGTATAAAATACAGTAACCTGGCTATACCAAGCAGAAGGTGTGCCAGGGATGGTGAGATATCATTTTGACAAGAACTAGGAACAGAAAGATTCTCGGCTTCACTCACCCTTGCTTTACAATTTAAAGAAAATGTGAGAAAAAAGCCAGACACAATACACATGCAAATTCAGCTCTCACATAAGTTATCAGAACTCTAGTAAGTCTTTTTCTGGGAAAACAGTTCCTCCTCTGGTGCTATAAAGACTTATCAGCCACAGCATGTAACTTTCTGGACAGATTCTAAGTTTTTAAGCCTCTTACATAATTATTTCCTTCTTTTTTCCCCTATACATTCTTCAGGACTGAAGAAGTTTATCATACTGTCATTTCCTGTTGGATTTGTATACAGATTCTGTTAAGGGCATCTGAAACATATAAACAAAATTTAAAGAGTAACATGCCTGTATCATATAGAATTGCCATGTACCAAATTCAAGTATGAGTCAGCCATAAATCATGAGATGAGAAGAGGTCCAGCGTTAGGTAACCATGAATTATATGTTCTTCCTCCTTAACTTCTGGACTTCAGTAACATTTGGAAGCTCTGGCACACGTTTTTTTTGTTGTTGTTGTTCATTTTTGAAACAGTTTATGAGTCTGAAGTGCAGGCCAACTTCATACTGCTTTGTTGTCACTATGTCCTGCATGGTTCCATTTTTTTGTTTTTTGTCGGTTTGTTTGTTTTGAAACTGGGTTGTCCTATAGTCTCAGCTGGCCTGGAACTTCCTACATAGACCAGTCTTGCCTATATCTCACAGATATCCTCCTGCTGAGATCAAAGGCATATACTGTGACCCCCATCTGCAGGATTCCATTTTGAGTTTGATAAGGTCCTCTAGCCCTGGCTTTGAATGATTTTCACTGAAGGCACTTCAGTTAGCCAACCTATGATCTTTTCTTAACTGTCCCTCATTTCAGAACAAGATTTGTACCATTTAGTCTCATCTGATCCCAGTCTGCAGCTATGCCTATTCGCCATAATGAACTTTCCCTTGGCCATAAGTCACATAAATACTCCTTATAGATAAGTTGGTTATAGATAAGTTGCTTAGGGCATGATATTTTATTACAGTAATAGAAAAATAACTAACACCAAAGTCTGTACTAGAGAGTGGGCTATGTTGGGAAGAATCTGACGAAGTTTTTATATTATTTTTAGAGGAATGTGAAAGGCTTTGAAAGTTGGACAATAAAATCAATTGAATGGTGTAAGAAAAACTTAATGGCCCATACTAGTAGAGTTGTGGCTCAAGATGTTCCAGAGGGAGATAGAAACATTGACTTAAACAGGAATTGGAATATTTTGGCAAAAATATGATTTCCATCTTCTTGTGGCTTAAGAACATTCCTTCCTGAGGCTAAATTCAAAAGTAATGGACTAATTCCTTTGGTGCAGCAAATTTCAAGGAAGCCAAATGTTGATTGTGTATTGTGGTTACTAATAGTTAATACTATACACACCTACAATGAAACAGAGCAATTGGGGCAGAAAGAAATAGGAAATGTACTGGTTGGAGAGAATAAGAGCTCTAAGAAGATTGATTAGTCAGCCAAGGAGTGTTTTGCAGGAGTCTCCCATTGTTAATTAGATGAGACCCATTAAAGTGAGGCATAAGGATTTGGACCTGAGTAATGAAAAGAGTACCCTCAGGGCAATAACTGAACCAGTTTAGGTTCTAACTTTTTTTTTTTTTGGTCCTTTTGAGACAGGGCCTCTCTGCAGTCCCAGCTGGTCTGAACTCAATTTGTAGACCAGGATGGCCTTGAACTCAGAGTTCCACCATTATCTGCCTCCTGAGATCTGGGTTAAAGGTGTGCCCCACCATGCCAGCATTTCTAACTTTTGAAAGGAAAAATGCTTTTGAATTTTCTGCTCCTAAAAAACTACAAAGGACAAAAGCTGCTGCTACTGTTCCCGAAGGAACCCAAGGTCCATCCCATATCATAGCTGAACTCAGAAATATTATTCACATAGTGTTAGCTTTACTAGATTGAAAGATGCATGGAGAGTGTCATTGATTCTTCCTCTGCAGCTTTAGATTGCAGCTCAAGCCAAGCAATGTCTGTCAGGGTCCCCACTGGAGGAAGGCCATGGGAGGCCAAGAGTTCAGAGTGCATTTGCAGTGGAGAAACCAAGATGTTGGGGATACTAGAGCTGTGAGACATTTGCAAAAGAGAATTGTATACAAGAAATAGAACCAGCCCAAAAGAGTGATGTGTGTTACAGGTAGAAAGTTTAGAGATGAGCCATCTAAGTCCTTTGGTACTAAAGTCATAGACTTCTGACTCAGAACTACAAGATTTGGTGTTTACCCTGTTGGACTCTGGTTTTGTTTTGCCTCTTTATTTCCCCACTGTGCCCCTATACCTCCCTTTTGGAATAGAAATATGCATTCTGTGCCATGAAATTGGCAGTACGCAATTTTATTTTTTATTTTATAGGGATTTAGAATTAAAAGATTGCCTTGAATATCAGAAGAGACCTTCGAATAGTTGTGACTGTTATAGACCATGGGGACTTTCTCAAAGTGAAATTAAGGGCATTTTTTCTTATGCTATAGCTATGTGCTTATGGGGGCAGGGAGTGAAATGTGTTCATTTGAATGAGAAGATACTACTTGCAGAAGATTAGGAGGTTTGGCATTGCTGGAAGAAGTATGTCACTGGGAATGGGTTTGAGATTCCTGAACCTTTTCCCACATCCAGTTCTCCCTCTCTGCCACGTGTGCTTGCTTAAAGGCATGAGCTCTGAGCATTCTGCTCCGGTTGCCCCTGCCACATTTCTTCCTTATACAGTGGAGTCATATCTCTGGAACCTTTAGGAAAACAAATGGTTCCTTCTATAGCTTGCCTTGACCATGGTGTTTTATCACAGCAACTGAAAAAAACAACTAATGAAGTTGTTTACTTCCAGAGCATTTGTGCTACTCTTGCTCCAGTGGGCCTATCTTGCCAAGCTAACTAGCCATTATGGATTTCAGGGTACACTGCTTAGGAAGATTGCTGAATATTCTTCTCCCATATACCATATATAGGTCTGCTGACACTGAAAATGCTAGGTAGAAGGGATGGAGATTCCAGATTGATTTCTCCATGTACTATGACTCAAGTATGTTTTATTTAAACAAAGAGTTTTTAATCAACAATTTCTGGAGGGTAATAGGCAATGGCCTGTAATATTTGTTTTTTTTATGGAGTACCCATGTTTGGGTCTGGGGGTCACCACCAGAACACCAACAAGACAGGCAACTGCTTTTCACGAAGTTTATTTAGAAAAAAAGAAAAAGAATTGCAGTTTATTTAGGACAAAAAGGCCAGATTGATAACTGCTGTGTTAGAGTCTACTCTCTCACTACACACAGGTAGGAGAACTACACTGAGAAATCCTACACAGGGTTTTTAAAGGCAAAGTTCGCATAAAGTTCATATCCATGATGGGTTTTAGGTTAGCTATTACTGGGGTTATTACAGATGACAATTTTAGGTGACTAATTTTAAGGTCCCATTCTTCTAATATTATCTCCAAATAGCAGAGGAGATGATCCCCTCTTCTTGCATTCTCTGTTGACACTCTTCAACCCTGATATCCCAAAATTGACTCACTTTATTGCCTCCACATTCCCATTGTTTTTCTGCAACCTAACTGCTGAAGCCTGGTTCAAGGGTCAATTTCAGTAAACACCACCTGCCTGCCATTTCAGCTTTCGCAGAATGACACTATTTCCAAGAACTCTTTAGCACAAAATTAAGTTTTTCTTTAAAGAAATAGAGTTTCTCTAAATGGTCTGCCAGTTTTCTTCATCCACTAACCATCAACTTGGAAATGGGCTTTTTATTTTAGGGTAACTACATTTGAAGCCCCTTGGTGTATGTATATGTATATATTTTAGGAAACTTCTATAGCAGAAGGTTTATTCATACAATTTTCAAAGGTCCTTAATATTTGTTACTTCTCACTATACTCCTTCTACTTTGCCATCCCATTCCCCAATGGTTTTACTTCTTCATTCATTATCCTTTCACTATCATAAAACATTTGTTCCATTGCCCTTCCATTGAAATCACACACTCTTCCCAACATGGACCCTTATTATTTTATACGTAAATTGTACAGGTACTCAAATTTAGCAACAGATTTAAAGACTCAAATATAGCATGCACATGTGAGACAGAACATACAGTATGTGTATTTCTGAATCTGAATTACCTCTCTCAGAATGATTATTTGAAGTTTCATCCATTTACCTGAGAATTTCATAATTTATTTTCCCTTAAAACTGCATTGTGTATATTAACCAAAATTTTTTTCCTGTTGTCAATAAAAAAGTATCATCACTTGAGGTTAAAAACATGAATAAATTTATTCTAAGTAAATGGATTTAAGAAACATAGCTCTTCTAATATCCAATAAAATGGACTTGGAAAGGATAAGGATGGCCACTTCATACAATTAAAGAAACAATACATCAATAGGCTATTAAAATTATAAATATATACACATCAAACAAAAATACACATAATTTCATAAAAGGCATACGACTGGACACAAAACAACAGATTCATGAAAACACAATGGTACTGAGTGACATTAATCCCACTTCACTTATATACAGGTTATCTAGACTAAAACTAAACAGAGTATAATTAGAGTTAAATGATATAATTTATCAAATGGACCTAACAACCATCTACAGACATCACACAACCACTTAAGCATACCAAGGAATATTCTTCAAAATTAGCCACATACGACCATACAAGGCAAGTCTAAACAAATAAAAGAAAATTAATTTAACAGTCTCAATTCTATATGACTATAATGGGATAAAATTAGATATCAATATCTACAGGAACTATAGAAAGTACACAAATTCATAGAGACTAAACAATACACTATTGACCATAACTGGTTCAAGAAAGAATTCAAGAATGAAATTTAAATGTTTCTAATATTTAATGAAAATGAAAACACAACATACCAAAATTCCTGGGAAATTTTCTAAGAGAGGTAGTCCATATTCAAAAATATAAACACTGCATATTCTCTCTCATATGTGGATACTATGTTTCAGTCTTTAAATATTTTTCTAAATTTGAGTACCACTAAGTGCCTACATCAAAAGCTTTGAGTGATTTCAAACTAATAATGTAGTAAGGGAATTTAATACCTTTGAAAAACAGGAACAAAAAACAACAAAATATTAGATGAGAAAATATAATCAAAATTGGGCTTAAATTAATAAATTAGAAATGGCAAAAGCATTACAAGAGTTAGATCTTTGTAAAAACTAATAAGAATGGAAAACCTTTAGCCAAATTAACCAAAAGTTGAGAAGACCCGAATTTGCTTTGCATTTTCTTTATTACTAAAGAAATTGAGCACATTTTACAATGTTTCTTAGCCATTTTTATTACTTTGTTTGAGTACTCTCTTCAGGACCTCAGGACCTTTATCCTTTTTTATTGGATTGTTTATTTTCTTGTTTCTATGTTTTCTGAATTCTTTAAATTTTATTTATTTTTTATGTGTATGAATGTACCGTCTGCATGTAGGTTTGTGCAGCAGTGTCATGCAATGCCGCAGAGGTCAGAAGAGGGTGTCAGATTCGAGTGGAACCAGGGGGAAAGGGGGCATGCATAATAGGAGACAGGTATTATCAGCACAATCTTCTGACTTCTGCAACATTGCACCACAAGGATGGTGCACAAACCTACATCCACAAGGATGCAACTACTTACACGCAGACAGTACACTCATACACATAAAATTAAAAAAAAAAAGAATGACTCCAGGAGAACTCCAGCTCCAGGGGAATCCGACGCCCACTTCTGACCTCCGCGGCATTGCACGACACGGGTGCACAGACTTGCATGCAGACAATACATTCGTACACATACAGAAATAAATAAAAAATTAATAAAAAAAATTTTTTTAAAAAAGAAATTAATTCATGACTTTGAAAATGAATAAATAAAAGAGTTAGAAATACTGAAGGAAACCCAAATCAAAATGAAATAGAAATATTAAATAAGCCAAATGTAATCAACAGGAAAAAAAAAATTCTCACTTATGAAGACTACATCAAACCGCAACAAACAGAGGCTCAAGACTGGAAGATTAAAGCTGAATGGACCTGTTTCCCTTTAAGAACGATTACATATATATATATATCTCTCTATATATATATATATATATATATCTATATATCAGTAATAATCAATCTGCAGGAAAAGTAATAAAGACCAAATCTATACACCAGAGGTATACAGGAAGTAAAAGAATTTCAGGGAAATGACCAGATATTCAACAGGTTATAGAAGAAAAATTTCCTAAATTAAGGAAAACATAATTATACAGATTGAAGAAGCATACAGAATACCACTTAGACAGGACCAGAAAAGAAACTCTGACATATCATAAGAAAATAATGAAATGTACACAACAAAGAAAAACATACCAGAATTATAGCTGACTTCTCACTGTAAACTATGAAGACCAGAAGATCCTGAATCAAAGGATTGCTGGTTCTAAATAACCATCGATGCAAACTCTGAGTATCTTATACAGCAAAATTATCTATCATAGTCAAAGGGGACTGGAAAATTTCCTATGCCAAGAATAAGCTGAAAAAATGAATGACCCCAAACCAGCTGTACAGAGAATAGGTGTGGCAATACAAAAGATAGAAATGGGAATGAGTATACCTAAGAGGTTACAGAAAGAATATAAAGGGATAAAATTAGAAACATAAAATAAAGCCAAGAACACAAACAAGATAAAATGATAGTAACCAAACACACCTTTCAATAATAACTCTATATTTGCATCAACTCCCCTGTCAAAGACACAGGGGTGGGGGGTCAAACGTATTAATTCACACATGCCTTTAATCCTAGCACTCAGGAGGCAGAGGCAGGCGGATCTTTGTGAGTTCAAGACCAGCCTGGTCTACAGAGTGAGTTCCAGAACAGCTGGGGCTACAGGGAGACCCTGTCTCGAAAAGACCAAAAATAAAAAGAAAGAAAGAAAATTTATCTTTCATTGTCTTCAAGACACTCTTCTTTTTTATTAATTTTATTTATTTTTGTATGTGTATGAGTGTACTGTCTGCATGTAGGTTTGTGCACACATGTCGTGCAATGCCGTGGAGGTCAGAAGAGGGTCTCGGATTCCCCTGGAACTGAAGTTCTCCTGGAATTGGAGTTAATGACGGTTCTCAGCCACCATGTGAGTGCTGGGGATCGAACCCAGGTCCTCTGCAAGAGTAGTTGGTGCTCTTAACTGCTAGGCCATCTCTCCAGCCCCCAAGACACTCTTCTTACATTCAAGGCAAGACACTCTCAGCGAATGGGAATAAAAATAATATTACAAACAAGTGGCTCTAAGAAGCAAGCAGGTGCTGACATTCTAATATCTGACAAAACAGACTCCAAACTAAAACTATACAGAAGATATAAAAAGGATCAATTTATTCTAATCAAAGAAACAGCAGTTTACATATATTTTACAATCTTGAATATATATGCACCAAACTTCGGTGCATGGAATTTCATAAAAACAATACTTAACCATTATAAACACAGATTAATCCCAATTCAGTTACAATAGGTATCTTCCACTCCCTACTATCTCCAATAGACTGAACAGCTGGAAAAATAAGAGTAATTTTAATTAAATGACATTTATATCAAATAAACTTAACAGAAATCTATAGACTATTCCACTCATGCACCAATGAATAAACTACTCAGCAGCACATGCAAATTTCTCTGGAATTGATCTCATTCTGGGGCACAAAACAAACTTCAACAAATAAAAAAATTAAATATTCCATGCATTCGATCAGTCTACAATGCAATAAAACTTATTATCAAAGGCAAAAGTAGCTCTAAAAACTACATTACTCATGAAGATTCAAAGAACAAACCACTGAATGATGAATGGGTCAAAGAAGAAGTAAAGAAAGAAATAAAAACATTCATGGAACTAAATGAAAATTAGAATGCAACACAACAGACCTTATGGGGAAAAGTTAAACCTGTCCAAAGAGAAGATTATAGCTCTAAATGCCTATGTTAAAATATTAGAAAAAGTCCATATAAGTGACATAATAACTCAAGACTTTGCAAAGGCAAGAACAAACTAACCCAAACCTAGTAGAGGAGAAGAAAACAAACACACACAAAAAAAAGAACAATACAAAGAATACCATGAAATTAAGATGTGGTTCATTAAAAAGATAAGCAAGATAGATACCCCAACTAACCAAAAGAAAGAAAGAGCAATCACAAGTTAACAAAATCAGGGATAAAACGGGGACACAGAATAACAAACACAAAAAATTTAGAACAACATAAGGGAATCCTTTATAAATTATACTTCATTAAACTTCAAAATAAAAAAAAATGAATGAATTTATAACATCATGGACAACTTTGAAGTTAAACAAAGAAGATATCAACAGGTTAAATGACTCAAAAGAAATAAGGAAATTGGAAGAGTAATATAAAGCTGTTCATGTAAAAAATGCCCAGGCCCAGATGGATTCACAGCAGAGTTCTACCAAACCTTCAAAGGAGATATAAAACAATTAATTCTTAAATTATTCAAAAAGATAGAAACAGAAGGATAACTCCCAAACTCCCTCTATGTGTCCAGTAACACTCTAATCCAAAAATCAGGTAAAGACACACACAAAAAAAAAATTATAGGGACATATCCTTAGTGAATGTAGTTGCAAATTTTCTCAACAAAATATTCGCAATTCACATATAGGTACACATCAAAAAGATCATTCACCAAGATCAAGTCAGCTTTAATTCAGAGATGCAGAAATGACTCAATAAATATAAGACAATAATTGTAGCAACATATATAAATGGACTTAGATACAAAAAAATACATGGTCATCTCAATAGTTGCAAATACACCTTTGATAAAAAACAACATGCATTCATGTTAAAAGTCCTGGCTGGAATTTGACTGGAGGGAGCATGCCTCAATGTAATTGAAGCTATATACAAAAACCCACAGCCAACATCATTCTACATGGGGAAAAACTGGAAACTTCTCCAGGAAATCAAGAACCAGACAAGGCTTTCCACTCTCTTGACTCCTTTTCAATATAGTGTTTTAAATTCTTGTTAGAGCAATAAGATGAGAGAAGGAAATAAAAGGAGCAGAAATTGGAAAAGAAAAAGTCAAATTATAACTATTTGTAGATGATATGATAGTATACATAAGGTATCCCCAAAACTCTACCAGAAAATTCATAGAAATGTTTTATACTTTCATTAAGGTGGTTGGTTTCAAATTCAACTTACAAATCAGTAGTCTTTCTACATACCAATGACAAGCAATCAGAAAAAAAAGTATTCAAGAAATGCTGGATAGCTTTAGTGTCAACTTGACACACCTGGTTTGAGGACGCCTCAGTTGAGGAATTTCCTCCATTGGACTGGCTGTGGCTATGTCTCTGGGGTATTTGCTTGATTACTGAGTGATGTGGGAAGGCCCAGCCCATTGTGAGCAGTGCCACCAGTGGGCAGGTTGTTCTGTACTTTGTTTTGTTTTGTTTTGTTTTTATTAATTTTATTTATTTCTGTATGTGTATGAATGTACTGTCTGCATGCAAGTCTGTGCACCCGTGTCGTGCAACTCCGCGGAGTTCAGAAGAGGGTCTCGGATTCCCCTGGAACTGGAGTTCTCCTGGAATTGGAGCTTCAGACGGTTCTCAGCTGCCATGTGGGTGCTGGGGATCGAACCCGGGTCCTCTGTAAGAGCGGTCAGCGCTCTTAACCGCTAGGCCATCTCTCCAGCCCAGGTTGCTCTGTACTTTGTAAGAAAGCAGGTTGTAAGAAAGCAGGTTGAGCATGGGCTGGAGGAGCAAGCATTCCTCCATGGCCTGTGCTTCAGCTCCTGCCTCCAGGTTCCTGCCCTGACTTACTATGTTGGTTCCCCCAGTGATGAACTGTGACTCTGAAAGTGAGAGACAAATAAACCCTGTCCTCCCCAAGTTGGTTTTGGTCAGAATGTTTTTTTGCAGCTATTGGAGAGAAACTAGAACACATAATAAACTCAAAAAGAAAAAAAAAAAAAAGGAATATATCTAAACAGTCATAATATTGTAAAAAAAATGAGGAATAAGCCTAAATAGTCATTAAAGATCTCAACAATGTAAAATTTAAATCTTTAAAAAGATAGAGGAAGAGAACAGGAGATGGAAGGGTTTACCATGCTCATGGATTGGTAGAATTAATATTGTGAAAATAATCATTTTACCAATAGTGACCTATAGATTCAATGGAAGTACAATCAAAATGCCTATGGCATTCATCACAGAGATAGAAAAAAATCCTATAATCCACATGTAATCACAAAGACCCCAAATACCCAAAACAATCTTGGGCAAAAAGAACAATGCTGGGGGGTATTGCCACATCAGAGCCTGGATTATATATGGCGGAGCTATATATAGAAGAGAACTGTATATAAGAAGAGAAATATATATAAGAACTATATATAAGATGAGAACTGTACTAGCACCAAAATAAACATGGAGATAAACATTAAAAATAGAAGAACAACACATGAGTGAGTGCATAAAATTACAGCTATCTGTTATTTCACAAAGGTGCCAAGAATACACAGTGGCGGAAAGACAGCACTTTCAATAAACGATGCTGGTAAAATTGGATCCCCATCTATAGAAGAATTAAATTGAACCCTTAATTTCACCTTACTCAAAAGACAACTTCAAATGTATCAAAGACCTTAACATGAATCCTGAAAGTCTGAAACTGCTAGAAGAAAATATCTCCAGTACCCTACAAGACATAGATGTAAAAAAGGACTTTCAAAATTAGACATAAGTTGCTCAGGCATTAAGGTCAATAATCTACAAGCATGACATTATTAAGTTTAAAAGAGTTTATACATCAAAAGCAAAAAAAAAGGAATTTAAGATTGGGAAAAAATCTTCCCCTTGTCCACATCTGACAGATGATTAGTATCCAGAATAAACAAAGAACTCAAAAAAGGAAACAACAACATAAACAACCCAATAAGAAGAAAACTAAGCAGTTTTCAAATAAAGAAATGCAAATTGCCACAAAACACCTTAAAATAGGCTCAACATTCTCAGAAACTGGAGAATTACGAATGAAAAACTTTTAATCTTACCTCAGTTAGACTGGCTAAGATTGGGAATAAGAGCCAACAAATGCTGGTAAAGAAAGGGGAATGCGGGGCTGGAGAGATGGCCTAGCGGTTAAGAGCGCCGACCGCTCTTGCAGAGGACCCGGGTTCAATCCCCAGCACCCACATGGCGGCTGAGAACCGTCTGAAACTCCAATTCCAGGAGAACTCCAGCTCCAGGGGAATCCGACACCCACTTCTGACCTCCGTGGCATTGCACGACACGGGTGCACAGACTTGCATGCAGACAATACATTCATACACATACAGAAAAAAAAAAAAAAGAAAGGGGAATGCTCATTTATTGCTAGTGGGAAAGCAAACTTGTGCATGGAAATCAATGTGGAGAACTCTCAAAAAAACTAAAAATGCATCTACTATATGATCTGGTTATATCGTCCCGTGGCATATACCAAAAGCCCTATCCTACTGTAGAAATACCTGTACATCCATGTTTGTTGATGCTTTTTTTCAACATAGCTAAGAAATAGAAAAAAAATTGTCAGTATCCCTCAACTGATGACTGTATAATGAAAATATGGATATTTACACAATGGCGTTCCACCCAGCAGTAAGAAAAGATTAAATTGTGAAATTTTCAGGTAAATATATAGACCTAGAGACTATTATACAAAGTAAAGTAACAAAACGCAGAAAAGCAAGTGATGCATGTTCCTTTTTCATTTACAGTCACTTATATGTAAATATATATCTTGATGTACACCAGTATCCAGGAAAATGGAAAAAGGAAACAAGGAAGTACAGGGAAAGACAGAGCTCAAAAGAGGTGATAGAAGGGCACAGATGTTACCAGGTGGGAGTTGGGAAAAGTAAGAGGTTCTGGCTAGATGGAGAGGTGGAAGTGGTATGCAGAGGATCTTGGGAGTGGAGTAGAACTCAGGAGAGGGGGTTATACTGGGAGGAAGTTGTTATTGTGGGGATCATGAGGATAATGGGTGCAGTTGGAATGGGAAGGGAGATGGAGTTGGATGGGGTGTGGGAAAAAAGAAGATGAATTATGTTTGGGTGGTATGGGAAGTCAGAGGGAAATGAATTGGCTTGGGAATCCCTGAGAAATACACGTACTATGTCTGAACATTAATTCATGTATATGACTGTGGACTATACATCAAGGAATACAGTGCCAGACCAAAGAAACCGTGATTCACTTCAAATGGTTTTACAGAGCAAAGAGATTCGCAAAACAACAGAGGCTGTTCCTGTAGCCCTTGGTTAGCTCTCAGAACTGCCTACTGGTGAAGACAAGGATGTATTTCAGACACAGAGCTTGGACCAATGGAGCAGGAAATGACCTGAAAGCTTTCTCCCTGAAAACTAGCCTCTAGATATAACGTAGTTCTAGGGGGTACTATGCAAGCTGCTAAGGAAAAAAAAAAAATAATAATCAGTCAATGGTCTAACCCTGCCGTAAAGCCTAATAACCCTAATGATTGGCACAGCAACTACTTCTATTGGTGCAGTCGTGGCACAACAGCATCTACTATTGGACATAAAACTATCTCAATGGGAGTGAACTCATTAGTGAACTCATTGGTGGAACTGTAATTATAGCCAAATATACATGGCTAGAGCAAAAGCCATATCTATGTCATATCTCTAAACAAATGAAATTTCTTATACTAAATATGGATCCCACTGTACTAGGATTGTCGACATCCATCTCCTTTTTTCATATGGTTATATCTGGGGAAAAGAAGGCCGCAAAACCAAGTTAGGTGACAAAGCAGACAGCCTGGTGGTGAAGAGCTCTGTAACAGCAACCTGTGTTGGAATAATTGTAAATCATGTTAGCTCTACCCAAATTATAGATTTAGTTATTAGAACTACTATTTATAACTTCTGTACACATGCTATTTCTTAAAATAGTTATCCTGTGTTACTTATATGGAGGAATTCCACTCAATAACTAACACGACTTTTAGGTGTAACCCTTCTATAATGATGGAACGTATCAGAATTATATGAGATTTTGAAATTCTTTTTTTGTTTTTTTTTTATTATTTATTTCTGTAATGTGTATGAATGTACTGTGTGCATGCAAGTGTGTAGGAACAGGTGTTAGCATTCTTTCATCTCCATAGGAATTTGTGTTATTTTGTTTCATCTTACTGTGTATAATTTTATGCACTTTTTTGATACCAAACTAACATAGAAGTTTGTTCAATATTTACTGCATTTTCATGTGTTTTATTATAAATTATCATAGATTATTTATGCTTATATATGTAATATACATATTTCTTCATAGATTTTAGTAATTATCAAAACTAATGGATTTTGCAGCTAGAGAGATGGCTCAATGGTCAAGAGCACTGGCTGCTCTTACAGGGGAATTGGATACTATTCCCAGCACATATGGCAGCTAAAAGCTGCCCATAACTCCAGTTCCAGGGGAAAAATATGTCTTCTACAGACCTTTGTGGGCATACATGACACGGTTGCACTTACATGCAGGCAATTTACTCATACACAAAAAAATACAATTTAATAAATGAAATATTTTAAAATGAATTAGTAGACACATAAATCACAAGTCAATAATGAGGTTATCTATCTATCTAACATATATATATAATATAAATATATATATATATAGAATAACCCATATGGTCTTAATAACAGTTTCCTAGTTAAATTAATGAACATGTTCAATAACGTTGTTAAAGCCATAGCTTGTTAGATCTGAATAATAATATTTCCTTTAGTGCTTGCAACACTGAGTAATACTGATTACTGTTAACAATACTATAGTAATTGTATTCATTTTTCTACTTTAGAACCAAGGAACTAGGCATTTCTTTGTATGATGTTGAAAATTCACAGATGAGGGCTTCTGTGATGGGCTCAGCACTTAAAAACACTGACTGACTTCTTTTGTAGAGGACCCAGGGTTCAATTCCACACCCACATGAATTCCAGGTTATCTGATGCCCTTTTCTGAGCTCCTAGGGATTTGCACCACAGGGGTGCACCTACCCACATGCATGCAATACATTCTTACACATCGAATAAAAATGCTAAAAAAGAAAATTTGCAGATTAATGTTAGTTAGAAAATAAAATGTAAGCAGGGTGTGGGGATGCACATATTTAATACCAGCACTTGGGAGGCAGAGGCATCTAGATCTCTTTGAGTTCAAGGCCAGCCTGGTCTACATAGCGAATTCCAGGCCAGCTGTCCCCTGTCTCAAAAAGAACAAAAATAGGGCTGGAGAGAGTGGCCTAGATTAGAGAGCAACGACAAGCTTTGCAGAGACCGAGTTCTATCCCCAGAACCCACATAGGACTGAGGAAGCTGTCTTAAATCCAGTTCCAGGGAATACTGACACCCTCTTCTGACTCTGCAGCATTGGCCAGCATAGGTGCAGAGCCGATACAGACCTACAGTGCAGACAGTACATTCATACACAAAAAACAAAAAAAAATTACAAAATTTTAAAAATGTTAAAAAAGTTTTTTTTTAAAATAAAAAGAATTAAATTAATTTTCTTTTTTTTAAATGTTATTGATGCTTTGTTTATTCATACATCTTTTTCAATTCAGTTCTAGGCATATTCCCCTCTCCGTCCTCCCACCTCCTCATCCCCCTAACCCTCCCAGATCATGCATTCTGCCCATAACTTTTCTGCAATCTTTCTCTGTTTTTTGTGTTTTGTTTTTGGTTTTCATTTTTTTAACAATAAAGTGATAATTTGTGAGTAAAACATCCTTCATGTTAAAACCATTTACGAGCAGTTTGTGCCCAAACCCACAAGCTCATGGGTCCCACCATCCAGCAGGGGGGCTTGGATGGTACAATCAAGTTGATCGTAATGATATCCAGTCTATATTGTTGTAGTTTCACATCACCCAATCGCAGCCCTTACAGTTCCCACGCCCCCTCTCCGCAGGTGGGTCCCTAGGCTTAGAAAAGGGGCACAGTTGGATAGAAGCAAAACAGTCTACTTTCTCTGGAGCGTGTTGTCTGTGGACTCTAGTCATCTGGCTGTTTTTCTTTCATGGACTGCCCAGCTTGTCCAGGCATAACCTTTAATCCTACTAATAAGCACATGCAATTAGACATATAGGTATTTAAACAGTTAATATTTAGAACTTTTGATCCTACTAATTAAAGCATGCGCAATTAGATATATAGGTATTTAAACAAGACTAATTGTTATGTAGGTTACTTTGGTATAGCACAAGATGTTGATGGTATGTTAATCCATGAATTAACATTTTGCTTCTGTTAAGTATGACAGGGTCTTTGTTGTGGTTTATAACATATCCTAACCATTAGAGGTGTAAGCTTGTTGGCACTCAGCCATGGGTTATTCCTCCAAGGAGAGAGCTTAATAGCATAGATTTGGGATAGAACAGACACATGGCTGCCACTGCTGCAACAGTATCCAGGCAGATAGTGTAGCTGATACTGACAGAGGAGTCCTTGCTTGACTCAAGAGACTCTATATTTGTTTGATTGGTTTTAGTGGCCTTGTGGTAACACTCTCTGGCATTTCCAGAGACCAGCTGGATACGTGCACAGTGCGGTCTTCCATACATCTTTCCCATGTTTATTCAGGTACTTCAACAGCAGGTCCTGTATCACCTTCTTCCGGCAGATATCCCAGTTTGGANCATGAATAAAAACAGCCAGAATTGACTAGAGTCCAAGGACAAACAGCTCCAGAGAAAGTAGACTGTTTTGCTTTCTCGTCCACTGTTGCCCCTTCCTAGCCTAGGGAACAATCTGCGGACTAGAGGGGGCGCGGTTTAATAGACTGTTAAGGGCTGCGACAGGGTGAATGGTGGTAATGGTGAAACTACACAATATAGACTGGATACTCATTAGATCAACTTATTGACATACAGCCCCCTTTCCTGCTGGCATGGTGGGACCTTGTAGCTGTGATGGGTTTTGAGCACAACTGCTCGCAAATTGTGTTTTACTGAAGGATGATTGCACTCACAAATTATCACTTATTTTAAAAACAAATGAAAACAAAAACAAAACAACAAGAACAGAGAAAGATGCAGGAGAAAGTTATGGCAGAATGCATGATCTGATGGGTATGGGTGGTGATGGGAGGAAGGGTAAGGGGATATATGTCCTGAACTGAATTGGGAAAATGATGTATGAAATACACAAAGCATCAATAAAAAATTTAAAAAAAAGAAACATTAATTTTACATATATTTTTCTTTTGGTCTTTTTTTAAATTTTTAAAATTTTTTAATTTTATTTATGTTTTATGTGTATGAATGTACTGTCTGCATGTAGGTCTGTAGGTCTCTGCACCTATGCTGTGCAATGCTGCAGAGGTCAGAAGAGGGTGTCAGATTCCCCTGGAACTGGATTTAAAGACGCTTCTCAGTCACTATGTGGGTGCTGGGGATAGAACTCAGGTCCTCTGCAAGAGCTGTCGTTGCTCTTAAATGCTAGGCCATCTCTCCAGCCCTATTTTTGGTTCTTTTTGAGAAACAGGTGACCAGCTGGCCTGGAATCCTATGTAGACAGGCTGGCCTTGAAACTCAAAGAGATCTAGATGCCTCTGCCTCCCAAGTGCTGGTATTAAATATGTGCCATCCCACACCCTGCTACACTTTATGGTCTAACTAACATTAATCTGCAAATTTTCTTTTTAGCATTTTTATTCGATGTGTAAGAATGTTTTTGCATGCATGTGGGTGAGGTGCCCTGTGTGTCAATGCCTAGGAGCTCAGAAAAGGGCATCAGATAACCTGGAATTCATGTGGGTGGTGGGAATTGAACCCTGGGTCCTCTACAAAAGCAGTCAGTGTTTTTAAGTGCTGAGCCATCACAGAAGTCCCTCATCTGTGAATTTTCAAACATCATACAAAGAAATGTAGGGTTCAAAGTAAGAAAAATGAATAAATTACTATAGTATTTTGTTAACATGTAATCAGTATACTCAGTGTTGCAAGCACTTAAAGGAAATATTATTATTCAGATCTAAAAGCTAATGGCTTTAAAACTTATTGAAACATGTTCATTAATTTTAACTAGAGAAAGTAGTATTAAGACATAATGGGTTATATATACTATAATATATCTATAACTCCCCCCCCCATAGAATAAGGAGAAAGATGATGATGATGAGGTCGTTCTCTAGCTGTAGATTGGAGCCAGCTGTTATAGAGGTATTCTCTTGTAAAATCGGTAAAACTGCCTTCTTTAATTGATTAATGGATGTAGAAACTGTGAAAAGGATTATTCTCTATTCAGAACCAAATATAATGCTAAAGTCTCTATAAAATTAAATTTTCTATGATGGTCCTTATTCTACTACTTTTTCTACTGAAAACAGTAAATGTTTTCTTTGGTCAAATAAATGTGTAAGTAAATAATGAAAATTATACATGATTATCTTATTATCCAAATAGCATGACGTTTTCTACTTTGATTTTCCCATTCAACATGTAAATGAGTATGGCGGCTAAAAATAGTGAGTGGGATTGAATATATGGATATATTTCTGTCACTTAAGAGTTTTTGAATTTGAGATCAGCCTGGGCTACAAAGAATGACCCCATTTCAAGAGAGAGAGAGAGAGAGAGAGAGAGAGAGAGAGAGAGAGAGAGAGAACTGAAGAGGTAGAAAGGGGATTGTGTCTTTCCTCTAAGAACATCATTCTGAGTATGTACTTTAGTGTAAATAAACTTTAATGAACAACTCTCGAAATAAAATATAAAAGAAAATTGTCAATAAAAAGTAATACTTGCATGACCTTAAGGGATTGATGAAGGATGTTTCTGTACTGAATGACAAATATTGAAACAAAACTGTCATATCAATTCTAAGTTCTTTAATGCATATGATCCTTCAGGAGTCTTAAATTCTATCTACAGCTGTATATATTAATCATTAAAAAGTATAACAGAGGATGTAATTAAATAAGACATTATTATAATAGTCATATCCTTAAATAGCTAATATTAACATGGACAATATTATCATTTTAATCAAACAAATATGACTCCAAAACAAGGAATATATGAAATATATTAGTCACATTCTGATTAATAAATTTTTGTTAGCCTTCAAATCATATAATCATTACAAACCCATCATAATTTGATGCTATGTGTTTTCTTAAATTTTCATCTTATTCAGTAAAATTCACTGTACTCAATACACAAAGTAGAAAATTTGTTCATGTGAACTGGAATGATATATTAAAAATATGCTCATTCTGCTAGGAAAATAACTTAATTTTAGGCATTTATAATGAAGAAAATAAGAAATTTTACCATTATACATATCTCAGGAAGTTCTACAGCATTCTTAATGTAGGTATCAAAAGTTCCTAGACTAGCAACTATGAAACACATTATTAATTGAAATTCACTATGTGCATTTCATGGTTACTCTTTTATAAACAAACATATTAGAATTACAAAAATTATATTGCTAGCATGAACTTTCTATATTGGAATTTTTCCAAAATACAAACATCTTTATAGTTTTTTTAAACTTATCACTTTGCATAAGGTTGATTTCTAAAGTAATATATAGGAAGATATTCTCTTTCAAGAATATTTAACTTTCTGCTACATTGGTAAAATAACAATGCATGATTTATGAAAAGCAAAATGTATACAGCTTAAATCTTAGCGTAATTAAAAGATTATTTAGTGAATGTATTAATAGCAATAAAATATTGTATTTAAATTTGCTGAAAATATTTTATATTGATAGCAAATAGTTTCAACACAAATCAATGATCTGAAATTTACATAAGTAGATACAAGTAATGCAACTGTTTACATTTAGTACTCGAATAACGGGTTAGTCTATAATTTATATTTTTCCCACTGTCCCCTTAAGGAGGCTGATAATAAGAACTCTAGAGAGAATACCAGAATAACCACCCACTTAAAAGGAATACATAGCTAATAAATATGAGGTCAGTTATTTAGTTTTAGTTTTGATTTTTAAATTTTGAGGAAGTGCCTACTTGTAATCCAACTGGACTAGAACTCACTCTGCAGACCAGGTTTGTCATGTTCCCACACAGATCTGGCTGCATCTGTCTCAGAAGTGCTAGTATTAAAGGCCTGATCCACACAGCCAATATTACAAAAGTTTAGAATTAATCCTGTGTTCCATGAGTGATTTCTTTTCTTGTGGCACAGACATCTACTCAACCTGTGATGCATTTAGCCAATGATGTTATGTGATTATTTTAATTTTTATTATTATTATTTTTTGTTAACTTTTTTAACTTTCTTTTTTTTTAATTTTTATTTATTTCTGTATGTGTATGAATGTGCTGTCTGCATGCAGGTCTGTGCACCCGTGCCGTGCAATGCCGCGGAAGTTAGAAGAGGGTGTCGGATTCCCCTGGAACTGGAGTTCTCCTGGAATTGGAGTTTCAGACGGGTCTCAACTGCCATGTGGGTGCTGGGGATCGAACCCGGGTCCTCTGTAAGAGCGGCCGGCGCTCTTAACCACTAGGCCATCTCTCCAGCCCCCTGTTTATTTTTTTACAGTATGCTTTGATCATACTCACCCTCTCATCCCCTAACTCAACCTATGTCTAACCTCTTCTTTTTCCTACACACTTAACTTAGAGACTGTTATTTTATACCCATTGAGTATAATTTGTGTGGACTCTAGGTTCTGTGGCCATCCACTGGAATGTGGTCTACTTACCATGGGCCATATTGTTTTTCTTTTTTTGTACACACACCATTCACATAACTATTATTACAGCATGTTGTTATCATGGTGTCAATTATTAGTTATTGCTGTGAATATCTCTCCATGTTTACATTATAAATTAAACATTATCCATTGCTGGTGGGAATGTAAACTTGTACAGCCACTATGGAAAGCAGTGTGGAGAATCCTTAGAAGATTCAAAATGAGCTCACCATTTGACCCAGTCATACCACTCCTGGGTATATGCCCACAAGACTCATCTTCAGAAATACATGCACAGCTCTATTTATTGCAGCTCTGTTCACAATAGCAAAAAGCTGGAACCAACCCAAATGCCCCTCAACTGACGACTGGATAGAGAAAATGTGGTACATCTACACAATGGAGTTCTAAGCAGCAGTAAAAAAAAAAAAAAAAAGTGAATAGGATGTGAGAGGCTGGAAAGCTTGCTTAGCAGTTAAGAACACTGGATGCTTCTTCAGGACTCAGGTTCGATTCCCCCAGCACCCACTTGGAGGCTAACCATCTGTGACACCATTTCCAGAGGAATCCAACACCCTCTTCTGACTACTGCATGTTTTGCATGACACACAGGGCTGCAACTTACACACACACAGGGCAATACACTCATACAACATAAATAAAAATGATAAATAACAAAAAAAAGAAAGATGAGATCATGTGACTTGCAGGTAAAGCTGGAGCTAGAAGATATGCTGAGAAGTAACAGTCCCAGAAAACAAACGATGAATGGTATCCCTCATTGTATGTTTAGTGCCAATTACTAGTTTTAAGTATTTCTGTGTGCATGGCTCCTTGAGCTTTTGTCCAAGTATTGGGAGTGATGCATATGGAAACACAAAACAACATCAGCACCAGAAAGGACTGCATCACAAGAACTGACTGAAATGGTGAAACTTCTGCTCAAAACAGTCAACTTCCACATAGAGATTTTTGAGAAAGACTGAGAAGAGTTGAAAAGCATGTTTGGAGATTGATGAGCTCTGGTGGGGTAGAGTGTAGGGTGGGGACACGGTCTAGATTTGATTAGTAGCATAATCTTGTACAAATATATATTAAAAACGTTAAATAAATTAATTAAAAATAAATTAAACGTTACCATGCGTATATACTATGGTTTAGATATGATTTGTCTCTAAGAGCTCATGTGCTGTAAATGTTGTCTTCAGTGTGGTGAGGTTGTGTGGGTAAGAGGTAAAGCCTGGATGGAGTTTCAGTCGGAGATCCCATAGTTTGCTGTCAGGTCCTGGGGGGCATTTCTTATGGGCTCCTCTTTTTTTTTTTTATTATTTTTTTTATTTTTTCTTTTTTTAATTTCTGTTGTATTGAATGTGTCCTGTCTGCATAGCGTCGGTGCCCGCCCCTGTCGGGCTCTTGGCGGGGTCGCGAGGGTCGTCGGTCCCCTGGAACTGGAGTTCTCCTCCGGAATTGGGCGGTTCAAGACGGTTCTCAGCCGCCATGTGGTGTGGGGGATCGAACCCGGGTCCTCTGTAAGAGCGTTCAGCACTCTTAACCGCTAGGCCATCTCTCCAGCCCCGGGGCATACTCTTAAAGTAAGGTGACTCTCCTCTCATATCACCTAGCCATTGCCAATAGCACCTCAGGGGTGGAACACTGTGCCAAGTTTCCTGTCTTTCCATGCTGAGATTTTCTCTGGCTTGAGCAGTGCAGGTTTTATACATGCTGTCACAGTGTTTATAAGTTCATAGCTACACCATGCCTCTAGTGTTCTGTCAATTCACTCTTTTACACCCATGTCAAAATGATCCGTGAACATTCTTCAGTCTTTTATTCACTGCACCATGACCAATTTTGCATTTCTGTGCATTCCAGCTAGCTGCCCAAAAAAAAAAAAAAAAAAAACACTAGTGAGTAAATATTCACTAATGTATTGGTATAATGGGTTTACTTAATTAGTAAGTTAATTTTTTATTATTTTTTTGTTTGTTTTTTGTTCTTTTTTTTTTGATCCTTTTTTTATGACAATTGCTCAGTTTGATGTCATATTAGGTAATTGGTGCATTTGCAAGTATCTATGTCCAAATTTTGAACAACCCAAGGTTCCCATGATCCAGTTGGAGAAGCTTGTAATGCACAGGCGTGTTGATCAAGTTAGGAGTCCAGACTATTTCGTGTAGTCTCATGATTCACCCCTATCTCTCTGCAGCCCTACATCTACCACGCCTCCGCTTTCTGCAGTTTGTTCCCTGGGCTTTGGGAAAGGGGCACAAAGTGGGTGAGAAGAAAACAGTCTAATTTCTTTGGGTTGTCTTTTTGGATCTAGTCTGTTCAGGTTGTCTCCTTTCATGGGTTGACAGCTTTTCCAGTGATCCCCTTTTTAGTCATACTAACAAAGCACAAGCTATGGTTGTACAGGCATAGGCAGTAACTAATTATATTGAATCAAGCTGCTGTGAGCATAGACACAGATGCTTGGATGGTATGCTAATCCGCAAACTGTGGTTTCTCTATAAAGTATGACAAGTTCTTATGGGCTATATAACATCTCCTAACAACTAGAGGCATAACGCTTGTGGCATCCACTGTGGGTTATTCCTCCAGGGAGAGCTAATAGCCATAGATTTGGATATATATAGACACTTGGCTGCCATTGTTGCAAGTATTTCCAGGCTGTTGAGTGTAGCGATTTGACTGGAGGAAGTCTTGCTTGTCTCAGTGAGACCAATATTTTGCTGTATGTGCTTTTAGTGGCCTTTGGTAACGCTCTCTAGCATTTCAGAGGCCAGTTGTACGCTAGCAAGTGACGTCTCATAACATTTTTCATGCTCACACCAGGTCTTCGACAACAGGGACTTACTGCCTTTCTCCTTGCATATATCCCACTTATAGGCAAAAGGCCTTTATAATTTGGGGAGGTGGGTTTGAATCCCCTAGCCAACATCTCCTAGGCAGAATAATTCATTGCTGATGTCAGAGCTTTCCTGTAGTAATATATTTTGCTTATTTAATTTTTTAATTATTTTTATTGATGTTTTGTGTATTTCATACATCATTTTTCAATTCAGTTCAGGCATTTTCACCTTTCCCTTCCCCCAACCGCACCCCACCCGAGATCATGCTTTCTGCCATCCTGCATCTTTCTCTCAGTCTTTTTTTATGTTTAGGAATTCACGTTTTCCTCCATTAATTTTATATTACTGTAAAATATGGATGCATACTCTCCACCCATATACAGTAATTACAAAGTCAATAGTAGTAGGTTTGACTTATAGCCTATGACCTCTTCTTAGGATCCATATAATGGCATCAGTTATGGGTTTCATCTTTTGTACTGGGCCTTAAAACCAATCCAAAAATGCTTAGTTTTTCCCAGTAAATTCATGCCACTATTGTATCTGTGGACAGGTTCTGCCAGGCATGTGTATACAGTTCATGAGTAATGTGTTGAGTATCGTTGCATCTGTTTATTAAGGACATGGGTCTATATATTCCTTGTTTTATAGTTACCTGGCTTGGGTATTAGAGTGATGCTGGCTTCATAGAAGGAGTTTGGAAGTTCTCCCTCTGTTTCTATAATTTTAATAGTTTCAGCAGTATTAGATGTAGATCTTATTTGAATATCTGGTAGAATTCTGTAAAGTCATCTGGCCTGGGCTTTTTCTTTATTTGGGAGGTTTTGCATTGTTGTTTCAATTTCCTCCTTTGTTAGGGGTCCGTTTAAGCTATTGACCTCTTCTTGGTTTAACTTTGGTGGTGTCCATGTCTCTGGAAACTCATCCACTTCATTTAGGTTTTCAAATTTAGTATAGATTTTTGAAGTATTTCCTTACATTTTTTCTGGATTTGTGTTTGTGTGTGTGTGTGTGTGTGTGTGTGTGTGTGTGTGTGTGTGTGTGTGTGTGTGTGTCTATTGTATGTTTTCTATTTTGTCTCTAGTTTTTCTGATTTGGATTTGCTTTTTCTTTCTTTTGGTTACCTGGGCCAAGCGTCTGTCTATCTGTTTAGCCCTTCAAAAACTCCTCTCAGATTCATTGTTCTTTTGTATTGTTTTCTTTGTTTCTATTTTATTAATTTCTCCTCTGATTTTTGTTATGTATTTTTATCTACTGGGTTTGGGGTTCATTTGTTCTTGCCTTTACACAATTCTTGGGTTGTTCTATTAATTCTTTTGCATGTGCTCATTCTGACATTTTAATGTAGGCACTAAGAGCTATAAATTTCCCCTTAGGACTGATTTTAAGTTGTCCCAATGGTTTTGTTGCATTGTATTCTTAGTCTCTTGTAGTTCTTAATTCCTTGGCATGGGTCCTGTATCTGATGCCTACAGTTCCACAGGTTTACACATTAAAGCTTACTGTTGATTGTAAGTCACTGCTTCTCTACCTTCATGCACCAGCACTGGCTCTTACAACTTTTCCACCCCCTCTTCCACAATGATCCCTGAGCTATGGGTAGTTCAAAGGCCTTTTCTGCATCTATTATTATGACCACGTGATTTCTATCCTCATGTCCTGGTCTCATCTTATAATTAACAGTAGAGGAAGCTCCAAAGACCACAGGAATTCATGGAGATTAAAAATGCACACTCCTTTTTGATGCTTAAGGCTACACAGTGAACCCAGATTAACCAAGATTTTTGTTTTCTCAAGGTCAGTAGAGGATCTGGTCCTTAGCAGTCTCTCAGGGTTTTTTGGGGGGAAGGAGGGGGGAGTGCCTTACTCCTTTCAGCTTATCACTTACCAGTTCCATCCCCTTGAGGACAAAATCAGGTCTTGCTAGGCCAGGCTTCCTTTTCCGAAGCATGAGCAGACTTCACTCTTTATAGACTGGACACTGGCTGAAGTCCCATTAGTGGCTCTCCAAGACCTCCATGAACAGGAAGACTGGTGACCCACATTTGCAGGACGTTTCAAGAGATGCCCCCATGCATAATCCCCTAAGACTTGGTTGACCTCTGAGGGCAAGGATAAAAGTTATCCCTTAGGTCCCTTGGCCAATTGGTATGGGCATTAAGTACGGTCATTAAGCACCCAGAAAGTATAATTTGCACCAGTCTATTACATTGGACCTATACTAGCATTGTGTCCTTTGGAAACAACTGTATGCTATTTCCATATCATATTTCTTGATTCACATCTTTCCATTTTAATCCCATATTACTATAAAAGATGCACACATTCCCTCCATCATGTACCAAAAACCCAAGGTCTGAAAATAAATATTAGGTCAGTTCTAGAACCTGTTTAGGAATTCAGAATGCAAGAGCACAGTTGCTTTTAGAACATGAGGAATATAACATTAAGGTTTCTCCATTTGTCTTACAACTAGGTACTTGGTACTAGCATCCGCAGATGAGGGATACCATTTGTCTTTTGTATTTCTGGGATTGTGTTACTTCACTTAGCATAAAATCTAGTTCCATCCATTTACCTGCAAATTTCATGATGCCATCTTTCTTTACCACTGCATAGAACTCCATTGTGTAGATGGACCACAGTTTCTCTATCCACTCATATGTTGAGGGGCACTTGGGTTGGTTCCAGCTCTTTGCTATTGTGAACAGAGCTGCAATAAACATGGCTGTACATGTATCTATCTGGTAGGAAGAGTCTGATGGATATATTCCCAGAAGTAGTATGGCTGGGTCAGGTGGTAGGCTCATTTTGAGTCTTTTAAGGGTTCTCCATGCTGCTTTTTATAGTGGTTGTAAAAGTTTGCATTCCCAACAGCACTGGATGAGTGTTCCCCTTTCCCCACACCCTCTCCAGCATTTAGAATCATTTGTTTTCTTGATCCTTGCCAGCCTTATCTGGGTGAGATGATATCTTAAAGTGGTTTTAATTTGCATTTCCTTAATTATTAGGGAGGTTGAACACTTTTTTTATTTTTTTTATTTATTTTTGTATGTGTATGAGTGTACTGTCTGCATGTAGGTTTGTGCACCCGTGTCGTGCAATGCCGCGGAGGTCAGAAGAGGGTGTCGATTCCCCTGGAACTGGAGTTCTCCTGTAATTGGAGTTTCAGACGGTTCTCAGCCACCATGTGGGTGTTGGGGATCGAACCTGGGTCCTCTGCAAGAGCGGTCAGTGCTCTTAACCGCTAGGCCATCTCTCCAGCCCCAGAACACTTTTTTAAAGATGTTTCTCAACCATCTCTATTTCCTAGCTTGTGAAGTCTCTGCTCAGCTCTTTACTCCATCTTTTGACTGAGTCATTTGTTTTCTTCTTTGTTTTTTGAGTAGTTTATATATTCTGGAAGTTAATGCTTTGTCAGATGTATCAGCAGTGAAGGTTTCCTCCCACTCTGTGGGTTTTCATTTCACTTCCCTGATTGTTTTTTTGCTATACAGAATCTTTTGAGTTTAATAAACCTTGGTTAATCTGGGATAAGTGTGTGGCCTTTCTCATTCAAAGGAAAGTACAACCAGATGTAAATAATCAGTAAGACTAGAGAAAGTGTACTGTAGACATAGAACTTGAGATGTTAGTAAAAAGACAAAAAGAAAAAAAAGAGAGTAATGTTGTTTGGCCTGTCTTCAATTCTTACTGGCAAATGCATCTGCTCTGTGGCTGCCACCACTTTGGGCACTCCTCAAAGACATGAGACACAGCTTTTTAACCTTCCAGTATGGACTTAGGACCCAAGTCTCTCCAAGAATCCTCCAAACCTTCAATGCCAGATGGGGACTACTGAAATACCCTGTTTGTGAACTAAACAGCTAAGGGGATTTCAGTCTCGTCAGAATATAGACTGCCATTGTTGAACTACCTGGGCTGTATCATGGAGGTCAGTGCAGGGGGATCAAGACAGGATGCAGACTTCAAGCACTCTCAATGGGAGGGAGCCCATGGGTGGCAGCGCTGTGAACATAGTTAAATACACATGGCTTGAGAAGTCATAGATCCTATAGAAAATGAGAAAACCCTGCCTCTGTCATATTTCTAGGTAAATAAAATTTCTTATGAGCAAGGTGCCTGTAGACTGTAAGACTATTTCCATAAGATCATGCCCCTCATCCCCTGGCTCTTACAATCTTTTGCCCCCTTTTTACAATGGTGCCTAGGCCCTCTTTTGAAAGAGAGTATTTCATTGATGAGTATTGATAGATATGTTAGTATCCTCTCACCCCCTGTCCAACTATATTCAATGAGTCTTAGTTATAGAGCTTCAGTCACTTAGGGTTGCACTGAGGGCTGTTGGAGAACACTAGCTTGACAGGATAAGCCTTAACATAAATGACAGAATATATGAAATTCATTGAGGAGTATTGGAGTGTGGGTAAGGAGAAGAGTCTAAATATGATTAAGATATATTTATGAAGTGGTAAAAATTCAATAAAAATACACATTAAAATGCTATCTTAAAACTGCTTAGGGGTGGGTGGATTCAGCACAGAATTATGTCAGGGATCAAAGAAGATATAATACCAATACTAGTCAAATATTCTATAAACAGAAAGGAAGGAAACTTCTAAATTCTATTTATGAAGCCTTTATTAACCTTATTCCCAAACCAGACAAAGACCCAACAAAAAAGAACATTGTAAGCCATCTCCCTTACAAACATCGATGCAAAATTCTCAAAAAAACCCTATTTAACTGAATTCAAGAGCATATAAAAACCACCAATATCAGGTAATCTTCATTCCAGATATGGAGGGATGTTTCACATTTTTTTTTAATTTTTTAATGCTTTTATTGATGTTTTGTGTATTTCAGACACCATTTCTTAGTTCAGTTTAGACATATTCCCCTTTCCCATTCCCCCTCCCCACCCTAGATCATGCATTCTGCCATAAATGTCCTACATTTTTCTCTCCATCTTTTTTATGTTTAGGAATACATATTTTCCTCCTTTAATTTTATATTACTCTAAAATATGAATACATAATTTCCACTCATATACAGTAATTATAGAGTCTGAAAGTAAGTGGTGGATTGATTCTAGAGTCTGTTAAGACATTTACATTATAACAACATAGTTGCTTTCAGATAAACAGAAATATAACAATGTTGTTCAGCTTGCCCTTCATCTGGGCACCTGCTATTAGCATCCACCACTTGCTGCTGTGTTACTTCACTTAGTGTAATGGCCTCCAATCCATCCATTTACCTGCAAAGTTCATGATGTCATCTTTCTTTGTCACTAAGTAGTACTCCATTGTGTACATGTACCACATTTTTGTCATCCACTAGTCGGTTGAGGGGCCTTTGGTTTGGTTCCAGTTCTTCGCTATTGTGAAGAGAGCTGCAATAAACACGGATGTGGATGTATCTTTGCAGTAGGATGAGTCTTGTGTGTATATACCCAGGAGTAGTATGGCTGGGTCAGGTGGTAAGCTCATTTTGAGTCTTTTGAGGGTTCTCCATACTGCTTTCCATAATGGTTGTACAAGTTTATATTCCCACCAGGTGTGGATAAGTGTTCCCCTTTCCCCACAACCTCTCCAGCATTTGGTATCTTTTGTGTTCTTGATCTTAGCCAGTCAAATTGGAGTGAGACAATATCTGAGAGTGGTTTTAATTTGCATTTCCTTAATTATTAATGATGTTGAACACTTTTTAATATGTTTATCATCCATCTTTACTTTCTCACTGGTGAAGTCTCTGTTCAGCTCTTTATTCCATCCTTTGAGTAGGTCATTTGTTTTCTTCTTGTTTTTTTGAGTAGTCTATAGATGTTTCAAATTCATAAGAAAATTTACATACTGCCCCCACCCCACGTAGACAGACACAAGGACAAAGACCACATGGTTATCTCATTATATACAGAAAGGGCCTTTGACAAAAGCCAAAGTTTCTTCATGAGGAAAGTGTAAGAGTGATAAGAGTATAGCATCCCAATGCAGAGTGCATAGAGACAGGCTTGGGATCAACACCTTTAATGACTGGCTCAGGTGGAGTTGCTTTTTCTTTTTATTTATTTATTATTTTTTATGTGTATGAGTGTACTGTCTGCATGTAGGTTGGTGCAATGGAGTCGTGCAATGCTGTGGAGGTCAGAAGAAGGCGTTGGATTCCCCTGGAACTGGACTTAAACATGGTTCTTAGCTGTCATGTGGGTGCTGGGAATCAAACCCGGGTCCTCTGCAAGGGCAGTTGGTGCTCTCAACAGCTGAGCCATCTCTCCAGCCCTGAATTTGCTTTTTCTTTACCAAATACTCCCCTCTTTTATCCCTTTACACATATTTTTATTTCATATAATTCTGACTCAAATAATTGCTTAGCTACTGTGCTGGATAGCTTTATTGTCAACTTGACACATCTGGGTTGAGGGAGCCTCAATTGGGGAATTGGCTCCATTGGACTGGCCTGTGAGCACATATGTGGAATAGTCCTGATTGTTGACCAATGTGGGAGGGCCCAGCCCACTATGGATGGTGCCACCCTGGGCAGGTTGTTGTATACCTTACAAGAGGGCAGGCTGAACATGGGCCAGGGAAACAAGCCAGTGGACAGCATTCCTCCATGGCCTGGGCCTCAGCTTCTACTTCCAAGTTCCTGCCCTGAGTTCCTGCCTTGTGTTTTCTGAGTGATGAACTATGACCCAGGTGATGTGAGCTGAATAAACTCTTTCCTCCCCAAGTTGTTGTCAGTCAGAGTGTTTTGTCACAGCAATTAAAGAGACACTAGAACAGCTACCATACCCTATATTATTTTATACTTACATAAAGTGACATAAAGGGAACATGTTTTGCCATATGTTATAGAGTCAGTTATTTTTACTTACTAAAAACAATACCAAGGCTGGTGTGGTGACACATGCTTTTAATATTAGCACTCAGGAAGTAGATGCAGAGATCTCTGTTCAAGGCCAGCCTGGTCTACATAGAGAGCTCAAAGACAGCTAGGGATGCAAAGAAACCTTGTCTCAAAATATTAACTAACTAACTAAACAAACAAACAAACAAACAAACAAACAAACTGAATGGGGACTGAAGAAATGGCTTAGCAATTAAGAGCACTGGCTGCTCTTGTAGAGGACTTAGGTTCAATTCCCTGCATCCACCTTACAGCTAAAAAACCTCACATAAATCTATATCCTACACCTACTTCTGACCTCTCCAGAGATTCCATGGCACAGATACATTATATACCTGCAGGTATAACACTCATAGAAATAAAATAAAAATATTAAATACAATTTAAAAAATATTGAAGAAAAGTAAATTAGGTTAATTGGACCTAGAACAACCATTCTTGAAGGAAAAACTGCTTTATTTATACTTGATAAAGTACATAAAAATTCTGTCCATTCTTTCTCTTCTATTGATAATATTATTCGCTTAACATTTTACAATTTCATTCAATCTGTGGGATACTAAGGAACTTTGTGAAAATGATCTAGCATTGACTCATGTAAATTTTTGAGATAATAAGAAGAAATGTATATGTATGTTTAACATGAAAATCCATGTTCACTTCCAATGATGGTTTCAAACAATGATGATTTCAAATTATATGGCCAGAAGTCCAGAGCTAGGATGACCTTGACATTTGTGTCACATTGATTGGCTGCATTTTTTTTTGTTTGTTTGTTTTGTTTTTTTTAATTTTTTTTATTAATTTTTTTAAATTCTGTATGTGTATGAATGTACTGTCTGCATGCAAGTCTGCGCACCCGTGTCGTGCAATGCCGCAGAGGTCAGAAGACGGTCTCGGATTCCCCTGGAACTGGAGTTCTCCTGGAATTGGAGTTTCAGATGGTTCTCGGCCGCCATGTGGGTGCTGGGGATCGAACCCGGGTCCTCTGTAAGAGCGGTCGGCGCTCTTAACCGCTAGGCCATCTCTCCAGCCCGATTGGCTGCATTTGTATAGAGCATACGTAAAGGGCAAAAAGGGATTAGTAGAGTAGATTTTCTTTTTTTTTTTTTAATTTTATTTATTTTTGTATGTGTATGAGTGTACCGTCTGCATGTAGGTTTGCGCACCCATGTTGTGCAATGCTGTGGAGGTCAAAAGAGGGTCTCGGATTCCCTGGGTACTGGAGTTCTCCTGGAATTGGAGTTACAGACGGTTCTTAGCCGCCACGTGCTTGCTGGGGATTGAATCGGGGTCCTCTGCAAGAGCAGTTGGGTGCTCTTAATCACTAGGCTATCTCTCCAGCCCATAGATTTTCAAACAATTCATTTCAGAAGGACTTTCCATTGAAGGTCATATGTGATGTTCAACTGAAGGCAAAATCACGTCAGTAGTTCATTTGTAGAATTGTCTCTTATAGTACAAAGGGCTAAGGGGTAGGCTTTTACAACGTGCTTCAACATTCATCATAGAATTCAGTGCCCATAATTTTTTCCTTTTTTTAAATTTTATTTAGTGTGGAATCCAGGGTCAACCCCTCATCTTCTAATTTCTATTGGAAAAGCAACAAATGCATTTGCTTTTGTAACAATGTCCATATATGGGTAACTTGAATTCCTGTGGGCTTCTCCAGTGCTTTCTCATTGCGTGGGTTTCAACTCTGAACAGGAAATCTTGGAAAGCCTTTTTGTGGTTAGAGAGAAATGATGCCACACAAAGCCATATCTTCTTCATTGTGATTATTATTCAGTGTAGGAGTGTTTTAATTGCTCCTTTGAGATCCATTTTATTGTAACTTTGGGAAGATTGGTTCAAGACGCCTCTGGTGGGGACCCCTGTGCTTGAACCAGGATGAGACTTCTTGCTTGAGCATATATATATGAAGGGTCTACTATTTAAGCACTTATAGAAGTACTTAGGGAGGAAGTTGATTGCAGATTCTCACTTTCTTTAACATTTTTCCTGATGATTGAATACAAATCTCCATTCCTGACCAAGAGCAGATGTGAGTGTTTTTGATTAGGCTGACAGGTTTTATGGTCACTAAGAAATTGTGACCATTAGTGGAATATTTATGAACCAAATAATCATATAATTGTCTTTTTATCATAGCAAAACAGAAAATCCATCTACAGATTATAATTTGAGTAAAACAACAAGGGAGAGCTATTTAATACTTGTCTGTAAGATCTCTTAATATTTTCTTTCATATAAAGCATGCACAAAACAGAAAACAAATGTTGCTCAGCCCTGGATTTGATTTTCAACATAAAAAAAAAAAAACAGAACAATTATAGTTTAGCAAAATGCCCATTGGTGAATAAATTATTACCAATGTGGATGCAATTTGTCTGCAATGACTTTTAAAATTAGCTTAAATTTTTAATTATTAAGATACTTTTGGCAATGTGCTTTTCAACTCCTCCCAGAACTCAATTTCTTTCAGGATTTCTTTTTCTCAGGTAGATAGTCAATATATATCTATATGATATATATAGATATCAAAAAAATATATATGGTGGATACGATGTGACGAACTGACGGCACATGAGGCACACAACACCAAGCACAGTGGGAGAGGGTTTAAAGAGAACTTGATTAATTATCTCTTCTCATACTCAAAAGATAAATGGGCTTTGGGTATGTATCAGTAGATGGAATTTTCAGGAGCATGCATGTTGGAATCACTTTTGACATAACACTGCTTAAATAACAGTTGCCTAGAATGAAGTTGTCTAACAGAAATCACTTAGGAATATGAATATGTGGGAAACATCCCATATGATTCCCCTGAACTACAAAGACTACTTGATGTGTCAGCAGCACATTACTTAGCAAGGTAGGTCTCAAAAAGTGAGGCTCTGTTCTTTGTAGCAGCAATGCTGATGGCAATACTAGGGAGAGGCAAGAGTCATACAGGAAGCTGATTTTGATCTAGGAACTGGCAATAGCTTAACATTTGTGTGGATTACATGAGCTGACTGTCCGTAGATGTCATGGATCTGAATTTCCATGTCGTCATTCTTTGACATTAGTACATTTGTCAGTTGTACTGAATAACATCGATTACATTTTAATAGAAAAAGGGCTATAATATTCTGAGTTCTTAGTCTTATTTTGGGAATTAAACAAATTACCTTAGTGAATTATACATAAAGTTATCACTATGAAGTGTAAACAGTTATTAATAGTCTATGATTTGGTGTCATTAAATGCTCTTGGACCTCCACTTATTCCTGGGAAAGATTTGTCAATGTTCAGTAAGTATTGTGCTGCATCCTAATAAATGAAATGAGGCTGTTTAAATATTCTTTGTATGTAGATTTAGATATATTTTATTTTATTCTGATAATGTAATTAATAGTTAAAGATAGATCCTAAATTAATTTTAATTAAAAAGAATTTTTTTAAAAAAAGCAATGGTGTTCACAAACACAGCCTCAGGTCAAGATAGATAACTGAATATCCCCTCTGAATCCATCTTCTATGCTGGCATCATGGCTGTTTGTCCAAAGTTAGGAAGCAATATATCACTTTCTCCCTCAGAAATGTGATTTCTCTCTTTTGACTATCCACATACTAAATTCTTAGAATATAATATCTTTGTGGAATATAATAATCTCACCAGGTATAGCCTTATTATATTTCACATAGCACAATTATATATATATTATATCTATATATATATCTATAGACATACATTATATCTATATATATTTACATATTAACAAAAACTGTCAACATTTATTTGTGAAATTAGTTGTCATATCCTGGACAAATTTTGTGAACCATACTTCACATTAAATAGCTTTGCTTACAATTTATTTCTTCCAGTCTCTTCCCTTTATGGTCCCAAAAATACTCATTTCTGAAGACATTGTCATGTATATGTTGGCTAAAAGCAGAATTAGCCATGAGGAAGTAAATGTCTCTGTATGGGGAAGATAATCAAGAAAGAAGAACAATGTGACTGGTAAATATAAAGATACATGTCAAGGAAGATTGAGCAATGAATGAAGTCAGGCCCGGAGGGCTTGGTGATGCCACTTCCATTATGCTGTTTAACCTTTCCATAATTATATAGACAAATTAATGTGTTGTTATTATATTTTTCTTTGTCTTTTTGGGGCAGTGTTTTCCTGTAGCCCCAGGTGGAGTAGAACTTGCTAGGTAGACTAAGCTAGCATTGATCTCACAGAGATCTCCCTGCTTCAGTCTCTTATGCATTGAGATTAAAGTTCTGTACAAGGACAAATGAGTTCTGTGAAAAAAATTTATACCAATATTTCCATCAACATTCTTGGAGCAATTTTATTGATTTTCATTATCAATTCCCAACACCAAATGAATAAAAACCTAATTCAAAATTACAGTGGCTACTCCAACATGCTAAGTTAAAAACCCATTAGGGCCAGGTGTGATGGCACATGCCTTTAATCCCATCACTCTGGAGGCAGAGGCAGGCAGATCTGCATGAATTTGAGGCCAGAGTAGTCTGCATAGTGGGTTCTTGTCTAGTCAGAGCTACAAAGTGAAACACTGTAAAAGAAACATACTTTTGTTGAGAAAAATTATGTTCATCATAATAAGAATTAATTGAATTCTATATTATTGTTCAATCAAAATCTGATTTTTCTTTCATTATAAGATTGATTCACTGAAAAATCCCATTACATATTGAAAACCATCTTATTAATAATTATAAACTTCATATACTAAAGCATGAATTTTTAAAATTATAAGTGTTTGGGACTCTAAAAAATAATAACTCCTTTTAATTCCTTCCTATGCTGTATGGGACCTTTTTAGTTTGATGAGTGCCTGCATGTCATTTTGTTTTTGTTGCCCTGGAGCCCTAGTCAAGAAATCATTGCTGCCGGGCATGGTGGCGTACACCTTTAATCCTAGCACTCGGGAGGCAGAGGCAGGCGGATGTTTGTGAGTTCAAGGCCAGCCTGGTCTTCAGAGCGAGTTCCAGGACAGCTGAGGCTACAGGGAGACCCTGTCTTGAAAAGACAAAAAAAAGAAAAAAAAAAAACAAAAAAAAAGAAATCATTGCTTTGAATATGTTCATTAAATATTTATTCATTTTCCTATGGTGTGAGGTAGGAATCCAACAACATCATTCTTCATGTGGCTGTCAGCTTTCTGAGTGCCATGTATCAAACAGACTCTCTTTTCTCTAGCATGTATCCTTGAGACTTTGTAGAACATCAACTAAGCTCAATACTTATTTGCTGGGCTGTAATAGACCTAGTTTCAATTATTTAGTATTGATTGGTTTTCGTAAAATATTTAAATCATGATCTGGATATGAGGGTAGGGTGGGGTGGGAGGAACTAAAGGAACGAGGGAATATATGCCTGACTGAATTGAAAATGGTAGAAATACACAATGCAATCAATTAGTAAAAAAATCAATCTATAATCCAAAAACAGAAAGCAAAATGTGGTTACTGAGCAAAAGCAGGGATGGCAAGAGTGAGAGATTGATAAATGGTACAAAACATTCGCCAGAGAATGTTTTAAATAATTAGCGGATATGAACTACGACAGGATGGTAACAGTAAAGAATACGTTTGATTGTGTATAAGCAGAAATAGACTTTAATGGTCTGATGAGGTGAATTAAAATTTGGGGATGGAACAACCATTGAAGTCGTTAAGTGATGAGATATTAGTATCAATAGAGAATAGAATAATTAGTAAAGAATAAAGTAAAAATTTAGTATATCCCAACTTCATTGATCACTCAGTTGGTCTAAGATTATTATATAAAATAAAAAAAATTGATTTTAAAAATGGCAAGTTTATGCCGCGGTATTTGGGGTACATCTTTTTTATGGTGACAGCACCTTTGCAGAGCCATTGCAGGTGTGCTCCCTGTGATAATCAAGTGCCATGTGGTTCAACTGTTAACAGTAGCAAATCAGCACATGAGCTGAGGGTGCAGGAAACCCTGTCTAAAAAATAACAAAAAACCACAACCTAGAATGTTAGCAGATCAGGATTTCACCAAAACACCACACACACCCCCACAAAAAACACAACCATTCAGACACACAACACAAAGTGGGCACAGCCCACAACATGCAGCACACCACATACACCAATTATTGGCCTAAATGATTGATCAATAAATGCCCACTAATGAAACACTGATAATTTTCAGAAGAAATGTACAGAAATGGAGATAGTCAAGTGTAAATGATTTCACCTCTAACTTTTAGAGAAATCTAATTTCCTGGTGATAAAGGCAGAACATTTTTATGGGAAGCTGTTTGGGTATCTACAGATAGGAAATTCTATCACCACCCTGGAATGGTGATGGGCATTGTGAATGAAGTTTTTGTGTTAATAGATCCTCCCATGCTTGCTGAATTAAGACTATAGCCAAATGTCAAACTTTGTATCTTACTTTCTTGACCTGAATAGCACATCAGCCAGAGAGTGCTCCAGGCTCTTGAAAACCTTGAACAAGGATAACCTGTACTTTGTTAACACTCAGTGTTCTCTAATAGGCTAAAGAAATGGGCTTTCTAGCCAATTTCTTCCTGAGGTTTATTTTTTGAGGCTGAAGACACTTTTGTGGACAAAACTAGGAAAATAAAACAATATTCAATAGAGCAATAGAAATTGAAATTATATAATAAAATATACAATTATTGGTCATTTTCCAAAAAAAAAAAAAATAGATGTCCCCTCCTCTCAGGGAGCTGTGAGATAGCACTCTTCATATAGCTCAGCCTTCTATCAATTCAAGTTATGTGAGCAGCAATGAGACATACCAGAGGAATGCCATAGCTCCTTCAAAGAGAATGGACTGTTAGAGGAAGATGAAAGCTGCATCAATCTCCTAATTTTTCCACCTTTACCCATAGTTTGGTTATGGTTGGCCACAAGTACACTTTCCTAAAAATGTGTGTGTGTGTGTGTGTGTGTGTGTGTGTGTGTGTGTTTGAGACAGGGTCTCCCTGTAACCCCAGCTGGCCTGGAACTCACTCTGTAGCCCAGGCTGGCCTTGAACTCATAGAGATCTGCCTGCCTCTGACTCCTGAGTGCTAGGATTAAAGGCATGCACCACCATGACCGGCTCCTAAGACCTTTTGATCTTAAATAATTTTGTGAAATTTCACTTACTATTTTGTAACTGAGATTCCTGGCCTCCCACAACCCAGTTAGAAGACTACCATTTAGTATGAATTTGCATAAATTAGAAATATTGACAAATACTTTTATTTATATTAATGACTCTTAATTTTCCAAGGGATAGGTGAAGGTATTTTCAACATTAAAGGCTCAAGTTCTGATCTAGTATCTCCTTTGCTGCAAGAAAGGGAAATGGGCCTTTCTCCTACAGATTTATTCCAAGAACTTGTGATACCAGACCTCTGAGTAAAGTATCCTAGTAGTCCAGGAGCACTTCACATTGTTCAATGATATGTTCAAGCCTTACAAAGAGATAAGTTAATACCATTCTAATATATCTTTGAAAATATCCAAACATTTTTATTAAATTTGAGATGTCAGCTACCTTGTCCTTATCTCCTTACTCGAAACCACATCCTGCTTAGAATAAATCATATGTCTTCACTCATCATCCAGACTTTGTATACACATACACACTATTTTGGATTTTGCCTGAAAGCTCTTACAATAGAAACCATAATGGTGATTTCTCTGGAGTTAAACAACTTAGGTAATAATTTGTTTCTTCCACTCATAAAATATGTAATCCTCACTACTTTCTCTTTTACAGAACTGTTCATTCATTAACTAGGGTTTAAAAGTGATTTAAAGGCAGGCTGTCATGAGGCAGAGGCAGGCAGGTAGGTATCTGTGAGAATGGGGGCATCCTGATCTACGTAGAGAGTCATAGGACAGCTGAGGTACTGGGAGCCCCTGTCTCAAAATCATACATACAAAAATGACTTTAAAAGTCATAATATGTGTAGTCTGTCACTCACCACACATAACAGTAGCAGTTATAGGAATATTCATTTCCCATTAAAAAGACAAGTCAAGCTGCAGGGTGTTATTGAAATTATACTTATTAGTGTACATTTATTGTTCAAAATAGTTTAGTTATGATATTTTGTAATGTGCTTAGATCATATGCACCTTTACTATTTTTGTCACTTCCCCAATACCACTGGTCCCATTTCTCTTCCCAGATAATTACCTTCTATTTTCACATTACTTTTAAGAATAATAACTTCTGCATATGAGATAAAATATATTTGCATTTATGGGTTATTTCACTTCACATGGTGACCTTTAGATCCACCCATTTTGTTTGTTTATTTTTATATTTGTTTGTTTGTTTGTTTGTTTGAGACAGGGCCTCAAAAGGGCCTGGAACTCTCCGTGTAGACCAGGCTGGACTTGATCTCACAGACACCTGCCTGGCTCTGTCCCTCTGCCTCCCAAGTGCTGGGACTAGAGGTATGTGCTAACTGTAGTCCACCAACTTTTAATTAAATGACATAATTTTATTTTTTTTCAGCTAAATAATATTCTACTCTATGTATATCCCACATTTTCTTTATCCTCTCAGTAACTGGTGGGGAAATAGGCTAATTGATGCCTTACCTTAGTTCAGCTACTGTGAGTAGTGCAGGGATAAACTTGGATGTGCAAGTCTATATTCCTTGTTGATTTTGAGTACCATGAGGATATACTCAAGACTAGTATAGTTGGATCAGACAGGTGAGACCTTATACCTTGATTTCTATGGTGGCTGCATTGATTTCCATGCCTCCACCCATACATAAGGCTCATTTTCCCTTATGCTCACTAGAACTTTTTGTTTCAGTGGTTATCTTTTTGGTAACAGCTATTCTCACAGAAGTGATATCAATCTCAATTTAGATTTTATTTGTATTTCCCCACTTGGTAAAGATGTTGAGTATTTTTCATAAATCTATTGCCTATCTCTTTTCAGAGCTGTCTGTTCAACTTATTTGTTTGTTGATTAGTTGGGTTGTTATTTTTATGTTAATTTAGGAGTTGTTCATATATTCTGGGTATTAATCCCCTGAAGAATGATTAAATAGATAAGGCTTTTCTCCCATTCTTTGGGTTGTTTGCTTCACCTGTTTCATTTGATGTGCAGACTCTTTTTAAAGTTGATGTTATCCCATTTGTAAATATTTTAGAGTTTGAGATTATTTTTTATTTTTATTTATTTTTATTTATTTATTTATTTATTTATTTATTATTTGTCTTTTTGAGACAGGGTCTCCCTGTAGCCCCAGCTGTCCTGGAACTAGAGTTTGAAATTATTAAAAATGGATTATAGATTAGACAAAAGGCTCCATGTCTGTCTTCCACTGTGATGGATTACAGATGAATCCATAAGAAGCCCAAATTAATTTATCAAGTGAGGAATTAATAGTACAGACTAAAGACTCATATAAAATTGTTATCATTTTACTCATTTACTTAGATATCACAAATAAAATTCAATATAGAAAAATATTAAAATATTGCTAAAATTTATGAACAATTTAAAACTATTTGTACACTTATTATATTCATATGATCATAATATTCCTTTAAATCATGAATTCACATTCATAATTGACAGTGTGTAAAAAAGCAAATCTATTAGGCTGGGTTTTAATTCACACATTTAATCCCAAGACTCAAGAGGCAGAAGCAAGCAGATATCTGAGAGAGCAAGGGCAGCCTTGTGTAAATAACTAGTTCCAGACCAGCTGAGGCTGCAGGGAGAACTTATCTTTTAAAAAGACAAAGCTATCAAAATACATACACAAAACAGCCCATTGTGGAGATATTTTAGAAAGAAATATAATAGTTAAGAACTGATTTCATGTTTTGCCCTAAAAGCTGTTTCCTAGGGAATTTTCGTGATTTGTTTTCTTGAGTATCCTGAAGAAACACTGGATCCGTTCAAACACTATATAATATCAATTTATTCAAGCTTTGGAAGAAGATAATTGAAGCTTATGGATAATCTATGGCTATATTGAACTAGACACACATTAATTGTTTGTGGTGGTATATGGATAATCTACAGCTCTATTGAACTAGACACACATGGTCCCTGGGGGCTGAGATGGGTCTGTTCACCACCATGGCCTATGACTGCTATGTGGCCATCTGCTTTCCTATTCATTACAGTGCTATTATGAACCACCATATGTGTGCAGCTTTGCTGGCCATCATCCTGGCTATTGCAGTAACAAATTCCTGGGTGTACACAAATTTTGGGTTTATGTATTAATGTTGTTAAATATATTTATATTAAATGTCTACTTATAGATAAAATTCTAATAAATTATATAGCAACAAAATATTCCACATAATTTACCAAAGTGTTTTTCAAACAGAAAAATTATACTACCACAAACAATTACTGGATATTTTTAGTATTTTGACTAAGATAAATCTGTGGAGGATTCCAGAAATATACACCATCAGGATAGGGATCTGAACATTTTTCAACTTGAAACTTCTTCACTCTAGTTAGTGTCGATGGCTTTTATTGTTCCAGATCTTTTTGATCATATATGTGCCAGAGACAACTCATTAATAATTAGGCAAATGGCCAAATTATTCGGAGCTGTAATTTTGTGTAATGTGTATGTACATATAATGTGAATAAAAATCATATTCAGAGAAATTTCAAGTAAAGTGATAACGATGGAATGTTTACTGACATATACTTTTATTGAATTTTTATTTCCACCATTTCTGTCAGTTTATTTAATTCATCCACGGAAGAAAAATCATCAGAGTGGACTCTGGAGAAGAGCAGATAATGTTGGAAACTAGAACACCATCTTAAGGGGAGTCATTGTGCAATGTTGTACCTCATCAACACTCAGATATTGCACACTCAACACACACTACATTATCAACTTTGATATTCTTAATTCTTCATTGTTTACACTGGGCAAGGTCTACTGTTTAACCACTCATGCAGGATGAACCACAGCCTTGTTACAGAGTTTTTGATTTTAGGACTTACACAGAAATCTGAACTTCAGGGCATTCTCTTCATTGTGTTTTTCTTCATCTATCTTGTGGCTTTCTTTGGTAATATGCTCATTGTCATTGTTATAATCTATAACAGCAGCTTGCACACCCCCATGTATGTTCTCCTTCTAGCCCTGGCTCTCGTGGACATAATCTGCACCACGAGCATCATACCAAAAATGCTGGGGACTATGCTAACATCAGAAAATTCCATCTCATACAGGGGCTGCATATCCCAGCTCTTCTTCTTCACATGGTCCCTGGGGGCTGAGATGGTTCTGTTCACCACCATGGCCTATGACCGCTATGTGGCCATCTGCTTTCCTCTTCGTTACAGTGCTATTATGAACCACCATATGTGTGCAGCTTTGCTGGGCATCGTCATGGCTATTGCAGTAACAAATTCCTGGGTGCACACAGGTCTCATTCTGCGTCTGACTTTCTGTGGTGCCAATACCATAGATCATTTCTTCTGTGAGATCCCCCCACTTCTGGCTTTGTCGTGCAGCCCTGTGAGAGTCAATGAGGTGATGGTGTATGTAGCTGATATCACTCTTGCTGTGGGAGACTTTACCCTGACCTGCATTTCCTATGGCTTTATCATTGCAGCTATTCTCCGCATTCGCACTGCAGAAGGCAAGAAGAAGGCCTTCTCCACGTGCTCATCCCACCTCCTGGTGGTGTCCCTCTATTATTCCCCCGTAATCTACACTTACATCAGACCTGCTTCCAGCTACACCTTTGAAAGGGACAAAGTGGTAGCAGCTCTTTATACTCTAGTAACACCCACCTTGAACCCAATTGTGTACAGCTTCCGGAACAGGGAGATGCAGGCTGGGATTAGGAAAGTATTTGCGTTTCTGAAGCTTTAGAGGTTTCAGAAGGGAAGATCACTTCACTCCTGGAGAGTCATCTCCTGAAACATTTTAAATGTATGGCTTTTCATAAATAATCTCAGCCTCAAGAAAATCAGAATTACAGTGTGCTACAGTCTCTCCCACTCAGGTGCTATGCTGCACGCTCATGTTCATCAAAGCAGAAGAAAAAGGAATCTGTTTAGCCAATCTAGCCAAAAGAACCATTATCTGGTTCAATGATAGACTCGTCCCCTGCACATACATATGCACACACAAATTATGCCATGCAGTCTAATGATATCATATAAGTGGTGATCACTGATAGATTCTGAAAACACCTAAAGATAACAATACAGAAAGAATAATCAAGCCTTCATATCTTAAAATAATCTACTGAAACTTCAGAGTTTAGACAAGCATTGCTCCATAGAAAGTCATTTAACAAATCCAGAGAACATAAAACATGATTTCCTTTAAAAATAAAAATATAAGAATGAAAATACCTTATAAAACAGCAAGCTTTAAGATGTTTACCAATCAATAACAAAATTTTGGTAGCATGTTTTTAATCCCATGTCAAAAAATGTAATAGATGAGAAATAGCAAGAGAACTGCAAAACTAATAATTCTACCTATGTCTTTGGTAATGATATTTAAGAAGTATCCATTTTAGGTGAAATTTTTAATGAAGTTCATTTATGAAATGATGTGAATATATGGAGGAATAGGTTTAAAGCACCATGGGGTGCTTAATTGATGGATAGAAATCTGAGTAGTACCAGGTTACACTATATTATTTTACACAAATTTTGTTAGAGAAATTAAACAACGCAAGTATAAAAATGAAGTACAGCTCTGCTTTGTTGATGTGTCTTGTGAAATGAGACCCTGGAATCAAGGAATATTTTTCCTTATGTAACTAGGTTTATTGTGAGTTTGCTCTATATTTCCTTGACATAGTCCTGATTGGTTGTTTAAATGATTACAGATAGATAGATAGATAGATAGATAGATAGATAGATAGATAGATAGTTTCTTAGCCATTTTTCATTTTGAATTGATATTTTGTACATTTCATAAAACAATTCTTTTTTAATTTTTACAAATTATTTGTTATTTTATGTTTATGAGTGTACTGTCTGCATGTAGGTGGTGCACCCGTGTGCAATGCCTTGGAGATCAGAAGAGGGCATCAGATTTCCCTGGAACTGGAGTTAAAGACGGTTCTTAGCCACTGTATAAAACAGTTCTTAACCAAGTTTAAACTCCTTCCCCTGTCCACCACTCCCCACGCCAGACTTCATGCATTCTGACACACATGTTAAGTCCTAACCTGTCAACATTTGTACCCAGGTGTCCTTCAGTACAAGTTCACCCACTGGATTATAGTCAGCCTATCTAGAGATTGTAAGGTTTTTCTCTTTTTTACCCAGTGGTAATCAGTCTCCAAAAGTTCCCAGGCTAAGGCTGGCCCACCAGTGAATTTCCCTAGCTCCAATCAGTATCATTTTTCTGAGTCTGCATGGGTCTCGTGCTCCATGCCACCATTGCCACAAGTTTACATATGCAAGCTTCGAGTTGCCTGAAAGCCTATGTTTCCCTATGTTCATGGATCAACCCTGGATCTTACAATCTTTCTGCTCCAACTTTGACAATGTTCCATGAGCAGTGAGTGGATGGGGGAGGATTAATGTAGGAATCCTATCCAGGGACACAAATTCTGCATCTCTTATTCTACAAAACTTAGCCAGTTGTAGCCTTCTGTGTGCATTGTACTTTCTTAGGTAGAGAAGCTTCCCTTTTGAGAGTTGAGGAATGTACTAGTATTCTCTCTACCCCTTGTTCCACTGTTCCATGAGCCTTAGTTGTAGATATTCTACTGTAGATGTATCATGATAACAAAGAGTTCTGGCACTAGCCTGAGTTATTTTGGGAATTTCTTTCACTACTCTGATCAAGCACCAGAAGGGAGTTCTCTCCTGTCTGGCCCTGTGTTCTTTTCCATACACCCCCAGGTATACATAGGCACTAATGTTCACACACCATATGTGTATTTCTCAGGGATGGCCTCTTGCTCCCCTAGGTCCCCAAGCTCCACTCATCCCTCCTCTCTCTCCTTTTCTTTTTTCTTTTTTTTTTAATTTTTTTTATTTTTATATTAATTTTATTTATTTCTGTATGTGTACGAATGTATTGTCTGCATGCAAGTCTGTGCACCCGTGTCATGCAATGCCGCGGAGGTCAGAAGTGGGCGTCGGACTCCCCTGGAGCTGGAGTTCTCCTGGAGTTGGAGTTTCAGACGGTTCTCAGCCGCCATGTGGGTGCTGGGGATCGAACCCGGGTCCTCTGCAAGAGCGGTCGGCGCTCTTACCCGCTAGGCCATCTCTCCAGCCCTTCTCTCTCTCCTTTTCAACCTTCTCCTTTTTCCCCAGTCCTAGTGCCCCATTATCCCCACCATTTCCCCTCTCCTGCTTCCCTCCTCACCCAACACCATGGTCCCCTGCATGTCCCTCCCTCTTCTCCCAGCTGAACACTCCCATTACCCATCTCCTCTCATGATAATATCTGTTCTCTAGTCTTCCCTCCTCCAGGCACTCTCTTTCCCTTTACCTCCATTTAAAATAAAATGATTATCAAAAATTTGAAAATCAGTGTTTTCATCTTTGTATATTTACTATATGTAGCTCAGCTTTTCATAAAGTTTACTCCATTGTGGGAATATTAAAAACAAAAAGGAAAACCAGACAAAAATGCTTATAAACTGATTATTGACTCCACATTTCTTTGTTGTGTGATTTAAGAATTTGGTGGGGCTGGAGAGATGACTTAGTGGTTAAGAACGCCAACTGCTTTTGCAGAGGACCCAGATTTGATTCCCAGCACCCACATGGTGGCTAAGAACTGCCTTAGGCCAGGCCTGGTGATGCACAACTTTAATCCCAGAACTTGGGAGGCAGGGGTAGGTGGATCTCTGTAAGTTCAAGGCCAGCCTGGTCTACAGCGTGAGTTCCAGGCCAGCTCAGGCTACAGAGAGACCCTGTCTCAGAAAAAAAAAAAAAATTTGAAATCAAGAAACTTCATTTAGTTTTCTTTTAAAAGTAAAGTAGTTTAGAAATAAATCAGAGTTAAAAGAACATAAAATTAAGAGACAAATCAGATAGATGGACAACAGATCATTACAGATGCTGGTCTGCTCATCATTTTCTTAGTCTTTTGCTCCAGTCTTCTCCAGTGAGTGGATCTGCATCGTACCTTGCTCAGGCTCGGCTAGAAGGCCATTGACTCTGCTTGGAGCTTGCTGTGTACTTAGGCAACCTGTTCATTTGCTAGAGTGAGCTTCTCCTCTGTGTGGGCCTTCAGTTCCTGGTACCTCTGGCCCTCCTTTTTAAACCTATGTACTCTTCAACACACTTCTTTCAGTTCATTCTTACAGTAGCCTTCAATCATCTCCTTCTGCTTTTCAAACCTCTTGAAAAGGTCAGAGAAGGACTTCTCCATGGAGTTCAGATCTGCAGTTAGTTAGCATTTCTCTTTGAGAACCGTCTGGATTTTGTCTTGGGCAAGTTCCTTCTGTTTCCCAGTCTTATGCACGGACTGGTATATGATCCTTTCAAACACTTATAACATCTTCCCCATCTCCAGGTACTTTATGTGGAGCTCCTCACAGTTTTCTCAGTTCCAGGTTCTCCAGCTGTGCTGCATTGAGGCTTCATCTAGCTCCTTCTGGCTGTCCTGAAACACATCTACAATAGGCCTAGCAGGCAAGAGACTTCAAGGCTCAGTAACACACAGGGTGGCCCTATCCCAGGATTCATCCAAAGCTTCCAAGAAATCCAGTTCCACAAGCTTGACTTCCAGGGATTTTTTGCAGTAGGTTCATTTCCATCCTGTGTACTGATTGTCATAGGATCATGGGCACTGGACACAGACTGTCTTTCAGATGGGGGTCAAATTTGAAATACAAGACTGCTCCTTCAGGCTGGCTCCTTCCTTAAGCAAGGAAGTTCCAAACTGCTCCTTCAGCACTGGTACCTAGCTAGAACTTCTGCTTGCTCTCTGAAGCTACCCTCCTTCAGATCCAAGGCAAGCTCTGCCCTGCTGAGAGGGCTCAGGCAGTGGCTCAGGAGAAAGGGCTATCTGCTCACTTTCCAGACAACATGTGAGAGGTGAAGTATCTGAGACATTAAAATTCCTTCCTGAAACTCACCTTCTGCTCTTGGGTTTTTAGCTGCCATCTCTTCCACATGTGTCCAGCCTAAATGCAGCTGTTTGTCGTCTTGGAGAGTTCATATCTGTAGGCAGAGCACTTTGCTGCTTAGACACAGGCAGAGCCATCCCTGCTCTGGGGGCTTTCTGAGGGCTTGGAATTACCTCCAAATGGATTGAAGTTTAGGTCTTCTAACTTGTCCCATTTGAAAACACTAGCCTGTAGAGGGTCAGCTGGGACTGAGTTCTCAGAACCAGATGACCATATATAGGGACAGGTATGGGTGTCCATTGTTGGCTCAAGGATGCCTACAACCTCAGCCAGGTCAGTGGGGAATGTTCTCCTGTGAGGGCTTGCTGAACTGGAATAGGTGAAGCAGCAGTGATAGACACACCACTTAGGAATGAGTTTTCTTCCAAAGTTCCAGAAGTCTTCTCTGTGTGTTGGGATACTATCTCAGGTGTCTTCCACAATCTCAGAGATAAGTGGAATGCTTTTTATCTAAGGAATAAGAACTAATGTTTTCCTTCAAGTCTTGACCAGGGCTGCTAGACAATTGTCCTGTTTTATAGAACTTCCTGGGCTCTGTCTGGGAAAACCTGACTAACTAATGTCATCTGGTGGAGCTGAGCCATGTGTATTGGAGTCATTGCCTTCAAAGGCTGAATTTTTATTTCCTGCAGAAGCATCAACACTTGCTTGGTTCTGGAGAACTCCATTGGTAGCTCCTTTGTCTGCATCCCTGGCACCCTGTTGATTCTCTTTCTGTGATCAGATGTAGTGACAGTTTTCTTTCTTTTTTTTGTGGGGGGGGGTTGGGACAGGGTCTTCCTGTATTCCCAGGTGGCCTGGAGCTCACTATGTAGACCAAGCTGGCCCTGAACTCACAGAGATCTGCTTGCCTCTGCCTCCCGGGTGCTAGGATTAAAGGCATGTGCCACCACACCCAGCAGGGACAGTTTTCTAATTAAACACTGTCATCCAGAGCAAAAGAACCCTTAAGTTTGTGGGTCATACTAGTACTTAAAAACCTGTGTCTATGGATCTCCCAGAGGAATTGAAAAGTCTCCATTCCATCTTTGGCCTGGTTCATGAATGGATATATATATATATATATATATAATATAGCCCACATAAGAATCTGTCTGTTTTCACAGAAAGGAAAATATTCCATTAATTAAAGGACCAATAGAATATAGATATTCAATAGAATATATATATATTCTATTGGTCCTTTAATCACATGTGGCCACAATCTTCATGCTGTTCTTCCCTCCTAGAACCAGGCTGGCTGTTTCACAAGGCTGTAAGCCTACGCTAACAATTACTATGCTGAGCTTCTGACAAGGAGGGGGGAGGGAATCATGAGAAATTACCCAACGAGAAATGAGATGGACTCAAAGAGAGAGGGTCTGGGAGAAAAGTGACTCTCATTTATTCATGCCAGCAATGTGCTTATATACCAAAGCTACTGTGGTCTGTGCAAGGAAGTGTGGGGCAGGAGGAAGGGAAGGGTGAGCCACCTTGACTTCTACCAGGGGGCTGCAGATCTCCTGTATGTGCAACCAGTAAACTAGAGGTGTGACATTTTGCTCAGTACCTCAAAGGAAGGCCATCAGGATCTGGAACTTTGCAGAGATAGGCGAGGCAGGATATACCACACAGAGCTACAGATAACTCACAGAGACAACTTGAATGTCCATGGATATATCAGATAACTGATGGAAATTCTGGGACAGGACTTGCAGGTCCTGCCTAGGAGTTGCATTCCTACAATCTTCCAGTAAGTTCTGGTTGTGAAAACAGGAATCACACTTCTTTGTACATTTTTCACTGGGGACGTTTTCATCATTTACGATATCCAGAGTTGTTCTGCCTGTTGCCACCTGCTTACCTCAAGAGAACAGTGCCAAGCCCTCTCCCCTCCAGGCACCCAAACTAACACATCTTTTTAAAGAAATATTTTGTTTATTAGTTATTGTTATTATTTTTAGAGACATCTTTTAAGGTTTGGAGTGTTTTTTACAATGCATATGATTCTTCATAATATATGTAACATAACACTGATATTGACGCCAGGGGAAGTTTTTCCACCATTCATTTTTTTAAGTTTATCTTTTATTTTTTTTACAGGATGTTAGTTTAATGAACAGTAGGTTTGAGTCTTGCCTCCATGATTAAAAACATGCTACATTTTGCTTGTATCCAGTATTTATATCCCCAAATCATTTTGGTTCAAGAAATAAAGTAGTGATAAAAAATGTTATGTATGAGTATTTTGCCTTCATGTATAAAAGGGCACCTATGCATGCAATGTTTATAGTGGCCAGAGGAGGGCATCAGATCCCTTAACTGGAGTTTGGTAAGCATCAGTTTGTTGTTTGGGACTGAACCTGGATCCACTGCAAGAGCAGCCAGTGTTCTTAACTACTGAGCCATTGTTTATATTAATCCTAAAAAAAAAATGTAACTTCCATAGTAAAATGACATTACAGAGTAAAATATATAAAGTTGTGTGGATCCATACTTTGTAAAATTTAACAAGTTTTCTATTGACAAACAATTAACAGCATCCAGGATACTGCTATTAAATTGAAGCTGTGCTAAATTAATGTATTCATACCTAATTTTACAACTTTCCCAGTTAGTCTGGCTTTTTCCCAGTTAGTCTTTGCTATTTTTTTAAATTTTATTTTCATATGTGTATGAATGTACTGTCTGCATGCAAGTTTGTGCACTCGTGTCATGCAATGCCGCGGAGGTCAGAAAAGGGCATTGGATTCCTCTGGAACTGGAGTTAAAGACAGTTTTTAGCCGCCATGTGGGTGCTGGGGATCGAACCCGGGTCCTCTGCAAGAGCAGTCAGCACTCTCAACAGCTAGGCCATCTCTCCAACCCCAGTCTTTGCTATTTGTAAGCTCATGCTAAGAAGTAACTTTCAGGGACTAGAGACATGGCTCAGCAGTTAAGAAAGTGCATTGCTCTTGCAGAGTTTTGTTGCACCCACATAGTGAGGTTCACAAACACACCTGAAATTCCAGCATATCCTACGCCTCTGGCCTCCATGGGCAACTGGCACACATACACAACATTGATATTTTAAATTAATCTAAAGGTCTTAATATGTATATGCATATATATATATATATATATATATATGTGTATGTCTATGTCTATGTATATGTATATATACATACATGTGTATAACTTTGTGTGTATAAAGGTATGCATGTGCCTCTGTGTGTGTGTGTGTGTGTGTGTGTGTGTGTTTGTGTTTATTAGAATATAGAAATTTGGGGCTGGAGTTAGGAATGGTGGTACAGTATTGAAGGGTATCTAAATATGATCAAAATATATTTACAAAATTTATAAGCATTAAAAAAAGAAAAATAGTTTTCTGTCATCAATGATGTGAGTTCATATGTGTAAAGATTGTATGAAGATTCTGCTTTCTTCTGGTGATCCACCCTTTCTGTCCTTTTAAAGTCTTTCTACCACCTCTTCCACAATGATCCCTGAGACTTTGGGGGGCAGAACTTTGAAACAGATGTCTTATTCAGGGATAAGCATTGTACATCCTCTTGTTCTGTACACATTGGCTATTTGTGGGTTTTGCGTTGACCACTACATGCTGCATAAGGAAACTTCTCTCATGACAATTGAGAGACATATTCATCTTATGTGTAGAGGTTACATTGTAGATGTGTCACTTACAATTTTTCTCTCCATTTCTATAGCTTTGGAACTCTGTAGTAGTCTACATCTTTTGCAAACAGGTTCTTTGTAAATATGAGAATGCATATTTAGAATATAGTAAAGAATTATGTTTGTTTAGGAATTTGGCAAAGTGGATTTTTTCTAGCGTTATGTCCTCTCCCGCCATGTGTATTTAACTATGTTTACAGTATCACACACAAATTCTCCCACTGAGCAGAACTTAATTCCAATTAAACAGTTGTTGATAATCCTCAAGGTAAAATGCCACTACTGCACTGAAAGGGATGCTCTGCAGGGCCAGTCATTGTTGTTCATTAGACTTTATATCTTGGTAGGACCATTGTTAGGTTTTCTACCTTATCAGCATGCATTGTATTCTCTGATAACATGAGTGCTAGCCTTCACGGAGGCAGCTTCCAGGTCAATTTCAGCTGAACTATTCCAAGTCCCATGTCCAAAGTATGTCCTGCTTTCAGCCATAGGGTCTTACCTTGAAGTTCTGGGAGACAATACAGAGCTTTGGCAATAGCTTGGCTTATTTTGGAAGTCCGTGACCAAGATCTTGAAAGGAGATTTTTCTTCCATGACAATTTGTATTTTGCTATATGGTTTTCAGCTATACATATGTGTACACACATACAAATATATATTCATAGAGATACATACACAGCACACACATATATATATACATATACATATAATTTTCCTGTAGGACTTTGAGCCAATAGATTTCTGTCTTTTCACACTGTTACTTCCTCTGTTACTCCCCCTGTATAATCCTCCCTACTCTCTCCTCAGTTAAACTACTCATCTTTTCCCATCTCCCCATTGTTAGCACCTGTCTCCTACTACCCCCCTCACTTGAACCCCTTCTTCCCATTTCCTCCAGTGGTTCCCTTCCATTTTCCTGGCTTCTGAGGTTACATAAGGATATACACTTATATCATTCCTGGAGCTAAGATCCACAATTGAGAAAGAACATGCATCACTTGTTTTTCTTTCTATTATTTCATTTAGTGCCACAACAATGGTGACAGAATGCACAATTCTCTTGCAAGCTTGAATCAGACAAAAAAACCAGCATAGATATGGATAATTGGGTGAGAAATCCCACCCCAACCTAAGGAATGTTTGGCAACTGATGGCTGTTTGAGTGGGGAGAAAGTCTTTTTCAGGGTGGGACTCTTGATAGGTTAATCAGACTCCAGTGGAAGGACTCACAAAGAAGGATATTTGGGGACACAAATCAGACTCTACCATATAGGCCATATAGTAGAGCATATTAAATTGAGTGTAGGTCACTAAGCAGAGGTGCAGAAAAAGGAGGGGACCTAAATACCATCAAATTATACTATATGGAAATCGCAAATTTTCAATCATTTTTCTTTTCTTTTTAAAATATATTTTATTTATTATTTTTATGGGTGTGAGTGTATTGCCTTCATGTAGATATATGCTACCTTGTCATACAATACAATCAGAGGTCAGAAGAAAGTGTCAGATACTATCAGATATGCTGGAACTGGTGTCACAGACAGTGTTAACCACTATATGGGTGCTTGGAATCAAACCCAGGTCTTCTGCAAAAGAACAGCCATTGCTCTTAACTACTGTGTCATCTCTCTGGCTCCAATGTTTTCTTTTTCTTTAAGAAAAAAAGTAAAGGTAATAAATCAAAGATATATCTCTAAAATCATTAAATAACAAACAAATAAACATCTCTCTGAATTCTTCCTTTCTTCTCCCCTCTTATTTACTTGTGTCCTCTTTCCCCCTAACTCTCTCTTCATTTTTTCCTCTCCCATCATTTGTTATTTCCTCTTCTGTTTTATTTTGTGAATATGACTGAGTGTACATCTTTGCACACACTGAGCATATACTCATTCAATTAGATATTCTCTCAGTATATACAACTTTCTAAATCAATTTTTTTACTTTTTTTATTAATTTTATTTATTTATGTATGTGTATGAATGTACTGTCTGCATGCAAGTCTGTGCACCCGTGTCGTGCAACGCCTCAGAGGTCAGAAGAGGGTGTCGGATTCCCCTGGAACTGGAGTTCTCCTGGAATTGGAGTTTCAGATGGCTCTTGGCCGCCATGTGGGTGCTGGGGATCGAACCCGGGTCCTCTGCAAGAGCGTCGGCGCTCCTAACTGCTAGGCCATCTCTCCAGCCCTCTAAATTAATTTTTTATTGAGACAAAATCCCACTCTGCATCCATGGTTGTCCTGGACATTGTATGTAGACAAGGCTGGCCTTGAACTCCCTGCGATATACCTACCTCTTCCTCCTGAGATCTGGGATTAAAGTAGTAAGCAACTACTTGGCTTCAAAATTTATTTATTCTTTTATAATTCATTATTAATATATGTCTGCATATATGTAACTGCACCCATGTTGTCCAATGTTCATAGAAGACAGAAGGTGTTGGATTTCCTATAACTGGAGTTATGGTTATTACAATTAGCCACCATATGTGTACCGGGATGTGAATCCAAGTCTTCTATACTAGCATCCAGTGCTCATAAAGTGGAATCATCTCCCCAACCCCAAAATTTATTTTTAAGTAAGAGAAAAATTTTAGTCAGAGTGAAATTTTACCAATTATAAGTTTTGTATTCTTTCTTCCAAACATAACATTCTGGCTCTTAGACAAGATGTACAGGATAAAATTTTCTTACTCTTTTATAAGTAAAGAAATGATTCAATGATCAATCTATAAAAGTTGTAAAGGGTAGAAAGGAGAAGGTAGACTGGCTAGGGAATCACTGTTCTTAACAGTCTTGGGCTACAGAGATTGCTCAGGAGTTAATGTGCATGCTTTGCAATAAAGAGGACTGGAGTTTGGATCCCAGGACCCATAAAACAAGTCACATATCCCATAATTGCCTATATCTCCAGCTCCAAAGCATCTGACATGTTTCTCTGGCCTTTGAGGGCCCAGGCAATTGTATGCACACGTACACATGTACATACAGTCACAGAGACATATACAAACATATTTGCACACACATAAAAATAAAAAGATACCCAGAATAGCTATTTAGTGACTTGTCTTGTTTTCTCTCATATCTCATATGTTCTAGATTTTCACCAAAACTGTTGATTTCCAAAATGACAAAATATGTTTGATATAATATATTAATAATATGCTAAATGTTTATCATTTAAACTATTCTTTAATATTTCAGAAGAAAAATGTGATGGAGATTTTGGGAGATATAAGATATATTTAAGCTTAAAATATAATTTTAAAAGAGATGAAGATAAAGTAGATTATTTAAGCAGAACAGGAATTTCCACCAATCACTCTTCCAGGGAAACATCAATTTGTACATAACTTATCTCTTTAGAGTTCATCAGGATGCCCTTGGCTGGGCTAAATTTGCTAGGGCATGAGGCAAGCTACTATGGTGTTCACCTAGAGAAAGAGGACATACTGCTTCTAGTTTATTTTTATCTAGTAATCACAATGTTAGTGTCTGAAAATCAAGCCTCATACTTTCTTCCCTCCATTTTCCTGAGATATGTGGCTTCAGTTATTAAATTTCTTCTGTCCTTCCTCTTTAGAGAATTGTTACTCAGATAATGTAAAACTTTCCTTCCCACTGCCATCAATGTGTCCCTCTTTATTATTAGGCTATGAGCACGTACTATGAGATCTGTTTCCTTATCTTGTTTGTAGTCATTGTTATATGCTTATAACATAGTCCCAAGTGCTAGGACTAAGCTTATGAGCCACCATGGCCAGCAGTATATTGTAAATTTTAAAGATGCCAAAAACAAATATTATATTCTCTCCATAAGAGCAGTAAAATTTCAGGAATGCATTTTTAAATTTTTGTGGTGTGTGTGTGTGTGTGTGTGTGTGTGTGTGTGTGTTGCCTTTGTGGACATGAGTATAGTGCCTGCAGAGGACAGAAGAGGGTATCAGATACCCTGGAGTTGAAGCTACTGTGGAGAGATGTCTTTAATGAATTCTACCATGTGTCATGTGACCATAGCTCTAAAATCATTTTACAGATATAAAAATTATATATATATATAAATACTTAATCCATATTCTAACATGTGAACATTATGAATGCAATTTTATTATATAAAACATATACATAAACATAGAAATATAAATTTATATTATTGCACATCCTGAATAATTTCAGATGTATGAAATTACAGAAGCACCTTTGGACTTTTTTTTTTTTTGTCTTTTCAAGACAGGGTCTCCCTGTGGCCCTGGCTGTCTTGCAACTCACTCCATACAGGCTGGCCTTGAACTCACAAAGATCAGCCTGCCTCTGCCTCCCAAGTGCTAGTATTAAAGGCGCACGCCACCACGCCCAGCTTTTTATCTCACTAATGGGTACTCTATTTTTATTCATTTGTTTCTTATGGGTGGTAGACACTGAACCTATGGCCTTTAACATGTTGATCATGTGCTCTAACACTGAGTTAGAATCTTACAGGAAGTTTTGCACTGCCCCACATGAGTGCTGGCAACCGAACTCAGATACTCTGGAATAGCAGTGCATGCTCTTAACTGCTGAGCCATCCCTGAAGTACCTGCATTTCTTAATTTTCTAGATTTAATAATTCTACATACATATAATTAAAAATTATATCACATAATAAATATATACAATTATGGTGAAAGATGCTAGGGTTGTTTTTTTTTTTTTTTTGGTCTTTTTGAGACTGGGTCTCCCTGTAGCCCCAGCTGGCCTGGAACTCACTTTGTGCACCAGGCTGGCCTTGAACTCACAGAGATCTGCCTGCCTCTGCCTCCCAAGTACTAGGATTAAAGGCATGTGCCACCACACCCGGCCTGAAAGAAAGATGCTGTTTTAAAGATGAAATCATTCTTGTTAATCCCAGAAATGCCTATAGGCATATAGCAATATCCTTACCTATCTAAGTAATTACGCAAAATATTTTCCAAAGCCTCTTCTCCCCAAACACAAAAACATGACTTCTTGCTTGCCATGCCTCATTTTGCTTTGTACTATTCATGAGTATGTATCTTCAAGTATCTCATATATATGGTAAATTTCTGACCAAAATTATTTTTAAAATACTGCAATAATTGAAACAAGATGTTCTAGAGAGAAGCTTGCCCAGAAAAGGCACCTCCACATATGAGCTCATGCGAAATTATGTGCTGGATCTTCAAAACCAAACTCTCTATCCAGCAGTTAGCTCCCTTTGCCTAAACTCTTTTCATACATTATTGGTTTACTTATGGTACATATTTCATGCAAAGCTACACTTTCCCCAGATCTTCTTAATTAACCCTTAGAGGATTTTTCTTTTTCTGTTATGAAGTCTACATAATTTTAGTTGTCAGTGTTTCTACTAAGTAGAAAAAGAGAAATGATTTGTTCAAGAGAAGGTTCACTGAACTAATAGGAAAGAGAGATGAGTAATGAAACTTGCCTTATCCCTGATGTTTTCTAGAAAACCAATTATTTCTCCTTACATGATGGAGAAATGGAAATATAGCATCAGAAATCATTCAAGTGAGTTTTAGCTGTCCCATACTTTTTGTGTTTCTCATCAAATCTACTGAATGTTTTAGTTGACTTGTGTGTTTGTACTTGACTTTTTTTTTGAAGTTTCTATCCTCAGTTAATGGGATCATGAATAAATAAAACATAGGCACACACTTTGAACAATTTAATAGCTTTTTGAAAAATCCATGAAGCTAAGTAGTATTTATTTTTAGAAAAAATTATCAAATATGGAGTCAGTAATAATTTTTCTCTAAATGTTATGTAACATAGTTAAATACTTAGAAGACAGGAAATTGGGAATCTTGAGATATGAATTTTAAGCAGGGAAAAAAGTTGTCATACCAAGGGAAATAACATCCTTGAAATGATCTTTATTTTAACACTCAATAATGAAGAGCAGATAAGTCTGGTGGAATATAAAGAAAAATATTAAATTGGTACAGGTCCACCATCAAGAGCTCAAAGTGCTGTTTTTTTCAAATTAATTAGCTGTGTTCTTCATCTCCCCAAAGGCTCCCAAGCACAGAAGAAATGTGTTTAACAATAAGAAATGGCCTTGAACTGTGTATGAGAATCACATCTGGTCACAGGAGAAACACTGAAGTTTTGTCTAAGTTTCTCTTTGATTTCAGGGTTGAAAGTTTCTCTTAAATCAACTGGGAGTTCATTAATGTCAGGGACAGCTAAGTTACATACCCAAGGGTCATTTTCCTAAGTTCTCCTCTGGAGATCAAAACTTCACTTTCATGTACATTAGTTGTCTCTTTAATTGTAACTTTTTAATTGTTGTACTGTTAACAGTCTAACAAGTCCCCTGGCATGCACAGAGCTGAGGTGCAGGTGCCAGGCATCTTAACTCCATAAAGTCCCTAAGTAAAATTAACTGCAGGGCCAAAGTTCTTTCATGTTCTCTGTGGACACTTTGTGTTCTGTATAGTCCTTGTGTTTTTAGCATTGCCAACTTTTAATGAAAAATCTCACTGGGAGGCCAATGATGAAAATTAGGGGGACTGCACTTGGACAAGCTTGTTCATCAGAACAAAGTAATCACACTGGAGTAAATTGTTGGATTGCTCTGATGATTTTTTTCTCTCCCCTAAAATTGTTTTTCATGTGGGTGTTTTTTCTACATATCTACACAACTTTGTGAAACAGAGATGAACACAGAGCTTTGTTTATAGACAAACTAAATAAGAAAATATTCTAACAGTACCCCCACCTTGTCTTGAAAAACAATTTTGATTTTATAATCTAATGGAAAAACTTATGCATCACCCTTGTTTCCTATCCTTTGCCTTCTCACTACTTTAAATTCAGTGACTGACAGTCAGAAAATACTTGACCTGGAGACTAATTGGACTTTACAAATGCTGAATAAAAACACACAAATGAGTTTGTATGTATCTTTCTTATATCCAACACACATCATGTTCCTTTTTCACATCTCTTGCAGTCTCCATGTCCATTTGGTCTTTGTACACTTCTTTGGAAAATATTATGTGGTTTTAATTATCCATTTTTATAAAAAATATTGCATGAATATAAACAGAAATGAAAACATTCCACATTGTTATATTATAGGATTTTGCAGGTAATTTTACATATTATAATAGATATTAAAATATTTCAAAATAAATGACTTTTGTAAGAACTGTATATATTTGTATGTATATCTATGTGTGTGCAGGTGGGGGGATTGAAGAGAAAATTCAGAACCTGTACATGCTAAATACATGGTCCACAACTGGACTACATCTCCCTCCATATTTCCATGTTTTACTGAATCTTAATAAAACAGTTCACCTTTCTTTTAGTTGTGTATCACTCCATGTAATTCTCAAACCTGCTTTCCATATCAGGTACTAGTTGCATATTAGTTATGAAATGTGATATTGCCAACTCAATAATAGTTTTGCATGTATTTTCCTAACATAAAACATTTTATAAAGGAGTAACTTGAGAACTTACTTCATCATAGGAGAAAAAAGAACACATGAAACCGTCATTAAGGTGCTAAGATTCTAACTCAGTGTTAGAACACATGATCAACATGCACAAGCCCATAAGTTCAGTGTGTACCACCCATAAGAAATGAGTGAATAAGAATAGAGTACCATTAGTGAGATAAAAAGTCCAAAGGGGCTTCTTTAATTTCATACATCTGAAGTTATTTATGATGTGCAAGGATATAAATTTATGTTTCTACATTCATGTATATGTTTTATATAATAAAATTGCATACATAACATTCATATGTTAGAATTATGGATTAAATATATACTATATATAATTCTATTATATTCTAATATATATCACTATTATATATATATATATAAATTCTTATATCCGTAAGAGCTATGGTCTCATGCACATGGTAGAATTTGTTACAGGTATCTCTCAACAATGGACTTCTGGAACTTAGACAGGGTATCTCAACTCCCACTGAGGGCACATGAGGACTGGAAGTACTTGGAAATTTATGGAAAAATGTCGAGAAAGTACACCACAGTTACCATAGCAAACAGTAATATATTGTGTTTTTAGAATTTTTAACAAAGTAAAATTTGTTATCCCTAAAGAAAGCACACACAAATGAACAGATAAATGTAGCTCTAACTACTCATCAATGATGCCTACTTTTGCAAGAGATGGAGACTATTACAAAATTCCACAACTGTTCAAAATGGAGTAAATAAAGTAAGTGTCTAGCCACAATGAACACATCTACAATGCAACATGTATATCCAAAGTCAGGGAACATCTTAGAAGGGGAAGGTGGAAGACTATAGGATCCCAAGAACCAGGATACCTACTACTATATAGTGTCTTCTAGACATTATAGGGAAGCTCCACCCATGAAACCTCAAAAATATGGTTGCTATACATGGCCTGTACAATGACAGCACTAGTCTACATGACAATATGCATGGAAATTGCACAAAGTCCCATGCCTAGATGAAGAATTACTGGCTTCTGAAGGGATATAAGATTTCTACAGGAACAAACTCCCTGATTATCTAATCCCAAGTGGCCAGTCAAAAATATGTGAATACATGAGCACTATTAAATGCACTCTGGATATTATATCTATATTTGCAGAAATGTAAACATATATATATATATATATGTAAGAATATTAATCAAAGAAGAGTTCATGAAATTTAAAGGGACCAGAGAAGCATGGGAGGAAATGGAGGGAAAAAAGGTGGGATTGATATGATGTAAATACAGTGCTCATGTGTTAAATGGTCTAAAAATTTATAATAGATGAGGCATATATTATTTAGTCAATTACACATTCCATGGTTTACAAAGTTTTCAAATCATTATGAAACACATAATAAATACATATAATTCTTATAAAAATACAGTTTAAATTCACCAAGTGATCATCTAGCCATTATATCTTAGTCTGAACAACAGCTAATTGATACTTCATGGGGAGTGAATAATCAGACTTGATCACTTCAGGAAAATAAGAAATAAACTATTTGAAAATTCTAGAAAGGATTTAGTATGTTTGCACATGAAACATCCTAAACCAGTAAAAAATGTCCATCCAGAAATATAGCATCGTTGTCAAGGGAATTCCACAGGTAATCTATTTTGGTAAGTAGAAAATTCTCATTGTATAGCACNAGGCATATATTATTTAGTCAATTACACATTCCATGGTTTACAAAGTTTTCAAATCATTATGAAACACATAATAAATACATATAATTCTTATAAAAATACAGTTTAAATTCACCAAGTGATCATCTAGCCATTATATCTTAGTCTGAACAACAGCTAATTGATACTTCATGGGGAGTGAATAATCAGACTTGATCACTTCAGGAAAATAAGAAATAAACTATTTGAAAATTCTAGAAAGGATTTAGTATGTTTGCACATGAAACATCCTAAACCAGTAAAAAATGTCCATCCAGAAATATAGCATCGTTGTCAAGGGAATTCCACAGGTAATCTATTTTGGTAAGTAGAAAATTCTCATTGTATAGCACAAGTTGGCCTTGAATTCATTGCCCTCCTGTCTTGATCTCCTGGGAGTGGAGGCTTAGGTGTTTTAAACAGGCAAAACATATGTCTAAAATTCCTTACCAAAGATCAAGTTTTATGGGCTGATTCTGGTTCCTGTGGTCTATACTATAAACATTGAAACATATGACAATGTCTTCTGAGTTCAATTGGTCCTTCCACATAGTAGCCGAGAGTACTGCTCTGCCGCTATTCTACATTCTTTCATGGTTACCAAAAATATGGCTGATGTTTTAAGATTCACTCTCAATAAATTACCATGTTTATAATGCTGCTTCTGGGGGCTGGAGAGATGGACTAGAGGTTAAGAATACTGACTGCTCTTGCAGAGGACCCAGGTTCAATCCCCAGCACCCACATGGTGGCTGAGAAGTGTCTGTAACTCCAATTCCAGGAGAACTCCAGTTCCAGGAGAATCAGACACCCTCTTCTGACCTCCGCAGCATTGCACGACTCAGGGTGCACAAACCTACATGCAGACAGTACATTCATATACATAAATAAACAAACTAACAAATAAATAAATTTTATAAAAGAATGCTGCTTCTGCCTTATCATTCTATGTAAGAAATATAATGCTAATTTATGCATTTTTGTTTTTAACATATTTGATATGTTAGTTATATATGCTCTATGAATATATTTTAAACTATATTAAATATATTTTGTTCACACTGCACACACACTCACATCTCCTATATTTTATTTTTACTAATTAAAAATACATAAATATGTACATGTGGTCGAAATCTTTGGTCTCATATCATTATTAGTTTCCTTCATTATAAGGAAGCAGATTGTTCTAACAGGTTTCCAGTTGGTGCGATTTTGGATAGCCATGCCATTAATCAAGATAGAGTTGGTATATCTATATTACAAATCAAAAAAATAAATAAATAAAAGAGGATGGACAGTCCTTTCACAGACACCATACAATTTACAGTACTCCTTATCCTTGTTTGCCTACAACTTTCTTAAAAAGCCATTTTGTTAGGCCGGGCATGGTGGTGCATGCCTTTAATCCTAGCACTTGGGAGGCAGAGGCAGGTGGATCTTTGTGAGTTCAAAGCCAGCCTGGTCTACAGAGTGAGTTCCAGGACAGCTGGGGGCTACAGGGAGAGCCTGTCTTGAATAGACAAAAAA